>CAWUFW010015298.1:0-367916 GCA_963921515.1 Calotriton arnoldi | reverse complement strand
GTTACGTATTGCCATGCTGAAAGAATGCGTTTAAGTCATACAGGCGATTTTTAAGGAATATTTGTAGTTTGTGAAAATCAACACTTGGAAACTTTTTGCTGAAAACCAGTCAATTTTAGCCTATGAAGGAAATTCAAGTTACCGGTAAGTACGGTTAAAATTACTTTTCAGGACCAGTACTGGGCTGAAAGATGCAGCACTGAGGTCTCTCCTGATAACAGGTGAGTAAATCGGAATTCGTATTTCGGCTGATTTTAGAGGAATATTTTAAAGTTCCAAAACTCCACACTTAGAAGAATTTCCAAGTGAAACCAGTCAATGTTAGCCTATGGAAGGAAATTCAAGTTACTGGTAAGTACGGTTAAAATTACTTTTCAGGACCAGTACTCGGCTGAAAGATACAGCACTGAGGTCTCTCCTTATAACAGGTGAGTAAATCGGAATTCGTATTTCGGCTGATTTTACAGGAATATTTGTATGTTTCAAAAATCAACACTTAGAAACTTTTTCAGCAAAAAGCAGGCAATGATATCCTATGGAAGGAAATTCAAGTTACTGGTAAGTACGGTTAAAATTACTTTTCAGGACCAGTACTGGGCTGAAAGATGCAGCACTGAGGTCTCTCCTGATAACAGGTGAGTAAATCAGAATTCGGATTTCGGCTGATTTTAGAGGAATATTTGTATGTTTCAAAAATCAACACTTAGAAACTTTTTCAGCAAAAAGCAGGCAATGATATCCTATGGAAGGAAATTCAAGTTACTGGTAAGTACGGTTAAAATTACTTTTCAGGACCAGTACTGGGCTGAAAGATGCAGCACTGAGGTCTCTCCTGATAACAGGTGAGTAAATCAGAATTCGGATTTCGGCTGATTTTAGAGGAATATTTGTATGTTTCAAAAATCAACACTTAGAAACTTTTTCAGCAAAAAGCAGGCAATGATATCCTATGGAAGGAAATTCAAGTTACTGGTAAGTACGGTTAAAATTACTTTTGAGGATCAGTACTGGGCTGAAAGATGCAGCACTGAGGTCTCTCCTGATAACAGGTGAGTAAATCGGAATTCGTATTTCGGCTGATTTTAGAGGAATATTTTAAAGTTCCAAAACTCCACACTTAGAAGAATTTCCAAGTGAAACCAGTCAATGTTAGCCTATGAAGGAAATTCAAGTTACCGGTAAGTACGGTTAAAATTACTTTTCAGGATCAGTACTGGGCTGAAAGATGCAGCACTGAGGTCTCTCCTGATAACAGGTGAGTAAATCGGAATTCGTATTTCGGCTGATTTTAGAGGAATATTTTAAAGTTCCAAAACTCCACACTTAGAAGAATTTCCAAGTGAAACCAGTCAATGTTAGCCTATGAAGGAAATTCAAGTTACCGGTAAGTACGGTTAAAATTACTTTTCAGGACCAGTACTGGGCTGAAAGATGCAGCACTGAGGTCTCTCCTGATAACAGGTGAGTAAATCGGAATTCGTATTTCGGCTGATTTTAGAGGAATATTTTAATGTTCCAAAACTCCACACTTAGAAGAATTTCCAAGTGAAACCAGTCAATGTTAGCCTATGGAAGGAAATTCAAGTTACTGGTAAGTACGGTTAAAATTACTTTTGAGGATCAGTACTGGGCTGAAAGATGCAGCACTGAGGTCTCTCCTGATAACAGGTGAGTAAATCGGAATTCGTATTTCGGCTGATTTTAGAGGAATATTTTAAAGTTCCAAAACTCCACACTTAGAAGAATTTCCAAGTGAAACCAGTCAATGTTAGCCTATGAAGGAAATTCAAGTTACCGGTAAGTACGGTTAAAATTACTTTTCAGGATCAGTACTGGGCTGAAAGATGCAGCACTGAGGTCTCTCCTGATAACAGGTGAGTAAATCGGAATTCGTATTTCGGCTGATTTTAGAGGAATATTTTAAAGTTCCAAAACTCCACACTTAGAAGAATTTCCAAGTGAAACCAGTCAATGTTAGCCTATGAAGGAAATTCAAGTTACCGGTAAGTACGGTTAAAATTACTTTTCAGGACCAGTACTGGGCTGAAAGATGCAGCACTGAGGTCTCTCCTGATAACAGGTGAGTAAATCGGAATTCGTATTTCGGCTGATTTTAGAGGAATATTTTAAAGTTCCAAAACTCCACACTTAGAAGAATTTCCAAGTGAAACCAGTCAATGTTAGCCTATGGAAGGAAATTCAAGTTACTGGTAAGTACGGTTAAAATTACTTTTCAGGACCAGTACTGGGCTGAAAGATACAACACTGAGGTCTCTCCTTATAACAGGTGAGTAAATCGGAATTCGTATTTCGGCTGATTTTACAGGAATATTTGTATGTTTCAAAAATCAACACAGAAACTTTTTCAGCAAAAAGCAGGCAATGATATCCTATGGAAGGAAATTCAAGTTACTGGTAAGTACGGTTAAAATTACTTTTCAGGACCAGTACTGGGCTGAAAGATGCAGCACTGAGGTCTCTCCTGATAACAGGTGAGTAAATCAGAATTCGGATTTCGGCTGATTTTAGAGGAATATTTGTATGTTTCAAAAATCAACACTTAGAAACTTTTTCAGCAAAAAGCAGGCAATGATATCCTATGGAAGGAAATTCAAGTTACTGGTAAGTACGGTTAAAATTACTTTTGAGGATCAGTACTGGGCTGAAAGATGCAGCACTGAGGTCTCTCCTGATAACAGGTGAGTAAATCGGAATTCGTATTTCGGCTGATTTTAGAGGAATATTTTAAAGTTCCAAAACTCCACACTTAGAAGAATTTCCAAGTGAAACCAGTCAATGTTAGCCTATGAAGGAAATTCAAGTTACCGGTAAGTACGGTTAAAATTACTTTTCAGGATCAGTACTGGGCTAAAAGATGCAGCACTGAGGTCTCTCCTGATAACAGGTGAGTAAATCGGAATTCGTATTTCGGCTGATTTTAGAGGAATATTTTAAAGTTCCAAAACTCCACACTTAGAAGAATTTCCAAGTGAAACCAGTCAATGTTAGCCTATGGAAGGAAATTCAAGTTACTGGTAAGTATGGTTAGAATTACTTTTCAGGACCAGTACTGGGCTGAAAGATACAGCACTGAGGTCTCTCCTGATAACAGGTGAGTAAATCGGAATTCGTATTTCGGCTGATTTTAGAGGAATATTTGCACAATGGTGAAGGAAGGGGCGGGGCCTGAGGTGACATCTGTGCAAACGCGCCCCGTTGCGCGTTTTAAGTTGGGGGATTAAGTCCCCTTGAATCCTGAGGGTCCCTAGGGGCCAACTAGCCCACCAGGAACCTCCAATATGCGCCAGGGGGTAGTTATAGTTACAACCTATTATCCATAGGAAATCCGCGACATTCTATTTGAAATAACGTTGGCGCCGGTTGATGAATCTTCGTGAAAGTTTCCAACTTGTTGGGGCGCTCCGCTCCGCTCCTACCCTGAAAGTCTCGGGGTGATACGTGAAGCGGGGGCCGAGAAAAAAGGGGGGTCCCAAAACGCGTTTTCCCCATTCATTTTTCCATAGGAACCTTTAGTCGCAGCTACAGCCCGAACTGCTGAACGGAATTACACCAAATTTGGCAAAGAGGTAGCCCTTGGTTCAGACTGGTGCCTTTTGCTTAAATGGTGTAAATCCGTTCAGTAGTTCCTGAGAAATTCACAAGTAAAGTCACATATATATCTATGGGCGCTCGGATCCGCGTACCCTCAGCGCACCCTGCGCGCACCGTCCCGATCACGAGCTGCATGCTAATTGGCTGTCAGCTGGCTGTCAACATTCCGATTCAGGAAGTGTTGGCAGCCATTTTGTCCCTCGGTAGAACCGAGGGACAGAAACAAGTGCGCAAAGCGCAAAAGGGGGCAGGGTAGAAACACCCTGACCCCTAGGTCTGCTCAGGGGGTCCCACAAGGACCCCCTGGGCAGAAAAAAGATATATATTTTTTTAAATCGGCGGGATGCGCTTAGGGTGCGCGTATCCCGCCGAGAAAAAAAGAAACAAGTGCGCAAAACGCACAAAGGGGGCAGGGTAGAAACACCCTAACCCCTAGGCCTGCTCAGGGGGTCCCACAAGGACCCCTGGGCAAAAAGCATTTAAAAAAAAAAAATCGGCAGGATGCACTCAGGGTGCGCGAATCCTGCCGAAAAAAAAATCGAAGCGCGGTCTCCGCGCTTCGATGTTAGTGGCCCCGGGTGGCCCAAGTCCTGGGGGCATGGTGGGGGGGATAATTTAATGTGTGGGGGGCCTCAAAGGGCCCCTAAGCCCGGGGACCACCACCCCCGAGGGCTTTTTAAAAAAATGGTGCGGGAGGGCTCTGAGCCCTCTTGCAGCCCCGAGGACCACCACCTCCCCGGGGCTTTTTTTATTAATTTAACAACCTGTGTGGGGGGCTCCAGCCCCCACACGCCCGAGACCGCCACCTCCCCTGGGCACTAACAAATTAAAATGGGGGTCCGTTTTGGACCCCGAAGCCCGGGGACCACCACCTCTCCGGGGCTGTGCTCATGTAGGGAGGGGGGCCGCGCGGCCCCCTCCTGGAGCCCTTGATGGCCCTGGGGACCGCCACCCCCAGGGCCAGCTCCTGCAGTGTCCCGGGGTGCCTACCCCGGGACACTGTAGTTTGCTATGGGACAGTTATAGTTAGTTGGACATTGCACTCGTACAAAACCCGTGAAATTCCCCGTTATAGTTAGTTCAGCTAACTATAACTCGCGCCCCGCAATGCACTGCTGATGACGTCACATATTACATCACTCATGACATGGTCAGTGACATCACTGATGACATCACTGATGACATCTCAAATGACATCACTGATGACATCATCCAGTGACTGTGTGTTTCTGTAAAGTTTAAATATGTTTAATATATATAGGGAAAGGCGTATTGAAGAATGAGTGGGTGTATAAGTGTCTGAATGGATGATTTAGTAGGTGCGTGACTGACTCTATAAGTGAGTGATTAAACGTATCTTACTGAATGCATGGGTTAGTGACTAAACTGTGTGAATGTCTGTATCCGTCTGTCTGTTGCTGTGTAAGCGGCTGCATGGGTTTGTGAATAGCTACATGAGTGTCTATATGAGTTATTGATTGGTTGTCTGAGTATCTGTATGGGTGTCTGAGTGTTTGTGTGGGTGGGGTGTGTGTGACTCTGTGCATAGATGTGTGAGTGGGTGATTCACTGGGTGCATGGTTTCAAGAGTGCATCTGTGATGGACTGTATGGGTGGGTGAGTGTGTGTATGAGTGTGTTAGTGAGTGAATGAATATCTCAGTGGTACATGTGTGAGTAACTACATATGTGAAAGGCAGTATATATGTGTGTTGGACTATATAAATGGCTATAAGTGAGAGTGTGTGATTGTGAGAGTGGCTGTATGGATGAGTGTGTACTTGTATCAGTGATTGTATAAGAGCGTAAGAATGTGCTAGTATTTGTATGAGTAAGTGAGCTGGTGTGTGTATAACTGTATAGGTGAGTAAATGGCAGTGTGATTAATTATTTGCATGACTGACTAGGTGTGTGAGTACCTCTATGGATGAGTGGCGGTGTATGAGTGTCTATGTAGGTGTATGAGTGCATATGATAGTCCTGTACTGCGTGACCATAAGTATGAGTGACTGCAAGGGTGAGTGAGTGGTTGTGTGTGTAGACCTAAGAATCAGTGAGTGGGTATGTAGTTATTGGTGTTGGAGTGTCTATGGTTTTGAGAATGGCAGTCTGTAATTTAGAGTGGGTGTATCAAAGGTTATATTAGGGTGTGAGAAGATGCATCAAATTATCACATGGATGATTTCATCAGTGATGTCATCAGTGATGTCATTTGAGATGTCATCAGTGATGTCACTGACCATGTCATGAGTGATGTAATATGTGACGTCATCAGCAGTGCATTGCGAGTTATAGTTAGCTGAACTAACAATAACGGGGAATTTCACGGGTTTTGTACGAGTGCAATGTCCAACTAACTATAACTGTCCCTAAAACCTATGGTTTTTCGGTGAATTTCTAAGGTTTTTTAAATGCTAATTTCTAACTATAACGTGCCTGAAACCTATGGTTTTTCAGTGAATATATATATATATATATATATATTATCTACTGGCGGTCGCCAGTAGATAGTTATAGTTACAACCTATTATCCATAGGAAATCCGCGACATTCTATTTGCAATAACGTTGGCGCCGGTTGACGAATCTTCGCGAAAGCTTCCAACTTGTTGGGGCGCTCCGGTCCGCTCCTACCCTGAAAGTCTCGGGGTGATACGTCAAGCGGGGGCCGAGAAAAAAGGGGGTCCCAAAACGCGTTTTCCCCATTCATTTTTCCATAGGAACCTTTAGTCGCAGCTACAGCCCAAACTGCTGAACGGAATTACCCCAAATTTGGCAAAGAGGTAGCCCTTGGTTCAGACTGGTGCCTTTTGCTAAAATGGTGTAAATCCGTTCAGTAGTTCCTGAGAAATTCACAATTAAAATCACATATATATCTATGGGCGCGTCGGATCCGCGTACTCTCCCGATCACGAGCTGCATGCTAATTGGCTGTCAACACTCCAAATCAAGAAGTGTTGGCAGCCATTTTGTCCCTTGGTAGAACCGAGGGACAGAAACAAGTGCGCAAAGCGCAAAAGGGGGCAGGGTAGAAACACCCTGACCCCCTAGGTCTGCTCAGGGGGTCCCACAAGGACCCCTGGGCAGAAAAAGATTTTTTTTTTAAAATCGGCGGGATGCGCTTAGGGTGCGCGTATCCCGCCGAGAAAAAAAAGAAACAAGTGCGCAAAACGCACAAAGGGGGCAGGGTAGAAACACCCTAACCCCTAGGCCTGCTCAGGGGGTCCCACAAGGACCCCTGGGCAAAAAAGCATTTAAAAAAAAAAAAAAAAATCGGCAGGATGCGCTCAGGGTGCGCGAATCCTGCCGGAAAAAAAAAAAATGTTAATTGGCCCCCGGGTGGCCCAAGTCCCGGGGGCATGGTGGGGGGATAATTTAATGTGTGGGGGCCTCAAAGGACCCCCAAGCCCGGGGACCGCCACCCCCCGGGGCTTTTAAAAAAATGGTGCGGGAGGGCTCTGAGCCCTCCCGCAGCCCCGAGGACCACCACCTCCCCGGGGCTTTTTAAATTAATGTAACAACCTGTGTGGGGGCTCCAGCCCCCACACACCCCGAGACCGCCACCTCCCCGGGGCACTAACAAATTAAAATGGGGGTCCGTTTTGGACCCCGAAGCCCGGGGACCACCACCTCCCCGGGGCTGTGCTCATGTAGGGAGGGGGCCGCGCGGCCCCCTCCTGGAGCCCTTGATGGCCCTGGGGACCGCCACCCCCCAGGGCCGGCTCCTGCAGTGTCCCGGGGGGGTGGGATTTGAGATGTCATCAGTGATGTCATGAGTGATGTCACTGACCATGTCATGAGTGATGTAATATGTGACGTCATCAGCAGTGCATTGCGAGCGCGCGAGTTATAGTTAGCTGAACTAACTATAACGGGGGAATTTCTATGGTTTTGTACGAGTGAAATGTCCAACTAACTATAACGCCCCTGAAACCTATGGTTTTTTCAGTGAATTTCTAAGGTTTTTTAAATGCTAATTTCTAACTATAACGTGCCTGAAACCTATGTTTTTTCAGTGAATTTCTAAGGTTTTTTAAATGCTAATTTCTAACTATAACGTGCCTGAAACCTATGGTTTTTTCAGTGAATATATATATATTTATTATACTATGTATACATGTGAAAATGTCTCGGTCCCCTGTTTGCCTTGGTGGCACGGAAAAAATGGGTGGAACTGACGTCAGCACGCCGACGATGTCCTCTTATGGCTCCGATGACGTCATACGGTGTCGCGAGCGGAGCCGTGCTCGTTGACGTGGGAGAGCTAGGAAAGAATTTCCGTGGAATGCTGGTGCAGGGGATATTCACCTAAGTGTTCAGGCTAGTCCTTTGGGAGCAACTGTTTATGTTGCCACTCCAGAAACTGAAACCAGTGATCCGAGGGCAGAGGCCCTGCAGATGGCACACGAGGTGGGGTGCCCAGTCGTGTGCACTGGCGGGGCAGCGAAGTGACAAGCACCACAACCCGCAAAAAAGGTAACGAGGGCACTGAATAACACAGGAGCTTCTCTTTGTATCTGGCAGGAACAACGAAATTAAAATGCCCTAGTACCAAAATGTAGAATTAGTGCTACAACGGTCTTCAAGAGGACCTGCGATGCCGCTTCTGCCTCCCGTACCCTGGAGGCGGCACATGGGTCACGCGGTACGGTCATACTGCGGTGGGACGCACACTCGTTGACCTCTCATGGCACTGCTCCACACTTCAGGGAGGACCCTTTCCATTAGCTATGTTTTCTGATGACATGTCGCGCCGGACCCGGCCAACAACAGAACTCCTTTAGATCCAAACAGACTCTTCCACTCTCTCACCGGTAGTGAAACCAGGCCACGCGGACACTTTCACAATACAACAGCCAGAATGCACTTTTTGGTAAAAAAACCACATTCCTTCCTCCTAATTAATCAAATAAATGTCTCACTGAAGAACAGGGGCCAGCTTCGATCGGTAAACAGCCGTTACAATGACTTTTTTACTTTGCGATACCATTACAACGCATGCATTACCACGCATGCGTTGTAGATCACGAAGTCATTACTACGCATTTTTTTAGAACGCATGGTCATTTACCACGCATGCCTTTACAGCGAATTTTGTTGTAAAGGTATGTATGGTAAATGACCATGCGTTCTAAAAAACATGTAGACGATCCATGTCTTTGTAAGGAAACAGAGGCTGTTCCGTTTCCTCACAACGACGTGCACCGCCCCTCAGAGATGACGTGAAGCAGGAACCACAAGGAGAGCGGAACCATGAGGAGTGAGAGGTAAGGGGGATTGGGCATGGGGTGGGGGTTTCTTTTCTAGGGTTTAGGGTAGTGCAGTGGTGTTTGGGTGGTGTAGGGGGTCGTGCTGGGGGTAGTGTTTTAGGGTTTAGGGTAGTGCAGTGGTGCTTGGGTAGTGTAGGGGGTCGTGCTGGGGGTAGTGTTTTAGGGTTTAGGGTAGTGCAGTAGTGTAGGGGGTCATGCTGGGGGTAGTGTTTTAGGGTTTAGGGTAGTGCAGTGGTGTATGGGTAGTGTAGGGGGTCGTGCTGGGGTAGTGTTTTAGGGTTTAGGGTAGTGCAGTGGTGTTTGAGTAGTGTAGGGGGTCATGCTGATGGTAGTGTTTTTAGGGTTTAGGGTAGTGCAGTGGTGTTTGTGTAGTGTAGGGGGTCATGCTGGGGGTAGTGTTTTATGGTTTAGGGTAGTGCAGTGGTCTTTGGGTAGTGTAGGGGGTCGTGCTGGGGGTAGATTTAGGGTTTAGGGTAGTGCAGTGGTGTTTGGGTAGTGTAGGGGGTTGTGCTCTGGGTAGTGTTTTAGGGTTTATGTTAGTGCAGTGGTGTTTGGGTAGTGTAGGGGGTAGTGCTGGGGAAGTGTTTTAGGGTTTAGGGCAGTGCAGTGGTGTTTGTGTAGTGAAGGGGGTCATGCTGTGGGTAGTGTTTTAGGGTTTAGGGTAGTGCAGTCGTGCTTGTGTAGTGTAGGGGTCGTGTTTTAGGGTATAGGGTAGTGCAGTGGTGTTTGGGTAGTGTAGGGGGTCATGCTGGGGTTAGTGTTTTAGGGTTTAGGGTAGTGCAGTGGTGTTTGGGTAGTATAGGGGGTCGTGCTGGGGGTAGTGTTTTAGGGTTTAGGATACTGCAGTGGTGTTTGTGTAGTGTGGGAGGTCATGCTGGGGGTATATTTAGGGTTTAGTGTAGTGCAGTGGTGTTTGGGTAGTGTAGGGAGTCGTGCTGGGGGTAGTGTTTTAGGGTTTAGGGTAGTGCAGTGGTGTTTGGGTAGTGTAGGGAGTTGTGCTGGTGGTAGTGTTTTAGGGTTTAGGGTAGTGCAGTTATGTTTGGGTAGTGTAGGGTGTCGTGCTGGGGGTAGTGTTTTAGGGTTTAGGGTAGTGCAGTGGTGTTTGGGTAGTGGAGGGGTAGTGTTTTAGGGTTTAGGGTAGTGCGCCCAACCAGCCACAATATCCGTGGACAAAGGGGATCCTGACTCTTTGGAACGCTCCGTCAATTGAATAATTTGGGTCAAGGGCCCTACCACGTCCAAGACCTATCAATTCCTTTCTTGGGATCCCTCATATACTTGGAGAAAAAGGTACATAGTTTCTCATCAATTTCAGGCGCGTGTGCCACCTTCCCCTTCAGTGAGGGCCTGGGGCATTCTCCCCTCATCCTATTCCTGACCTCCCTTTCAAGGGGTTGATGGATTTTCCCCACCACATACTCTGCCACTTTGGCGTCAGGTGTCCACTCTGCCGACCTAGGATGGTAAATTTGGGTAGGCTCGAACATGTCCGAGTGGACCCCGTCCCCAACCGGGGAGTGAGAGGAGTGGGACTCTGGACGCCAGGGACGCCCCGAGTCCTTATCCTCATCGGAGGAGAAATCGTCCTCCGATACACCCTCTCCCTCTAAGGGAAACCCGCCGTCGGGGTCTACAATAGTGGTGACAGTGTCGCAATTTTCTCCGGGCCCCTCCTCCTCCCGGCAGGGTGCATGTTTTAGCGTTCGCGCACTCTTGAGGAAGGTCTCCGTAAGTTTATCAAATCCTTCCAAGTGCCCCGCGTTATGCTTAACGGCCCTTTTATTCCCCATCTGGGAGCTACTTGGACCCGCCACCACCAGATCTGGGTCACTGAACACCCCAGGGATGCTTTTCGCCAGCTTATCAACCTGATCCCTAAGAGGAGCCAGCGCCCTAGAAATAGCCAGAGAGAGGGCTTGGTCCACTGCTGGAGGGAGAAGTTGGGGGCCATTCCTCCTCCACTTCCTGGTAGGAGGAGTAAAAATGGTCTTCTGGAGAAGACATGATAGCAGAGGGTGTGAGCACAGAACAAATGCCCTTAAAATCCTTAAGACAGCCCCCTCGCCGGTGCTCCAACAGCTGGGCTTTCCCCGAAGCTGTTATAAGAATAGACTGAGGCGCAATACCAATTACCACCACCAGGTGGCGCTGGTCACTAACGTGGCCATGCGGGGAAATCACCGCATAGCGGTGTCAAAATTAGGCGAGGGTTGGTCGGGAATCAAGCGGACACTAAAGGAGTGACCGGATTCCCAAACGCGCGTAAAGACCAGCGGGAGCGCTCGACGGAGCTGCCTCGCTCGGACCAGACGCGCCTGACAGGATCTCACCGCACGCAGAGCACACAGCGGGAGAAACTGCGAGGGGGAGAACGCGCTCGGGCAAGAGCCTGCTGCGCAGGGAATATGAAACAATACCAAGGCAATAATGCTAATAACGTGCACAAGAAACCGCTATACAAACAGCAACAACGTCAGATTAAGCCAAGAATGTAAGGAATGCACTTAACTGACGAGCAGTGAAGAGAGACGAAGCGGAAGGGACGTCACGATATTATATATGATGGACTGTGATATGATTGGACTATAGTTGCCTTGGAGACTACCCCCCTAATGGTTCATGGGTTGTGTAGTCTTTTGTTTAATGATTGTTGTGTTACGTTTTCTTTGAACTGCTATGCAAATAAAGTGAGGAAAGATATGCATAATCCTCGCCTCCATCCTGCCATAGAATTCATTAAACTTTATTTGATCTGATTTAGAAACATAGATCATAAAAGTGTACATAAAAACAGTAAATCCTCTTTCCTAATACAATACAGTGAGAATTAATTAAAACCAGTAGGTAAAAACGGGTGTTACAAAGCCCGGTTCAGAGCAACTTCAGGTTAACAGAATCGTAAAGTTCAATGTTTCGCAAGATCAATCTCATGTATTTCGTGCAAAATACGCAATAAGGGGTCCAAGTAAGATGTAACGCTCCAATACCTGACCTGTTTGCACTATATAAAACTGCAGAAAAACTAAAAATAAAAAGTGTTTTGCACACTTCTGTCATTGGGCTATATGTGGGCTACATCTGGGTGATATTTGTGCTACATTTGGGCTCTTTTTTCTCTGGTGGCCATCTTGGGAGACTTATTTATTATGAAGTTTCCTAATTTCGTCATTTACTGCAGTCTCCTCGTATGAAATGCTTTCAGTTTTTTACTTTGATTCCGTCAAGAAGGCATTCAGATGTGTCACACATTTGCCATAAATTCAGAATGTTAGCACTCTAGTTATTCATTAGATCACTGTAGTAAAGCTACTGCTCACCAGGGAGTTAACTGGAAGTCTACTGCTGGTATTGAAAGTGATTGTTTCAGTCTGCATGTCAGAATTTTCTAATGAAATAGAAGAGGATTTGAGATCTCACTTAAAACATGCCCTAAATTTTCTTTCTACAGCACTAACCATAATTTCTATGACAAAATGAACCCCCTCATTTTGTTCCTTTTTAAATTAAATGTTTTAAGTGTTACCAGTTTATTCCAATCAAGATGGCTTCAGGTGTGCCATACTTTTGTCATAAGTAAGACTGTTAGCGCTCTAGTTGTTCTTTAGAACACTCTGGGAAGCTGCAGTAGAACACAAAGGCATCAACTGACAGGCTGCTCCTGTTGAAATATAACAGGAAGATATTTGAGATCTCACTTAAAACATGTCCTAATTTTTCTTTCTACAGCACTAACCATAATTTCTATGACAAAATGAACCCCCTCATTTTGTTCCTTTTTAAATTAAATGTTTTAAGAGTTACCAGTTTATTCCAATCAAGATGGCTTCAGGTGTGCCATAATTTTGTCATAAGTAAGACTGTTAGCGCTCTAGTTGTTCTTTAGAACACTCTGGGAAGCTGCAGTAGAACACAAAGGCATCAACTGACAGGCTGCTCCTGTTGAAATATAACTGGAAGATATTTGAGATCACACTTCAAACATGTCCTAATTTTTCTTTCTACAGCACTAACCATAATTTCTATGACAAAATGAACCCCATCATTTTGTTCCTTTTTAAATTAAATGTTTTAAGTGTTACCAGTTTATTCCAATCAAGATGGCTTCAGGTGTGCCATACTTTTGTCATAAGTAAGGCTGTTAGCACTCTAGTTGTTCTTTAGAACACTCTGGGAAGCTGCAGTAGAACACAAAGGAATCAACTGACAGTCTCTGCCCTTGTTGGATGTACATGTTTTACTGAGAATGTCAGACTTCATTCTCACATGACTGAGAAAGATAATGTGAATTTACAGAAAATATGCTCTCATTTTAGCTTCTGGAGCACCTTCCAAAACTGTATGGGACAAGCATGTGAAAATAGTTTTCTCTCAAACATGATTCATGATATCCCAGCAGAAGGTTTTTCACAGGGTAAAATCACCTTAGAACACACCACAATTCCTGAAATTAGTATGGTACCATCAACAAATGAATTCTAATGTAACTAAAGTCTGTTATCACCCTTTATAGTTCTCCTTTTGGTAACCCTCAAAATCTTCGATTCACTACAATGCATTTCAATGGGGTACTATCATTTATATTGGTCCCAAGATGGCTGCCAGCAATTCCAGGATGAACTGCTGACAGCCAATCAGATCTCGCGATGACATGTGTGGTTAGGCTCCGCCCAGATATATATGTGTTTTCTTTTTCAAATTTCTCAGGAACTACTAAACGGATTTACACCAATTAACCAAAAGGCACGACTCTGAACCAAGGGCTACCTTTTTGCCAAATTTGGTGTAATTCCGTTCAGCAGTTCGGGCTGTAGCTGCGATGAAAGGTTCCTATGGAAAATTGCATGGGGAAAACACGTTTTGGGACCCCCATTTTTTCTCGGCCCCCGCTTGCCGAATCACCCCGAAACTTTCAGGATAGGAGCAGACCGGAGCGGGCCATAAGTTTTGAAAATTTCGCGAAGATTCATCAACCGGCGCGAAAGTTATTTCAAATAGAATGTTGCGGATTTCCTATTGGAAAATGGGTCCTAACTATAACTATCTACTGGCGACCGCCAGTAGATAATATATATAAAAACACACCATAAATTCTCCGCACTTCCGTTGAGGCGAACAGAGAAACACGAACCCAACAAATATATGGCACTGATCTTTTATTCCTCAAGAATGACTCGTTTCGGACAACTCGTGTCCTTGCTCACATGTCATATTATCTACTGGCGGTCTCCAGTAGATAGTTATAGTTAGGACCTATTATCCATAGGAAATCCGCAACATTCTATTCCCAATAAGTTTGGCGTCGTTTGACGAATCGTCGTGAAATTTTCAAAACTAGTGGGGCGCTCCAGTCCGCTCCTGTCTTGAAAGTTTTGGGGTGATTCATCAAGCGGGGGCCGAGAAAAAAGGGGGGTCCCAAAACATGTTTTCTCCATGTTAATTCCCATAGGAAATTTTAGCCACGGCTACAGCCCGAACTGCTGAATGGAATTACACCAAATTTTGCAAAAGGTAGCGCTTGGTTCAGAAAGCGACCTTTTTTTAAATGGTGTAAATCCGTTCAGTATTTGCGAGGAAATTAAAAAAATAAGAGTGAAAAAATCAATTTCCCATAGGAAACTTTATGCAAGGCTACAGCAAAAACTGCTGAATGGAATTACACCAAAATTAGCAAAAATGTAGTGCTTGGTTCAGAAAGCACCCTTTTTAAAAATGGTGTAAATCCG
Source organism: Calotriton arnoldi (assembly GCA_963921515.1). Classification (NCBI taxonomy): domain Eukaryota; kingdom Metazoa; phylum Chordata; class Amphibia; order Caudata; family Salamandridae; genus Calotriton; species Calotriton arnoldi. The sequence goes on along the minus strand of CAWUFW010015298.1, from coordinate 353,313 downwards.
TTCAGTAGTTGCTGAGAAAATCCAAAATAAAGTTTCGATATCTATGGCTGCGGTGGATCCGCGCACCCTCCCGATCACGAGCTGCATGCTAATTGGCTGTCAACACTCCAAACCAGGAAGTGTTGGCAGCCATCTTGATCCTCGGTAGAACCGAGGAACAAGAAAGCAGTAAAACAACTGCGTAAAATGCAAAAAGGGGGCAGGGTAGAAACACCCTGAGCCCCCAGGCCTGCTCAGGGAGTCCTATAAGGACCCCCAGGGCCCCAAAAAATTATTATTTTTGTTAAAAATCGGCAAAATACGCACTGGGTGCGCGGATCCTGCCGGGTGGGCCAAGTCCCGGGGGCATGTGGGGGTTAATAAAAAATGGTTTGGGGGGCCTCTAAGGCCCCCAAGCCCCGAGGACCGCCACCCCCCGGGGCTTTAAATTTAAATTGTGCGGGAGGGCACTGGGCCCTCCCGCAGCCCCGGGGACCGCCACCCCCCGGGGCTTCTTTTTTTAAAAATTAAATTACCTGTGTGGGGGTGCTCGAGCCCCCCCACACGCCCGAGGCCCGCCACCTCCCGGGGCACTAATTAAACAAATGTGGGGGTCCGTTTCGGACCCAAAGCCCCGGGGACCACCACCTCCCCGGGGCTTTCACGATGTTGGGAGGGGGGCCACGTGGCCCCCCTCCTGGAGCCCTTGATGGCCCTGGGGACCGCCACCCCCCAGGGCCAGCTCCTGCAGTGTCCCGGGGTGCCTAGCCCCGGGAGACTGCTGTTTGGTATGACAGGACGGGAGCCTCGTGGCTCCCGTCCTGTCATAGCAAACTGCTTTGAATTTTGGAAGAGAGAGCAGGAAACCTGCTCTCTCTTCCAAAATTCAAAGCAGATTTCCTTTCCACATGGGGAGCTGCATGTTAGGGGAGCCAGCGGGACCGTGGGGGAGTTGGGGTCCCCCCATGGTCCCAAAAGGATAGGGCCAGCCCCGGGGGATGGGGTCCCCGGGCCAAGTAGTGGCCCGGGAGGGGGGCTAGCGGCCCCCTCCCCCAAAAATAATAATAATAAAAAAATAAAGGCCTGCCCCGGGGGATGGGGTCCCCGGGGCAAGGAGGCCTGAGGAGGGGGCCACGCATCCCCCTCCTTAAAAAAATCATAAAAAGTGTGGCCATGCCCCGGGGATGGGGTCCCCGGGGCCGGAATCGGCCACGGGAGGGGAGCCACGTGGCCCCCTTCCCGTTTTGTTTTTAAAAAAAAGAAAAAAGGGGTAAGGCCCTGGGGGATGGGGTCCCCAGGGCCCAAAAAGGAAAAAGGAAGGGGGCCACACAGCCCCCTTCGGGGGAAAAAAATAAAAAATAAAAAAACGATCGTGCCGCAGGCCCGGCCCCTTCCTTTACCACTCTGCAAACGCGCCCCTGGCGCGTTTGCAGAGGGGGAATGAATTCCCCTTGAATACTGGGGGTCCCTGGGGGCCAACTAGCCCACCAGGAACCTCCAGTATGCGCCAGGGGGCTGCATTGCAGAGAGGTGTACAGAGGTCACGCTCCTTTTTACACCTCTCTGCAACGCAACTCTGTGGCGCTTTTTGGAGGTACATGGTGGGCTAGTTGGACTCCAGGGACCCTCAGGATTCAAGGGGACTTAATCCCCAACTTAAAACGCGCCCCGGGCGCGTTTGCACAGTGGTGAAGGGAGGGGCGGGGCTTCAGGTGACATGTGTGCAAACAGGCCCCATGGCGCGTTTTAAGATGGGGAATTAAATCCCCTTCAATCCTGAGGGTCCCTGGGGGCCAACTCGCCCACCAGGTACCTCCAGTATGCGCCACGGAGCTGCGTTGGAGAGTGTTGTAAAAAGGGGCGTGGCCTCTGAACACCTCTCTACAACACAGCTCTCTGGCGCATACTGGAGGTATCTGGTGGGCTAGTTGGCCCCTAGGGACCCTCGGGATTGAGGAGGAATTAATTCTCCAACTTAAAACGCGCCACAGGGCGTGTTTGCAGACATGTCACCTCAGGCCCCACCCCCTTCCTTCACCATTGTGCAAATATTCCTCTAAAATCAGCCGAACTACGAATTCTGATTTACTCACCTGTTATCAGGAGAGACCTCAGTGCTGCATCTTTGAGCCCAGTACTGATGGGGTCCCCAGGGCCCAAAAAAAGGAAAAAGGAAGGGGGGCCACACAGCCCCCCTTCGGGGGAAAAAAATAAAAAATAAAAAAACGATTGTGCCACAGGCTCCGCCCCCTTCCTTTACCACTCTGCAAACGCGCCCCTGGCGCGTTTGCAGAGAGGACAATTCCCCTTGAATACTGGGGGTCCCTGAGGGCCAACTAGCCCACCAGGAACCTCCAGTATGCGCCAGGGGCTGCATTGCAGAGAGGTGTACAGAGGCCACGCTCCTTTTTACACCTCTCTGCAACGCAGCTCTGTGGCGCTTTTTGGAGGTACATGGTGGGCTAGTTGGACTCCAGGGACCCTCAGGATTCAAGGGGACTTAATCCTAAGAATCAGTGAGTGGGTATGTAGTTATTGGTGTTGGAGTGTCTATGGTTTTGCGAATGGCAGTCTGTAATTTAGAGTGGGTGTATCAAAGGTTATATTAGAGTGTGAGGAGGTTCATCAGATTATCACGTGGATGATGTCATCAGTGATGTCATTTGAGATGTCATCAGTGATGTCATCAGTGATGTCACTGACCATGTCATGAGTGATGTAATATGTGACGTCATCAGCAGTGCATTGCGGGGCGCAAGTTATAGTTAGCTGAACTAACTATAACGGGGAATTTCACGGGTTTTGTACGAGTGCAATGTCCAACTAACTATAACTGTCCCTAAAACCTATGGTTTTTTCAGTGAATTTGTAAGGTTTTTTAAATGCTAATTTCTAACTATAACTGTCCCTAAAACCTATGGTTTTTTCAGTGAATTTGTAAGTTTTTTAAATGCTAATTTCTAACTATAACGTGCCTGAAACCTATGGTTTTTTCAGTGAATATATATATATATATACAAGCAATTTCACCTTAGATTGTAAAGGATGACTTCGGCACTCCTGTGGTTCAATCACTGAGGTTTATTTCAACACAGAGCGATATATATATATATACTCATTGAAAAAAACAGAGGTTTTCAGGGACGTTATAGTTAGAAATTAGCATTTAAAAACCTTAGAAATTCACAGGAAAAAAACAAAGGTTACAGGGACGTCATAGTTAGGCTGACATTTCACATATTACATCACTCATGACATGGTCAGTGACATCACTGATGACATCACTGATGACATCTCAAATGACACGCAAAATGTTTTTTCTTAAAAGAATAATAAATGAGCGGCAGGAGCAGCTCATTTTTTATTCACTGTTCCAGACAAGGAGCTCCCCATAATGCCCTGCAAGGGCTATTTATAAAAATTTGTGGTTGCTGATGGTGCTTCTATAAGGCTCAGGAGCACCACCAATCATTTTTTTTATGTTTTTGGGGGCCGGAGGGAATGCAGCAGCAGCTCCCCAGGAACATTAAACAAAACACAATAAGCCTCCTAGGTCATTAAATCCATGACCCCAGGAGAGCTTACCATATGTTATAAATCCCTCCTAGCTGGAACTTAATGCTCCTCAGCTGGAGTGCAGAGCCCCCTTGTGGTTGGGTCCATGGCTAAACTTTGTTGCTTGAAAAATAGTAATAAAAGACTTAAAGGCATATTGAGACTTTTTTTAATAAAACGTTTTTGCCTTTTTTTATGACAATCACTTTACTTAAACAGTGCACTGTATGAATTAATGAATTTACAATTTATTATAATTATTGATGATTTTATGACAAAGACAATACATATGCTTTATATATGCTGACATCCTGACCCCTTCATAAAGCAAATAGGATCACGTATTATATTTTGATGTTCTGACCCTCTGACAAAGTCATTAGGTCTGCCTTGATACCCTTTATGTTCAGCTGTGCATGCCTGCGGTGTTTGGGTGGTAGGCCCTGCACACAATCCCCCACTGTACACTGCTCGTAAACAGCAGGGGTTGGGCACTAGCGTGGGGGTTGGACACAGGGCCTGGTGTGGAGTTGGCTGCCCGTGGCGGTTGGATGTAGGGCTTGATAGCAGACCAGACCCTGCAATCAACCCCACGCTAAGCACGGCGAGAGGCCATGTGCAAGGTTGGCATTGCATATGGTAATAAAATAGTCCTTTAGACTTTAAAAAAATTCTGGAGAAAAGATGGTTGTTGATGAGTCATCAGTGGGGCAAGCTGATGCTGGATCCGAGTCGCTGAAGACTGGATCTCGGTGCAGTCACCGACAATGGCAGGAAAGCTCCCAGCATGCAAAGTCCAGTGTCCGTGACCAGGAAGGTTTCGATGTTGATCTGCTTCAGCTTGGTGTCTCTGTAGGGCAAGCCTTCTACTTTCAGACTTAAAAACCTTTCTGGAAGTCCAATCTCCTTTCGGTGGGGCAGGCCAGCAAGTCGGTTCCAACCGGCGATTCGACTTCAATGGCTTCGGCTCGACTGCTGTATCGGTCTCCCGCCAGTTCTTAAGATGAAAAGTGGCAAAAAGTTTCTAAGTCCCAGCTTTTGCAGCTTGGGCAGGAGGAGTACACACTGACACTTATCTGAGGACCTTAGGGGCACCACTTAGGGGTCTGGACTCACTCCAACAGAAGCCACAAGCAGGGCCCAAGGCAGGTCCAGTTGAAACTGGTCAGCTGGGCTCTTCAGGAAAGTGGGCTTCTTGCAGCTTTTGTGTCCCTGTAAACAGGGGTTTGGCCAACTGACCCTTGGAGTCCACTTCTGAGTCCTGGGTACAAATGGGAGCAGGTCAGGCCCTTTGGGTTCTCCTCTCAGGTCACAACAACAGGTGCAATCATTCTGTCTTCCACATATCCAACAGTGTTCTAAAGAGGGTAACAGGTGGTGCTATATTTATGTCCAGGGACAGCCTGTGGGTGGGGAAACCTCCTGGCCACTTCCTAACCAATGGGGTAAAGGCTTCAAGGGGTTACCTTACTCACTTTTGCAGCATGTCCTGTGTGTTTTACTGTAAACTATCCCATTGTGCTCCTCTCTACCTAAGCAAACATGGCAGAACCTTTCTTCCCCTGTACAAAGCTCCCTGTGCCCACCCAGAGGTGTGGCTATGATAATGGCAAACCCTACCTGGTGATCACACAAAACTGTTTCTGGGGGGAGCCCCTCTCCCACTGGTATTGGTGCCTATCTGGCTAGCAGGACAATAGACAGGTGTGAGCTACGGTGCACAGTCTAAATATCGAGTTTAGAATATCGACCTACAGTAATATCGAGTTCCAAATATTGAAGGGACAGAATATCGAAATCAAGAATATCGACTACCAGAATATCGACCTGAAGGTAAGTAATATTGTTTTTGTTAATATCGAAGTTAGTTATATCGATAGCAAAAAAATCGATGTTACTAATATTGATATTTATATTAGTGTTATGGATTTTATTATGTATTTTATATGTATGTGTTATATATTTTTTGTTAAGTATTGTACTGGTTTTTAAATATATGTATAACATTTTTATAAGTTAGTAATCTTTATTTAAGTAATTTATGCGTTTTAGTACTGTAGCGGGTTGTGGGTTTATAGGGGAATAGGGTGGGAAGTAATTTAATTGCCTTTCCAAGTACTGAAAAATGGTGTCATATGTTACCACCTTGCCCATGTGATGGTAAAACTTCACAATCAACTATGCATTTTATACTTTTTTGTCCTTTTTATATGGGTATCCGGAAATCAATTTTAAAACCCCTTTTTTAAGAAATACACTTTATAGTTATAAAAATGCGTTTGACTTTGTTTGTAGCCTGGATAATATAAAAGTAATAAGTTCTGTTATACGTTACATACAACTTTCAATTGGGAAAAGAAAAAAACTTGTACATTTGGACGCTTTATTATATGAAGAACAAGATTATTAATTGTATAATATTATATATGTTTACATATAGGTATTTATAAGCACTAGCATTTTATCGTTTATATTGTGGTAGCATGTATTCTGTACCAAGAACTCTCCATGCATTGATACTTTATTAACTTTAGATGGATTTGAATGTATTAGCACTTTATTGCACAAATTGCGGATGCCGTACCAATGTATTATGATCTATTCATGCATTGATATTTTTATAATTTTATAACTGAATTAATTTTTATGTAAAATCTAATTTGTAGAATTAATTTTAAATTTTGAATATTAAGTATGATGTATAAATGTGTATGTGTATTAGTATGCTTTTATGGTGTTTGTTGTATTTACACCGAATAAAGCTTTTTGACTTGACTTGACTTGAATTTAATTATAGTAAATTCATTAATAATTTTTAGTAATTATTAATTAATTTTAATTAAATTTTGCGTTTTAGTTCTGTAGCGGGTTGTGGGTTTATAGGGGAATAGGGTGGGAAGTAATTTAATTATAGTAAATTCATTAATAATTTTTAGGATTTATTAATTAATTTTAATTAAATTTTGCGTTTTAGTTCTGTAGCGAGTTGTGGGTTTATAGGGGAATAGGGTAGGAAGTAATTTAATTATAGTAAATTCATTAATAATTTTTAGGAATTAATAATTAATTGTAATTAAATTTTGCGTTTTAGTTCTGTAGCGGGTTGTGGGTTTATAGGGGAATAGAGTGGGAAGTATTTTAATTGTAAGTAAGTAATTATTTATTTTTATTTATTGGTATTGTTAATTAATTTATTGTTAATTAATTATTAATTGGTAATTAATTTTTATTAATTGGTAATTAATTTTTATTAATTGATAATTATATTAAGTGTATTAATTTATTATTGGAGCGGGTTGTGAGTTTATAGGGAAATAGGTTGGGAAGTAATTTAATTCTAATTAAGTAATTATTAATTTTATTTTTGGGTATTGATAAATAAATTATTGTTAATAAATTATTATTTGGTAATTAATTTTAAATAAATATTATTTTTTGGTATTGTAAATTAATTTATTGTTTAATAATTATTAATTGGTCATTAATTTTTATTAATTATTATTTATTGGTATTTATCTTTAATTTATTGTTAATTAATTGGTAATTATTTTTATTAATTATTTATTGGTAATTAATTTATTGTTATTTAATAATTAAATCATGATTTATTTATAAAAATTAATTTAATTATAAGTATATTAATTTTAACCCCTACGCTATCCAACACTTTCCCTACTGTTGCACTCACTGGAGTGGAAATAGTAATTTTTACCCCTACGCTATCCAACACTTTCCCTACTGTTGCACTCTTTGGAGTGGGAATAGTAATTTTTACCCCTACGCTATCCAACACTTTCCCTACTGTTGCACTCTTTGGAGTGGGAATAGTAATTTTTACCCCTACGCTATCCCACACTTTCCCTACTGTTGCACTCACTGGAGTGGGAATAGTAAATTGTACCCCTGCGCTATCCCACACTTTCCCTACTGTTGCACTCATTGGAGTAGGACTAGTAATTTTTACCCCTCTGCTATCCAATACTTTCTCTACTGTTGCACTCACTGGAGTTGGAATAGTAATTTTTACCCCTACGCTATCCAACACCTTCCCTACTGTTGCACTCATTGGAGTGGGAATAGTAATTTTAACTCCTACGCTATCCAACATTTACCCTACTGTTGCACTGTTTGGAGTTGGAATAGTAATTTTATTCCCTCCACTATTTAATATTTTTTGTATTCTTTTAGCTAATGTAGTATATAATTAATTTTAAAAATAATGTTAATTTTTTTAATTTGTTACATATATTTATTTAATTTTTATTTATGTTATTGTTTTATGTGTATAGATGTATTTATAATTTGTAAGATTTTCTTAATTTATAAGTTATTAAAATAATTATTAAAACATATTAATAAATAAGTGTATATATTATATATTAAATGTATTTATAAATTATATATATTTAATTTATAATTTTTAAACATTTCAAAATATTTTTAACTATGTTTATTTTAATTATATGTATTATTTACTTTATTTTACATTACTTTTTTAACTAAAAAAACCGATATTTTTAATAACTATATTTTTGACAACGATATTTTTTTTAAATATTTTTGTACTTACCATAATGTAGATAGGATGTCGATATTCTTGACTTCGATATTCTTGCTGCGATATTTTTGTAGGTCGATATTCTCACCTTCGATATTCTGTCAGTGATTCGTGAGCTACATCTGCCTGTGAAATTGTAGGTACACTTTGAAGTTAATTAAGTTCCTGGGCCTAGCCCAGATGGCCATTCTGTCAGGGAGAAAAACATCTCCCCACAACCATGCCTGTTGTCTGCTGTTTGGGAGCAATGCACATTTCACAACAGGGGAGCCATCAACAGTCAGGTGACAAAGAACACTGGCAGAAAGGCACATTTTTCTGAGGCAGGAAAATGCCAACTTTCTAAAAGTGTCATCTTAAAAATGGTAATATATAATATCTGACTTGAGCATTAAGTTGGATTTTAAATTACAGTTAAAATGAATCTTTGAATAATTTTTTTAGCTAGTCCCAAACTGAAGATAAGCCTTATAGAGTGTTATAATGTAACCCAGTATTTTCCTATGGGAGGGCTAGCCTTGATGCAGTGATAAATGACTTCGGGGGGTTTTCACTGCCAGGACATGTAAAAAATAAGTGCACATGTCCCACTTTCTAAATACCATGCACCCTGCGGTATGTCCATTTAGGGCCTACTTTACGGGTGACTTATAAGTATTAAAAAGGCAGGTTTAGGCATGGAAAAAGGGTTATTTTCAAAGGTCAAAAAGGCAGTTTGAAAACTGCACCCTAGGATGCAGGGGCAGGGCTGTTAACATGCATTTCCATTGTCACTTTAGTGGTGGCAGAATATGTGCTGCAGAGAATATGTGCTGCAACCCACTGGTGACATTCAACTTACAGACCCTGAACAATCTTTTGTACCATATAATAGGGACTTATAGTTAAGTTAAAGATTCCATTCAGGATTGTAGCCAATTTCAACATGTTTATGGGATCAGAGCACATGGACTAGGGCGTGGTTAACAGTGCCCCACTATGCAGAATCCAAAAAGCAGCGGCATTAGCCCCAAAAAAATAGGGGTGACCATATAAAAAGAGGCCATTTCTTACATTCTTCTTTGTGTTTGTCCTATCGCTGGAGCATGGATTCATTACCTGTCTCATTCCACTGCTCATTTTTTCAGTGCTACATTTTTTTGTGTTTAGGCACTCTGCCTGTGTTTTTTAGCCGTCTTCCTCGTGCACTTCTCCCTTTTGTCTTAGTCCCACCCGCTGAACCTCCCCTGCACCTCTCTGCTTACCCCCAGCACCTGCCTCCCATATCCTTTGTCCATCTGCTTGCCCCTGCACCTCCCTCCTACCCTCTGTTGTCAATGTGCTACTCCCTGCCCTTCTCTCCAACCTTCCACTGTCCATCTGCTTGCCCCAGCTACTCCCAACCACATTTTATTGTCCATGTTACCGTCTGTTAAGGATGTTGCCCACCTCACCCGCTCTCACCTGCATTGTCAGTGTTGAACTCCATCCGCCATCCTTTCATTGTTTTTGTTGCCCCCACTACGTTATAGCGCTTTATTTTATTTTCTACTTTCAGTCATGCTGCACAGCAGCTGTGCTGCTGTAGAACATGGCTAAAAACATTGACAAAGCCAATACCTCTTGTAGACGAGGTCTATTGGCTTTGCCAATGTTTGTTTTTACATGCCACATGCTAAGGGGTGCAATGAAGAGTCACCCTCTGTGGTTGAAAGTTAAAGCTCAGCTACCACCTGAGCCCGGTATGATAGGAACAATGCTTCCATTGGAGCAGTGCTTAATTTGTAAAATATTAAGTGCCAGGGCTCTGACAAGGAGGCCACGGCAGCTTGCACCACCCATCGCCCTTGTCATCGCTACCAAAACAACTACTAACCATCTCCCTCGCATGTAAATGCGACAGTTCAGATTATTCCAGGTCCCCAAAGCTAAAGGAATGGCTGGGGAGGTAGGTATAAGCAATTTCAATGTATATTGTATTCCTAAACAACCCTTGTTCTGCTCATCTCTAAATTAGATGAGCAGCGCATCCATGTGGTAGACTGTTCTAAGTTTGGTGTTGACAATTAGGTGCTGGTGCCAAGCACTGGAAACCAATTAAGTGCCGGTGCTGAGCACGGGAAAGCACCGACTCAAATTAAGTAGTGATGGGAATGTTATGGGTACAATCAGCCTGTCGTCGTTTCCAGGTCATTAACATATGTACCATCAAGGTGGATAAAAGTTAACACCTGTAATTAGTGCCTAGGGATGAGACAAGACTTGAAGTGGGCCAAGTAGGTGCACGTATTATTAACAGCAACGACCAGGATCCTGAGTTCCTAAATTTACTCAGATGGTGATAATTTGGACCTGGCTCTCTAAAGCACCAATTAATATATTGTAAGGTTGTACTAATTTGCTCTATTTAGTTTTGTTACGGGTTTGATGTTTTCTGGCCTCAAAAATGATTATTTGTGTGCTGTCTCCAGAGAAAAAATACAAACATTCATTTTCGCTGCTGGAGCACAGATTGGAAAATGGGGCTGATGAAGGCCTCTTCTTACAATCTCAAGAGTGAATAAAAAGTACAGAGATACAGCAGGCACATCAGGCTGAGCACTCAGGGTCTTCCCCTTACGAGCACAGAAGGTGTACCAGGAAAATGGCGGAATCCTGGGCAGGAAGGACAGCCTCTCTTGTGGGCAACTGCATAGCTGTGATTGGGCATTACATTCTACTTTTGTCAATCGACCTAGTGGATAATACTTTGATTTTTTATTGGCAATAATCATTGATCAAATTCTGCCTTTTTTATCCCAGCCCTCATGACGCAGCTCATTATCTGCGGGCCACTTCCCATTTGTCTGTTTATGATCAAAAGCTAGGGAAGATGGACAGAAAGTGCAAGCAGCATATTCCCTCTTTATGGTCCCTCTGAATAGCGACCAAGGGAGGAGGCCACAGTGTCGTTGGTTTACTTTCATGACGTCTACACTTATTTAGGACATGGCTGATCATCTCAATGAAGTAAGGATTGGGTCGAGACGGGGTCAAGCAAAGGAAATTCGGAGTAATGAAGAGGAGGTGGCCTAACAGCTAGAGCGGTCGACCTCGAAGTTGGGGAAGCATGTTCGAGTCTCGGCAGGGACCCTTAACATCCTGTGATACTGGGCAAATCACTTAATCTCCCCGTGCCTAACAAAAATGAATGTGCTCATCTGTAACGCAACTGGTGCTCATGTAAAGCGCTCTGATACCGTCGGGTCGAATTCGCGCTATATAAAATTCAAAAAGAAAAAAAAATCAGCACACAGTCTAAGAATTGCTACATGCAAGTTATGTTGTGTGCCATGGCACTGGTTAGCACACAGGAGTGTAGTTATCAATATTTGAGTTCAGTAAAGCTCTGAAGGCTGAGCTCTGAAGGCTGTTAGTAAAACGCAGCCTCAAATATTATTCGAAGAACCCCATAATGCAGCGGGGCAGATTAAACTGGCCATTAAAATATATCCTTCTGTTCACGCTACTCCAAGGAGTTAGAGAATGGTTTCACATCTGCCAACATCTGGAAATGTTCAGGAAACAGAACGCAAAATATAAACATAATACAGAGGAGCGTGCACAATTAAATTAAACTTTTACATATTGCCTCGGTTGTCTGGTCGGGGCCGCTCTTTATTAACTGGCGCAGCTGACTGCTGCGAGGACTCTGTTCCTCTGAAGTGTAATGGCCCTTGCCTCCTCCAGCCATTTACGCCTGCCTGATGGACATCTGTTTTGGGCGGAATCGCTTGCCATCTGCATGAATACTTGCCATCTAATGTTGTCAGCGCCACGGCCCTGAACTTCTAACCCCATGACGCAGCTGCTACACTAGCAAGGGCGCGCTACCCAATTCCTTTCAGAGGGCCATGTAGCCTGACACTTAGGGGCCTAGTTACGAGAATGTCACTCAGTGCTGCGCAACAAGTCATCTTGCTGTGCTGCGCTGTGTGACAGGGAAAGGACAGGAATGTGCCGTATTTAAGGCAATGTGGCGCATTCCTGCCTTTCCCCTGTGCTGGTGCCCTTTTGGCAACCTAGCGCCAATGCAGACAACCTTGCACCATGGCACAAACAATCCTGAGAGGCATAGTCCTCTTTCTATGTGTGCTGCAGAATGAGCAGCTCTCATAGAAAGAGGAAGTAACAAGGAGAAATAAAGGTATTTCTCCTCGTTATGCCTCTCCTGGGAAGGCGTATCTTTTTGGCGCATTCCCAGGTTTACCAGTTCTGGTATATCTGGAAAGGTCCCACAACAGAGACAGGGTAGATCAAAACTGTGATCTCAGTACTGACTTCACCGAGGCACGACCTGACATTATCACGTTGTTTGCAGGGTACGTACAAACTACATGGTCGATCGACAGAGGTAGTTCTTTCACACTCTGCGACATTATTAGCCGGGGGAAGGGGGTGTGGCAGGTCAATGCCGTGACTCCGGTAGTTAAAACACCAGAGTACGGACCTCACCCTTGTCTTCCCTAGGCGTCACCGAGCGCCCGAGGCACTTCCCTCGTAGAGGTACTGTCATGTAGTTCCTATATTCCCTATACAGGATCTGCGCGTTTGGATAACATAAACTGTGGGATTGGTGGCGGACTGATTCCGTGCACCCCCACCGGATACAATAGCCTGTCTGTATCAGCTAGCTCACAGTGCCACTATAATCTCCTCTTATCACGGAGAGAATAGATTCTGGCAACCTCAGAACATGACAACCCTGATCCCTCAGAATCGTGGAAACAAAATACTACCTTTCGCTCAGTCACTCGTGCTCACTTAGTTTGTCTCAGAGAGTTACACAGAATAAACAGGCTGGGCATTTTCAATAAGTATTTATTGAACAGTTGTTATTCTAGTGCAAAATAGATGAGCTGCAACAACCATTAGACAGTAGCAGAGATATATGATTAGCAGTACTACGAAAGTAAAGGGATGGTATAGTTCTACCATCTTGCAGAAATCATGAATATATACAAGTACATAAAACACATGATAAGAAAGTGCGTACTCCTACAATGCCTTCCTAACTAGATGTACCTAGATGTACCTAAATGTACCTAGCATCTGTGTAGGTGTTATGCCAAGAATCCCTCTAGGATCTAGTCAACCCCATTACCTGAGAATGAGAGAATATGGGACCCCGTCCTGGTCTCGAGTTGGACACCCCGCGAGGGATGTTAGACCACTGCGAGCTGGAGCGTCTGCATTCAGGAACCTTCAGCGTCTCTGGTCAGTGTGTCAGCCGGGAAGTCTCGGTCTCCTCTATCTTCCTAAGCAAGATGTGCTGTATATATACCCATAGGTCTCCCCAGGGGTCCTACCTTGCTGTGTTACTGTGTCGGCCTAAAGGATGACGTTGGGCCTGAACTTTATACAGAGATATTATACAGGAGATGGTAATCCTACTGTTAGTCCTGCTGTGCTTCCAAGAAGCCTCATGCATAATGTACGAGAATCGAACCAGGGAAAAACCCGCGTTCTGAATGCAGTGTCATATCTAGGTAAAAGGTCAGTACCCAAGAACCGTTATGTGTGTAATGTAGGGAAGAATATAGGTGAAAGGTTACAAGGTTACCTGCGCCTATATAGGGTACCTATATGGAGTATAACAGTACGTTCCTATTCTTTTGCCCCTCTCTCTCTTCTTCTCTTCTTTTTTGTTTCCTGTACTCCGGGTATGGGTGACTATGTGGAATATCAGATCAGGTGGCACTTCCTGGCTCGGGTATTAAAAGACTGAATTCAGATACCGCCATTAATATCCGCGCTTCTGTATACTCTTTATTTTTCAAGGATTATTGCTACTTTTATTTTCCTAGTTTAGTATTTGTATTGCGATCATAGGAGGTTTTGCCTTGGACCCTGGGACACTTATCGCCTGCCCCATTTATTTCTCTTAACTACACACAGACATTGGCCCCTGGCTAACGCCAGGTGTATTGCTAGCTAGTGATTGAGCCCTCACGTATTCGGCATGGGCGTCTCTGGCACACACAAGTTGCTTTCTGATTTCCTTGTGAAACCATGTAAATTTGCCTGCACAAGATCCACACGTCCATTTTACATTTCTCTCACCCAATTAGGGCATCACCTTCCGCAGTGAATGACCTACTAAATCCATTTACATTACTTGTGTCTAGCTGTTATTGGCCCCCATCTTTGGCTAGAGTAGACAATTCAGTTCTATTATTAAGAAGTACCTGAAACCGCTTGATTTATATGTACTTACCTTACACTTACCTTACACCACTGAGTTATTTTATATATCTTATGATGTCTTTCCTGAGAGCAACCAGCAGTATGCCTTAAATCTTACCTACTACTCCTTACTGATCTAGATTACACTTACAAAGGCACAACTTGGAGTTTGTATACGTCTCTTCATTTTGGGGAGCCAGCTGTCTTGCACCCTGTTGGTCTGTTTGTTTCTTCACCGCGACATTGAACTCACAACTGACTGCTCACGTGTTTTCTTCATTTATAGGACATAGATGCTTCCTTGAGTTTGCGCCGAGGTAGAGTTGGTATTGTTTACCTGAAAGTGCGGGTAAGCTATTAATACATTCACACGATTATTGTAATGAGATTTTTGGATATTAAGATGATACTGATTAGCTATGAAATCCGCAAATTGGCTATCAATCACACTTGTTTTCATTTCTATCTTTTTGAGTGCTTGAATGCCTTAAGTGATGTATGTCTTCCGACTTTTTATCTCTTTACAGGTAAAACATCACTACCAGTGGACATCTGTCTGAGTGAAAATCACTCCAACCATTGGTCGAGTATTCCATTTTTAAGGTTGATTAAGTTTATTGCGACATACGCATAGCAACCAATTCACCTTTTTCGTCACAATTTTTCTTTTCTGCTCCTGATGAAAGCTGCCACACCTCTACGGAGGGTATGAGGCAGAAACATGATGACCATCACTGATCTATGAAAGGTTGAATTTCCTCCTCTCATAGTACTTGTTTTAGCCCTAACCTATGCACGCCCCAATAAAACTATTTGGCGCACCCTACAGTTAGTTTTATCTCACATACTCCATTCACCTTTCTTTACTTCCCTCACCACACCCTGCTCTTCTATTGGTTTTAGGCAACCTCTTCTGTTACATTGAAAACATCCCTGAGCTCCTCACTCTCAGAGAGGGGGTTGTAGCCCGCATTGTGATCAGGATCGCAATGCAAGGAGGTTTCCCAATGATGAAGCATGCCACCTATGGGTGGGTGAGGGGAACCGTCCTATAAAAGGAATCTTCTGTTGTTCTATTTTTCATATTTTAATTTTTTGTTTAGACCCAGGGGCATTGCTGTGTTTCATTTCATATTTGGGAATGCGTCAAAACCCATGGGAGGTGTGTGGGAACACCCACGCAACACCCATGGAACACCTCCCTTGTGCAGGATAAGGCAAAGCAGCAATTTGCACTGCATTGCCTTATTCAAGATTTATGGAGCCACTCGGGGCCATGCAAAGTGGCCTTGCTTGGATTCATAAATAAATTTCATTTTAAGGTTTGCGTCATGCATGCACCACGGTGCGTGGTGCAAACGCAACGCAAACCAGCTCGTAAATAGGCCTCTTAATAACCTGAAATTGGCGCACTTCACAACCTGACTATAGGATAGCACCTACAGTGCATTGCTCTTGCACCAAGAGTGACGCAAACCGTAAGACAGATTTATGAAGCCATGCAAAGCCACTTTGCGTGGCTCTGAATGGCTCCAAAAATCTGGAGTAACGCCACGCAGCGCAAATCACTGTGTTGCGTTACTATGCCCGGGTAAGGTGTTCCATGGGTATTTTGTGGGTGTTCCCACACAACTCCCATGGTTTTTGACGCATTCCCAGATTTACAAGACCTTGTGAACCTGGGAATGTGACAAAATCTTACACCTTCCCAGGGGAGGAGTAACGAGGAGAACTATCTCCATTTCTCCTTGTTTCTTCCTCTTTCAATGTGTGTCGGCTAGGGAGAACAAAGTACAAATAATCATAGAAATATAAAACTCTAGTGGATTATTAAATGGCACTAGAGTTTTATATTTCTATGATTATTTGTACTTTGTTCTCCCTAGCCGACGGCCATATTTTGGGAAAAATGAAAGTTACCGCAAACACGGTCATTGACACTATGAAGGAGGTGTTTCCGCCTTCTCCCGCACTGCGCATGCGCTTTCACATTGCTTCTACGCACGCGCGGAAACCAGAACACAAAGACGGCTCTACCGCGAGCAGATACGCATGTCTGCTAAACCCCCTCCCCACTGCCAAAAACACAAGACAGTGGTTCCGTTCGTCAGCCGCGCACTTATGACAGACCGGCCAGGCAAAGATTGGGACAGCGGAAATGAGTTGAGCAAATACAGCGTCATGCGACGCGGGCGCGTTATACTAGCAATTAACCCCAGGTGCAACTCGTGAACCACTCGGGAGGTGCCCACCCACAAGCTAATCAATCAATTACCTTTCTGGTCTCGTATATATACCATGCTTCCTCCCCGAGTCAATTACCAGCGGGGAAGCAACGAGGACAGATCATAGGAGCACCACGAGGGACGCACCTTGAGGCAGTAAGGGGGTTGAATGGATGCCTGTGAAACACTTTTGGAGCTAGCCTCTACTGCTAATATGAGTGAATGCATTGTTGAAAACTTTGGAAAAAACGTTCTTCTAACCATCACTATCTCGTGTTTGGATCTCTCCAAAATATAAAAACTTGGTTCTTAGAGTGTGACTACAGGGGTCCCTCAAATCCTCCCTTCCCATGGGACATCCCTACCTCAAATCTGGGGTAAGAGTGTGAGCTGGTCTCACTACTGTTTTTATCTTTGAGCACCACGTATGCAGTGACACGTGTGCTCTCAACCACATGCACTTCAATGTACCTTGTGCATGTTTCTCAGTCTGTTTCTTTCCGTGCCAGTGTGAGTCAAAATTTTCACTTATGCTGTGATACATTTTATTTACAGGTTTTTTTGAAAATTTCATGGTAGAGTTGGACCAGAGCCAACCTACAGAAGTGGATTCATCTTTGTCTCTTAGAGACGAGATAGGAGCCCATTTTTCACCCACGCCCTGATGAATGCCATGGACCCTCCTGGCCGTTTAGGCAGAAACATGGTGGCAACACAGATGGGGTACTAAACCCCCTAGTCCCCACGTTAAGTTTTAATATCGAGCACGTTCTGCGCAATTAAAATTTCACGCAGTATTTTGCATCGGTTTTTAAAATCACTCACTTACTTTTCTAGCACGGGCCCCCACTTAGTTATAGAAGTGCCTCCCTGTCTCCAGGTGTAGGCCCGCTCTTTATCAAGCGTGGTTTTTAAAGAGCGAGGACTGCCGATGAGGAAGCATGACACCAGGTGGTGTGTGAGGACAGTCCATACATTTTTTTGAGATGCCCAACACCTCTTAGTTTACCGGCATAGTGTGCCTCATCCTTCAATAAGAATCAGACACTGAGTCAGGGTAGCTTCTTGTTGTGTGATATATGCCATTTGGAGGCCAGCTCACCCTGACCGCCCCATAGCCTCCTGTTCCCTCCCATTTTGGCTTAAAGGGTTTTGTGTGTATAATAGGTCAGTTTTGCATCCCTGACTGAATGACAAGAGGAGGTATCTAATGGCAGTAAAAAGATTCTTGGTTCCACAAAGATAATATGGATTAAAATAATTTGAGTGGTGGGGAGCCTGAGCACACAGCAGAGTGGAGAAAGCCTGCAGGAAACTCAATATAGCAATGTGCAAGTTCTGAAAAAGTATGGATGGTATTTCATAAGGCACAGGTTGATAAATTTATGAATGCTGACACACTATGTGGAAGAGAAGGTTCACTTATCTGGTGACTGATATGTTCATCTTAAACATCACGGGGATGGTGAAGTTGGCAGGATGGTCATGATCAGGAGCAAAGAGGGTCTGAAAGGACAGAGCTTCAGAAGGGAGGGGAACCCCTTATCAGGGTGGTGGTAACAAGAGTGTTCATACCCACCCCCACAATATCAATCACATCAACCATCATGTGGAACATCAACCCTACCAGTGAGCTTTGGGATGCCAAATGGCAGAGAGGGGGTAAACTGGAAGTTCTAATAGTCGTACCCACAGTGAGGAAACTGCACTTGTGGCCAAAACATTGTGCTAGCCGGCAGGATATTTGCGAAGGTAGTGAGTTAAGCCTAAAACACAACACACAGTCACCCGCCACAGGAAAGCAAGGAAAGCAAGGTGTAAGGGGCATATTTATGAGCCCCTTGCACCGCTGTAGCATCACGTTTTGTGACTCTCCGGCAGCGCAAACTACAAAATCATATTTATGAGGTCACGCAAAGCCACTTTGCGTGACTTTGAATGGCCTCATAGAAATGGAGTAAGGCAAGGCAGCGCAAATAGCTGCATTGCCTTACTCTGCACTAGGGAGGCATTCCATGGGCGCTGCGGTGGGTGTTCCCACGCAATACCCATGGATTTTGACACTTCCCCAGATTTACAAAACCATGTAAACTTGGGGATTTACCAAAGCCTTACGCCTCCCAGGGGAAGCGCAACGAGGAGAACTAATTTTATTTCTCCTCATTTGTTTTCCTCTTTCTATGTATGCTGCATTCTGCAGCACACATAGAAAGAGGAAAACGCCTCCCAGGATTGCTTTTGTGCAGGAAGGTTCTCCTTCCTGCACAAAAACAATCCTATTGACAACACAGGCACCCTTGCACCATGGTGCAATGGCGCCTGAGTTGGCGCTAGGATGCCGAAATGGTGCCAGTGCAGGGGGAAAGGACAGGAATGCACTGTATTAGATTAATACGGTGCATTCCTGCCCTTCCACTTTGACGTAGGGCAGCACAGCAAGATGACGCTGTGCTGCCCTACGCCAAATCCCCATAAATAAGGCCCTAAATCCTTATTCATGCATATATAAATAAACTGATCTGATTGAATGTCTTGCATAGCAATTTACCCATCTGCTAGTGGGAAACAAAAAATGAACAATAAACTACAGCCTTCTAACTCCAGCCCAGCATCTTGGTCAAATCTTTTAAGGGAAAGGGAAAAGAGTGGCAGGAGTGCCTGGGTTATTGGTAAACGCTCATTATCACTTTCATGATTCTTTTTTTTAAATTACATTTTGAGAAGTTTACCTCAGCTTAATGTTCATTAACACGTAAAAGGGTCTCCCATTTAGAACAATGAGAATGGGAGTTCTCTCTTTCTTTAACATGGAAATGGTTCCTCTTCCAAAGGGTGCTGCATTATCCCAGCCGCCACACAGGACAGGAGAGAGATATTTAGTAAAAAGGGGTCCTCTGCTCTGACACCCATGCTCCTCAATAAGGTGACCTATTCAACGTGGGCTTCTGTTCAGTCAGTCTGCATTCTACTTTGACGGGGGTAGCAAATGCTACCTCTGGATCCCTCTTTTTAATCCCTTGTGCTACACTTGAAATTTCAGTCGAGAAGTTACACATAGCACATGGGTCTAAAGCTGAGCATACTGGACTACAGTTGTACAGTTGAGGGTGCACTAGGAGTACATAGCCAGGACTGGATATTTCGAGCTACAGTTCAGCACTTGACGCTTTGCCTGGACATATGATGGATGTGCCTGGCCTTTTGAGATGGCACCTAGGTGTTTCAGGCTCCTCCTGGTCATGCAACGCTTCAGGTAGACATCTATGACAGTAGCTGCTATTGTGAGCTGCGACCAGGTATGTGATAGGTCAGCCATTAGTGCAAGATGGCCATGCCACTGTAATATCATTGAATCCCCCAGTGCTTAATTTGAGCTGGGGCTTTCCGGTGCTCAGCACCGGCATTTAATTGGTGTCCGGTGCTCGGCACCTAATTGTCAACACCATACTTAGAACAGTCCACCACATGGTGGCGCTGTTCATCTAATTTAGAGATGAACAGAACTACAATGTACATTAAAATTGCTAATACCTGCCTCCCCAGCCATTCCTTTAGCTTTGGGGACCTGGAATAATCGGAACTGTCGCATTTACATGCGAGAGAGATAGTTAGTAGTTGTTTTGGCAGCGATGACAAGGGCAATGGGTGGTGCAAGCTGCAGTGGCCTCCTGGTCAGAGCCCTGGCACTTAATATTTTACAAATTAAGCACTGGAATCCCCTGTTTCTGTCAACTACGATAATAGCAGTCCACATCATGAAATGATGGATCAAAAGGTCATTTGATGTCATTGCCTATGATAGCATCGCGGTGAAAGGCAAGCGCTGAGCTACACCCCAAAGGGCACCCAAAAGGGCTACACCATTAATATTTACCACCTGGATATTAAACATGGGAATTGAGAACACATTTTAACGTGTGAGGTTAAATGCGGATACATCCTTCCAGTTCAACACTCTTTATTATTACCAAATGTGGACAAGTCAATATCAGTGTTTAGCGGACAAAAATAATACAAACAAACTTCTGAAGTGCCTCAATAAATCATGTCACAAGGATGGAATACCATAAAAGGAACAACCCGAGTCAACTCTTACCAAATGTTTAAGTGTAGTACAAGCTTTGTAGCCAACAATGTTTAGTTTGGAACAAGCTGCCCAGGACTGCAAGAACTGTGCCTGAGGGAGTCTATTTCAAAGTGTTTCTATCAAATAACTTTCTGTAGCAATGAGTGGCAGGGTCCCATTCTAGCCACTTGGGCCATGTTCACCTTTCTTTACTTCCCTCACCACACCCTGCTCTTCTACTGATTTTAGGCAACCTCTTCTGTTACATTGAAAACATCCCTGAGCTCCTCACTCTCAGAGAGGGGGTTGTAGCCCGCATTGTGATCAGGATCGCAATGCAAGGAGGTTTCCCAATGATGAAGCATGCCACCTATGGGTGGGTGAGGGGAACCGTCCTATAAAAGGAATCTTCTGTTGTTCTATTTTTCATATTTTAATTTTTTGTTTAGACCCAGGGGCATTGCTGTGTTTCATTTCATATTTGGGAATGCGTCAAAACCCATGGGAGGTGTGTGGGAACACCCACGCAACACCCATGGAACACCTCCCTTGTGCAGGATAAGGCAAAGCAGCAATTTGCACTGCATTGCCTTATTCAAGATTTATGGAGCCACTCGGGCCATGCAAAGTGGCCTTGCTTGGATTCATAAATAAATTTCATTTTAAGGTTTGCGTCATGCATGCACCACGGTGCGTGGTGCAAACGCAACGCAAACCAGCTCGTAAATAGGCCTCTTAATAACCTGAAATTGGCGCACTTCACAACCTGACTATAGGATAGCACCTACAGTGCATTGCTCTTGCACCAAGAGTGACGCAAACCGTAAGACAGATTTATGAAGCCATGCAAAGCCACTTTGCGTGGCTCTTAATGGCTCCAAAAATCTGGAGTAACGCCACGCAGCGCAAATCACTGTGTTGCGTTACTATGCCCGGGTAAGGTGTTCCATGGGTATTTTGTGGGTGTTCCCACACAACTCCCATGGTTTTTGACGCATTCCCAGATTTACAAGACCTTGTGAACCTGGGAATGTGACAAAATCTTACACCTTCCCAGGGAGGAGTAACGAGGAGAACTATCTCCATTTCTCCTTGTTTCTTCCTCTTTCAATGTGTGTCGGCTAGGGAGAACAAAGTACAAATAATCATAGAAATATAAAACTCTAGTGGATTATTAAATGGCACTAGAGTTTTATATTTCTATGATTATTTGTACTTTGTTCTCCCTAGCCCCATGTGGAACATCAACCCTACCAGTGAGCTTTGGGATGCCAAATGGCAGAGAGGGGGTAAACTGGAAGTTCTAATAGTCGTACCCACAGTGCGGAAACTGCACTTGTGGCCAAAACGTTGTGCTAGCCGGCAGGATATTTGCTAAGGTAGTGAGTTAAGCCTAAAACACAACACACAGTCACCCGCCACAGGAAAGCAAGGAAAGCAAGGTGTAAGGGGCATATTTATGAGCCCATTGCACCGCTGTAGCATCACGTTTTGTGACTCTCCGGCAGCGCAAACTACAAAATCATATTTATGAGGTCACGCAAAGCCACTTTGCGTGACTTTGAATGGCCTCATAGAAATGGAGTAAGGCAAGGCAGCGCAAATAGCTGCATTGCCTTACTCTGCGCTAGGGAGGCATTCCATGGGCGCTGCGGTGGGTGTTCCCACGCAATACCCATGGATTTTGACACTTCCCCAGATTTACAAAACCATGTAAACTTGGGGATTTACCAAAGCCTTACGCCTCCCAGGGGAAGCGCAACGAGGAGAACTAATTTTATTTCTCCTCATTTGTTTTCCTCTTTCTATGTATGCTGCATTCTGCAGCACACATAGAAAGAGGAAAACGCCTCCCAGGATTGCTTTTGTGCAGGAAGGTTCTCTTTCCTGCACAAAAACAATACTATTGACAACACAGGCACCCTTGCACCATGTTGCAATGGCGCCTGAGTTGGCGCTAGGATGCCGAAATGGTGCCAGTGCAGGGGGAAAGGACAGGAATGCACTGTATTAGATTAATACGGTGCATTCCTGCCCTTCCACTTTGACGTAGGGCAGCACAGCAAGGTGACACTGTGCTGCCCTACGCCAAATCCCCATAAATAAGGCCCTAAATCCTTATTCATGCATATATAAATAAACTGATCTGATTGAATGTCTTGCATAGTAATTTACCCATCTGCTAGTGGGAAACAAAAAATTAACAATAAACTACAGCCTTCTAACTCCAGCCCAGCATCTTGGTCAAATCTTTTAAGGGAAAGGGAAAAGAGTGGCAGGAGTGCCTGGGTTATTGGTAAACGCTCATTATCACTTTCATGATTCTTTTTTTAAAATTACATTTTGAGAAGTTTACGTCAGCTTAATGTTCATTAACACGTAAAAGGGTCTCCCATTTAGAACAATGAGAATGGGAGTTCTCTCTTTCTTTAACATGGAAATGGTTCCTCTTCCAAAGGGTGCTGCATTATCCCAGCCGCCACACAGGACAGGAGAGAGATATTTAGTAAAAGGGGTCCTCTGCTCTGACACCCATGCTCCTCAATAAGGTGACCTATTCAACGTGGGCTTCTGTTCAGTCAGTCTGCATTCTACTTTGACGGGGGTAGCAAATGCTACCTCTGGATCCGTCTTTTTAATCCCTTGTGCTACACTTGAAATTTCTGTCGAGAAGTTATACATAGCACATGGGTCTAAAGCTGAGCATACTGGACTATAGTTGTACAGTTGAGGGTGCACTAGGAGTACATAGCCAGGACTGGATATTTCGAGCTACAGTTCAGCACTTGACGCTTTGCCTGGACATATGATGGATGTGCCTGGCCTTTTGAGATGGCACCTAGGTGTTTCAGGCTCCTCCTGGTCATGCAACGCTTCAGGTAGACATCTATGACAGTAGCTGCTATTGTGAGCTGCGACCAGGTATGTGATAGGTCAGCCATTAGTGCAAGATGGCCATGCCACTGTAATATCATTGAATCCCCCAGTGCTTAATTTGAGCTGGGGCTTTCCGGTGCTCAGCACCGGCATTTAATTGGTGTCCGGTGCTCGGCACCTAATTGTCAACACCATACTTAGAACAGTCCACCACATGGTGGCGCTGTTCATCTAATTTAGAGATGAGCAGAACAGAACTACAATGTACATTAAAATTGCTAATACCTGCCTCCCCAGCCATTCCTTTAGCTTTGGGGACCTGGAATAATCGGAACTGTCGCATTTACATGCGAGAGAGATAGTAGTTGTTTTGGCAGCGATGACAAGGGCAATGGGTGGTGCAAGCTGCAGTGGCCTCCTGGTCAGAGCCCTGGCAATTAATATTTTACAAATTAAGCACTGGAATCCCCTGTTTCTGTCAACTACGATAATAGCAGTCCACATCATGAAATGATGGATCAAAAGGTCATTTGATGTCATTGCCTATGATAGCATCGCGGTGAAAGGCAAGCGCTGAGCTACACCCCAAAGGGCACCCAAAAGGGCTACACCATTAATATTTACCACCTGGATATTAAACATGGGAATTGAGAACACATTTTAACGTGTGAGGTTAAATGCGGATACATCCTTCCAGTTCAACACTCTTTATTATTACCAAATGTGGACAAGTCAATATCAGTGTTTAGCGGACAAAAATAATACAAACAAACTTCTGAAGTGCCTCAATAAATCATGTCACAAGGATGGAATACCATAAAAGGAACAACCCGAGTCAACTCTTACCAAATGTTTAAGTGTAGTACAAGCTTTGTAGCCAACAATGTTTAGTTTGGAACAAGCTGCCCAGGACTGCAAGAACTGTGCCTGAGGGAGTCTATTTCAAAGTGTTTCTATCAAATAACTTTCTGTAGCAATGAGTGGCAGGGTCCCATTCTAGCCACTTGGGCCATGTCCAAGATGCCAGTCACCAGCCCTAAATAACATTAGGCACTTGAGGGCAACCTCTGGCTGATGACAATCTCACCTTCGTCTGGCATATTCAGAAAGTCTACAAACAGTTAGACGTCTAATGCTTCAGGCACTTTTTACTTTCTTCCATCCCTTCTTTACAGATCTGCCTTCTTTCACAATATGAACAACAAATGCTATTGGTGCTAGAACAATTTTCGGAGTGGGGGTGCTGCCATTAGTGTTACATCACTGGCACCGTCAAGTATTTGTTATGCTTCCCCTCAGGCTTTCAAGCAAACCTTGACTCCTTGCCCTGCCCGTGTAATAGGAGCTCAGGTTAATCCACATTGCACTTTCTCTTCTTTTGTGTTTTTTATTCTATGTACACAAAGCTCTTTTGGCTCCCCCTGATAAAGAGGCGCATTATTACAGACTTGAGGGCAGCGCTTAGTATGCTGCTTCAACTCAATGATGATGAGTCAGTCGCTCATACAGGTGCTTTTTTGAGAACTGCTGTCCGTGCCCGTATTTCTGAATCTGAATATATAATCATGCAGTAATATTTCTTGTATGATCCAAAAATACAAACTATGGCAGCGAGGGCTCAAAACAAATGCGCACTGGTGTTATTATAAAGAAAATTCGATTTTCACTCTCCCACGCTCAACTTTCAGTTGCCCCACCACCCCTGGGCAACATACATAAAAAGTCCAATCTTTGTGGAAAGGAGCGTGTCCAAATCCGTCATTAAGTATTTCTTATATTTTATAGTCTCCGATTAGTTCTTGTTATTTGTTAATTTTCTCATCCAAAAAATCACATGGGAGTCTTGTGTTTCGTATCAATACCGATGTTTATTTATTTCAATGTCATCACTAGTAGTCAACTCAGCCCAGCCAACGCGTTTCATCCAAAAGGACATCATCAGGGCTGCAAATTAAAAAAAATATATTTCAAATATATGTAATTGATACCCTATTTAGAACATCAGCCACTCTACTATAGCATTTATATATCCTTTTAATCAAAAAAACTCCCCATGTCCCTCCACAAGCCTCCCTGCCTGTATACATTCTGTCAACGTAATTTGTGTCACAAAACACATTAGTTGACATTTATAATTATTGTCCATCTTCAATTTTGACCAAAGAGTAGTTCATGCAAATACACTTTAAAACAATCCAGATTAAATCCTGTTCTTCCTCTTATCCCATTATCCTACCCTTCAAATGTTTTAGATGTATCAAAGTGACTCCTCCATAAATTAGTGCACCCCCCTTCCCCCAATCAGGGATCGGGTATCATATTTCCCTTAAAGCAAAAGAAACAACACCCCATCTTTACCTCCAGATCACAATAAAGTTCAGCGGGCTCATTTTAATCCTCCATTCTGACTAGCCGGGTGAAATACACTATAAAGTTGTATAAGGCTTCATGTTCCATATGTTTTCTATAAGTAAAAGACACACTACTTCAATACCAATCTGTATCCTTTCCTCATCTGATTAGCTCCCAGTAAACAAATCAAGATAAAATTCCAATTCCCTCACACATTTCTTTCCCTTCACTATATATATCTATAGATCTAGGTGCCTTTAAGCCTCCCAACTTTCTCCATCTAAAATAGAAGTCCACTATTTTTTTAGTAGTCACTCGCTTAGATCCCGCTACTTCCCATTCCTCTATATTCAAAACAATCCATTCATACTCCCATCCCTTACCGTTCTGCCTATCTCCACCCTCCGTTCATCAAGACCTCCTCTCCGCTGCTCGCCTCGTGTCAAAGTAGTCAATTCAGTGCCCGTGACTTCACACCCCCCTTTATTTATACTCCAAGGTCCACCATAGGTTCAAATGGATCAGCAGATTGAGGACAGTACAACTAGGCCTCAACATGGAGAATGAGCTACATTATTTTCTGTAACTGCAATACTGAGGCCCATAGCAGAATCTGGAGTGGCAGATAGGAGGTTGGGAAGGTACTCGGCAAGAGAAAAGATAATGATTAGGAGACGCACGGTTTGACTTTGGAATCCAGTTGGATACGGTAAAAAACGTTTCATGCCAAAGTAGATTGGTCAACCGATTAACACTATTGTAGGGACTTTAAGATATTTTTATCCTGCCTGTTCATTATAGCAAGAGGATTATGCTTTAAATCCTTCTTTGATAAAGTATAAATTGAGCCCCCTAACCATTCATTCATTCATTCTTTTTTGTTTGAATTGCAAATGCTCCCTGATGCTGCTCAAACTGAACCCGACTAAAACAATTTACTCTCATCTCCAATAAAACTGGTCAAGTTCTAATTCACGAACAGTTCTGCCACATAGATTTGATCGGATTTGCGCCCCAATTCTCTATGGATACTAAATCTTCCGGATTAACCATCAGCACCGTTCGTATCTTCACACCACACATTTTCAGGAAATCTCAAGCAATCTGGTTCCAACTTTCACTTCTCGGCTGAACAGAAACATAGTTATCCAAATCAGATTTTAGAGCTACTGTCCCAGCCCTGGTCCTCTCCCACCTGGGGCCATTTTATATATATGGTGCACTTTCCCTGTTTGCACCACCGTGCACCTTTCAAAAGGTGTGCTGGGCCCAAACAGGGAAAGTACGCCCTTTTATGCAGAATGCGCTGTCCCCTGGGCAGCCACGAACTCACAGTGCCCTGGGGCAGCACATTCGATTGAAATACGGATCGGCTGCTTCAAAGCCGCTCCATGTTTCACAGTGCAGGAGGCATGCCACCTGCACTTTCAAGAGGAGAGAGAGGGGCATATTTGGGGGTATCCATGGGACCCCCTTTCTCCCCCTAGAGGGCTGCCTTTAGGAGGTGCACTTTTAGTGAGCCACCTTTTTGTGGCACACTTTTAGTGCGCCTCCTAAAGCATGCTTGCCTCTGCGCCCACGTCGGTAATACGGAGCAGGGGCAGAGGCAAAGTGATTCCTTCATTTTCATGGGACCACGACCCCATGCAAATGAGAGTATGCCCTCTCATGATAGTGCTAGTGCTACATGTGTGCTAGCGTTATCAGTATTACAGAAGGGGATGCACAAGCGTCTGCGGCACCTTCTGTAATGCCATTGTGCCCTGAGGGTGTACAAAGTGGGTGCGCACACCCGTTGTGCGCCCAGGGCACAATGTATAATACGGCCCCTGGATGGTGACAATGACCTTTTTTCCAAGCTCTTAAAATTGGCATTGGAGTCGTGGACAGGTGTGTTACATGCCTCTGATCAATTCGAGAAAGGACTGAAGACGTACGATCACAACACACCAGGATCCTCAGACCCTGGCTGCAGCTTAAGGCCCACATCACCTGCAAGACCAAGGGCATTTTTCAAATTGGTAGCAACTACTACATCAGGGTGTCTGGCTGCAAATCAAACCAACTCATGAGCCAACACAGCCCAAGGTAGCCGAACTAGAAATCAAGAAAAATAATAAATGACAGACCAGCAGGAATGTCTTCTCAATCTATGTCCACCAGGGACTGAAGAAACATCTCTCCGCCTATCAGACATCAAGACATCACTCCTACAGGTCAGAAGAAGGGTAAATGGTCACCTCTGCAGGGAACACCTGATCAGTCACTGACAAACGCCCTCACAGCCCGGCAGGCTTTAAGCTATTATGCTATGCCCTCTCTGCACTTCGTAGAATCGTTATCTTCCCTACTGCTATGTATAATGCTCTGTTGCACCCTAGGCAGGCGCGAGTCTGTGTACCTACTTACAGAATGGGGTTGCTGGTGTTTCCATTCAGAAAGGACAAGACCTATTAGTCTGGACTAGATTTTTTTGTTAAGGTAGAACCAAGGTTGATTTGCATGCCGTGGGCCTCGTCCAGGGCCGGACTGGGAACCAAAACCGGCCCTGGCAAAGTGCTCGGCTGGCCCCCCCCGGGGGTTGGGGGGGCGGCCAAGCACTCTGCCAGGACCGGTTTTGGCCGATTTTGTTACAGGGGCCGATATTGCAGCTATGCTGCAAAAACGGCCCTGTAACAAGAACGGCACCCCATGGGCCCAAAACTGGCCCCCACCCTGGCGGCCCACCGGGAAACACCCGGTGCCTGCTACGGCCAGTCCGGCCCTTCCCTCGTCATTAGTGACATGATAAGCAAAATGACGATTGGCTGCGATCCCGCCCTTAGTATTTACAACTGACTGAAATTAATTCCTTCCACCTTCACATTTTTGTTTGGGGAGGGAATCAAACTAAATCTAAACTGTTGTTGGTTTATTTTATTGTATGTGCTTTCTGTGGCACTTCGTTTTTGGTGATTTAAATTGAATACCAGGAAACTCTGCTCTACTTTGTTAAAACTATACCTCTATAACTCTTTCAGTTCTGTTTATTACTTTGAAACTGATCTTTATTTAATTTTTCATTTTAACAACAGGTCCAGCTCAGCGTGTCAAGATGAATTTCTGGCATTTTTATCATAATGGGAAAAGAGTGCTTAGGTTTCATTTTTATATCGCAAATGGAATAACGCAAATGGAATCAATACAATTTTATTATAAAATATCATTAAATACAACATAAGCCTGAGTCTCTTGCAGTAGCGGGTCGCACAGGTAAGAGCGGTAGGGCGGGGCGGACGGGGCGAGGGTTTGAGGAATTCGACAGACGACGGGATAAGTAATATTAAATAAATAAATAAAACCACTTAATTTGCGCTCGCCACATCGGCGATGCGGCGAGCGCAAAGTAAGTGGTTTTATTTATTTAATATTACTTATCCCGTCGTCTGTCAAATTCCACCACCCCTCACCCCCCCCTGTGCCCGCCCGCCCGCCACCCCACTGCTCTTACCTGTGTGAGCCGTCACTGGTCTCTTGGTCACTGCGGAGGTGGCATAGCCAAAAGAAGTAAAGGATTATGTGACTGTGCACAGGATGCCATGTGTGGTGTTGGTGTGTCCTCCACTCTGGATTGGAGTGAGGCGTAAACCGCTTAAGTAACATAATGTGCATTTGTAAAGCGCACGTTCACCGCTATGGGTCTTGGCGCTGAATAACAGATGTTTATTGTTACCCGACGGTACTCGTTTTATCGACCTCAGAAAGATTAAAGGCTGAGTGGACCTGCTGGGATTTAAACCTGTGACCATGAAGTCAAACACAGACCCCTATAGTGGGCACATTAGTCCACTGAGCCACCAGACCCGGCTAAGTTGAGCAATGGCTGGGAGCATCAGTTTAATAAATAAAACATGCAGATGAAACCTTCGGGAACACAAAGCAGCGCCTCTTCCCAGCATCTTTTTTCACCTAGCGCATGGAAGGTACCCAGAAGTTCCTGGCGGCGGAGTATACTGGCTTCGGAAAGAGAGTCAACTTTCTAATTACAGAGCTTAGCAGGAGACCTAAGGACCAGGCTGGTTTTCTGGGGCTATCAATCATAGTCTCCATCCTTCTTGCAGGAGGGATTTTTCCACTTTGGAAGCAGCTCCTGCTGCATTCCATCTGTGGTCCTGCTATTGCACACCATATGGGAAAGATCTGGACTCTGTTTTGAAGGCCAAGACCTCTGTTTTTTCCCTAAAAACATATTTCTGTTTATTTGACTTCCATATGTTGATGAAACTGCTTTAATTATTACAGATATGAAAAAATAAAAGTTTACTTCGAAGCTCAACCCAACAAACTCTCAGAGCTCAGAAAGTCGGAGCAATTGGCATGTGATTGTATTGTTATAATTATGGCACAAATAGGGTTAGCAGATTACATCATATCATCAGGGACACCATATTCTGTTCCTTTGTTTTCAATTAACAACATAATGCATTCTACAAGCTGTTGTTCTGGTTTGGACCAATTGGTTGAAATGTCCTGGATCACGATCGTGTTATAAGAGGAATGTTCGGACTGAATTATGGCATTTCCGGAGACATTGAGTCAGTAATACAGTGCTTAATTTGTAAAATCAATATGTGCCGAGGTCCAAAAGTTTTCTTTGGAATCCACTGCGGGCACAGCTGAATGCCAGACTGCTGAATACCAAGCTTGCCTAGTCTTGATTCGGCTGTATGTCGGATTATTTTATACTTAAATTTCATCTGACATAAATATTATGCCCTAAATATTGTTTATTTTTTAATTTTTTATTTTTTTTAGAGTTTTATATAGCGCAAACTTGACCCGAAGGTATCGGGTATCAGAGCACTTTACATGAGCACCAGTTTTGTTACAGACGGACACATTAATTTTTTTTGTTAGGGGCGGGGAGATTAAGTGATTTGCCCAGAATCACAGGAAGTTTAGCGTCCCTGCCGATACTCAAACCCGGTTCCCCAGCTTCGAGGTCGACCGCTCTAGCCGTAAGGATACATCCTATCCCCTTGTGTTTACAGAAATATCACCCAATTTTGGGTGTAAATTTTCTATTATTGCACCAATGTGGCAATATTTTTGTAAATGATATTTAGGACACAATATTCTGGGAGTGTGCCCTTGATTCCATCTTATGACTTTTTGGTCCACCGCCCTACACTTCCTGTGTCTTTATCTCACTCTTACAGGTTCATTTTCATATTTGTTTCTCTCATTTCTGTTTTCATACCTTTTCTTCCTCCTTTCTCCCTTTTTCACCTTTCTCCCTCTTCCTCTGGGTCAAAGTCTGATGATGAAGAATAAGCGCTGGTCCATCACAATGAGCACAATATTTGTAAAACTCTTAGCCACCACAGTGTGTTAAGCTGTTTGGAGGTCAGTACCGATCCTACAAAGATAATTTCAGATGAGGAAACTGCCTCTGAAAAGTGACTTTCCTTAGCTAAATGTACTGGCTCCACCTAGGCTAGTGACAGACCTAATTGAAACTAGTGGCCTGAATTCTCAACTTTTACAATGTAATAATCTGCAAACATGCTTTGTTGTAAATACCCCCTCACAAAAAACATAGTAGAATCAAAAGGGAGACACCAGTGAGAACTGGGGAACTAAAGAAAGGGCAGACACAAAAGGCCAATACTAGTCACAATACATGCGCACTAAGGAAAACCGGCCGATTATTTATCATGGACAGAAGCTTGTGATAAAGCAGTATTGTCCACAGTAAAAGGCAACTTACACAAAAAGGTTGAAGATGAACAAACTGGCATTATATATTTTACATCACTATATTTATCAAGGGAATCTCATGATATCCCTCACAGAGGTAACCTGCTAAAAGTAATTATGTCTCTTTCTGGCGTGTCAAATGTAATCTCAAATAATATTTTACCAGTGAAATTAATGGTAAGGTATTACCGAAATCGCACATGGGTTTGCGATTCAGTATTAGGAAGGGGTGTGTTAAGGGCGTCCCTTCCTAGTAATGAATCACAAGGGTATGTGTGAATATTTTGCGACTGAAATGCGGTCGCAAAACATTTGCATTTTACCACCAACTTCAAGTTGGTGATAACCAATTTGCAAATGGGAAGGGGCCCCCAAGGGACCTCTTCCCCTTCGTGAATGTATGCAAAAACGTATTTTAAGAGCAGGCAGTGGTCCCATGGACCACTGCCTGCTCTTAAAAAATTAAAACAAAATCTTTCATCTATTTTTAAAACACATCCCGTTTTCCTTAAAGGAAAATGGACTGCATTTCCAAAAAAAACTGTTGCTTTATTTAAAAACAATCACAAACATGGTGGACTGCTATCCACAACAGCCCACATGCGTCGCAAAACATTTGCATTTTACCACCAACTTCAAGTTGGTGATAAACTAATCGCAAATGGGAAAGGGTCCCCAAGGGACCTCTTCCCCTTTGTGCATGTATGAGAAAACGTTTTTTAAGAGCAGGCAGTGGTCCCATGGACCACTGCCTGCTCTTAAAAACATGAGAAGAAAACGTTTCATCTATTTTTAAAACACATCCCGTTTTCCTTAAAGGAAAACGGGCTGCATTGCCAAAAACAAACTGCTGCTTTATTTAAAAACAATCACAAACATGGTGGACTGCTACCCACAACATCCCTGTGTTTTTAGCAATTCCCAATGGGTCGCAAAATGTGACCTACCTCATGAATATTAATGAGGTAGGTCAATTGAGACCCACTGGGAATCGCAAACCGTGTAAAACATACTGTTGTATATGGCTGTTTGTGGTTTCCTAATAGCGAAGCACATAAATTCGCAAATGGAAGTCTATGTACATCTGGCCCTTAGTGAGGTGCATGAATCTATAGGACTGAATTCTGTTTTAAGTTGGGACATGGCGGGCTTGAAACAGCAAGCTGAAGACAAGGAGTGGATAAAAACCCATGAAATATGCATTTTTCAGGAAACTTGCTTGACAGAAGAAATTCCAATAGACGGATATATACTAGGTATAGTGTTCCTGACATTAAAAACAAAAATGGCCAACCAAAGAGTGGCTTAACCATATCGATTTCCATTTGTCTCAAAGTTGCTGTAAAATATAATAACATCCAAAACATGTTTCCGTGGCAAGTAATAATCTTGTCATAGACATGTGTAATATTTATTCTCCTCCTGGACAAAATGAAAAACAGATTTGTACTATTTGAGATTCCCAAAAACACCATACTTGAAACTAGATTGTGTTATTCTATAAATAAGGGTACTCGAATTATAGTTTGTGGAGATTTAAGTGCAAGATCACATAAACTGATGCTAGAATCTGAAATTGTCTGGGAAAAGTAGTTTGTAGCAGTTGGACCTGACCCTCTCTGCAGGGTCACTCCCAAACTTTTTGGCTTCCCCTCCTGTTTTCTGAACTCGTTTTTGTTGGCTCTTAGGACTCTGTGTACTTTAACACTGATAAACAGTGCTAAAGTGCTAGTACTCTCTCCTTTAAAGATGTAAAACTGGCTTACACCCAATTGGCACATTTAATTTACTTGTAAGTCCCTAGTCGAGTGGTGCTACATGTACCCAGGGCTTGTAAATTAAATGCTATTAGTGGGTCTGCAGTACTGTAATCTGTAATGGTAAAGTCATGTCTTAAGTCATAATTCTGAAAATGCCACTTTTAGAAAGTTGCCATTTTCTTGTCCTATCAATTTGGTGCCTGCAGCCTGGTCCTGGGTCCCATGACTTGGTGTAGTTGGCAGTTGGCTTTGTGTATTAATCCCAGAAAGTATCACAATAGAGGATCTGGGTGTGGGCAGGATGGTGGGGTGTTGCTGGCACCAACAACACTTACACTTCAAAGGCACTGCCCCAATTCACACACAAAGGACTTCACGCTAGCCTATTGTGTCCCCAGAAAGACTGGGACCAGGGCAGTGAGGCAGGAAATTCCAGACACTTCTGTACGGGGAAACTCCAGAAGCTTCTCCCACCTCAAAGTAGTTCCAGGGATCAAAAGGGACTCTCAGACCCACTTTTCAGATCACCTCTGGACCTGTGAAACACTCAGAAGAAGGACTACTCTGCTGGCCTGCTGCTCTGGTGCAAGGAGAGCTGAGCTGTTTTTGCTGCTCTGCTGCCCTGCCTGCAAGAGGGACTGCTCTGCTGCCCTGCTAACTGAGGACAAAGGACTGGATCTGCACCTTGAACCCAGGACCACCAGAGTGACTCCAAGACCTCCTGTTCTGAGCTACAGGGACACAACAAGCTCCAACACCCAGTGGTGGCCAGCAAAGATAAAGAGTGGTGGCAGGTGGAGGGGATGCGGAGAGGCCACGGGTGGAGCTCACGGCGGGGGCGTTTTAATAATATATATTTTTTAAAAGACTTACATGGTGCTGTCGGCCACCTCGCGCACCTCTGCATCCAGTTTCTGGTCCCAGTAGTCCCTGGAACAGCATCACGGACTCCCCATCCAATCTCCGCGCTGCTCTCAAGCATGAGAGCAGCGTGGGGATTGGCATGGGTGAGCTGGATTAATGCTCGCCCAGGCACAGTGAGTCTGTGCTGTTTCTCCAACCCAGCTATGCAATACAGCTGGGTTGGAGAAACCTAAATGCGCATGTCAGTTTGGCCGGCATAAGACAGCCAGCCAAACTGACATGC
Organism: Calotriton arnoldi; assembly: GCA_963921515.1. Lineage (NCBI taxonomy): Eukaryota > Metazoa > Chordata > Amphibia > Caudata > Salamandridae > Calotriton > Calotriton arnoldi. Next base: position 318,851 of record CAWUFW010015298.1, on the reverse strand, counting down.
ACAGTTAAAAGTGCACCAACCACTCCTTCTCTCCCGTCCCATGGGCCGGACCTGCTCCTCCCTGCACACGCTAACTCAGCCAGCAGCTGAAAAATAAAATGATAATAAAATATTGTTTAATTTTTCAGCTGCCGGGTCTGAGCCAGTGGGGCGACGCTTCTCCGCCATTGCGGAGGAGTCGCCGCTACCAACATCATTGAACCTTGCACCTGGACTCTGCCTGCTTTGAGTCCTAACCACCCCAAGTGTGACCTCCCTAGTCCTCCAACCTTGGAAGTGGGGACAATGGTGCTCTGCAAGCCAAGCTGGCATCCCCATCAGAACAGACACCGTGTAATGCAACCCTACCCAGCCCTTTCAGCTCCTTATTGGAAGAGACGTAACTTGAAGGAGACGTCGGCTCACAGGTCTCACTGCTCCTCATTGGAACCGATGCATCTCACTGCGGACATTGCATTTCAGCCCTCATAGCACCTCATCGGAACCTACGCAGCACAATGCAACTTGACGCAGGACCACCACTGCACGGCGCAATGCTACGCACCAACGACATAAGGTACATTTCTCAGTGAGCCTAAACTGGTCCCTCAATCCGGCCCACACTCCATCGAAGTCATCCAGAACATGTGACTTTGTTCGTGTCCAGCATGACCAGATAACCACAGTTGGTGCTTTGTGCTTTTAAGCACCATTTTTACCTGAACCTTTAAAATTGCATATCTTCGGTTCTACTAAGTGTTTTGATGTCAAATAATTTATTAAACTGTACTCTACTTTTTCTAAATTGGTGTGGGATTTTTCTTGTGTTGCGTTTTCACTTTGTTACTGTTTAAGTGCTACATAAACACTTTACACATTGCCTCTAAATTAAGCCTGACTGCTTTTAGGTCAAGCTACCAGAAGTATAAGCACAGGTTAATTTAGTGACTTGTGATTCACCCTGATGAGGATTGGGGTTGTTTCTTGAGTAGGGTTTCAGCCACCCTCAACAACAACCCAACATCTCACAGGGGGTCCCTGAATTAGTCATACATAACTCTGGGAAATCCAAGCATAGGCTATAATTTCTCAATATGATGGTTGCTTGTGGCCTTTGTCCTCGAAATGGGCATAAAAAGTCGGACACACCGGAGACCAAAACATTTAGGTCATACAATTGTTACAGCTTAATTGATTTCATGTTAATTGGTATGGAATCTTGGCATTTAGTTAATGATATGATTGTGTGAACAAGAATAGAGAGTGGCCATGACCCAATGGTTGCACATTGGTTGCTACAGCTGATGGGGTGAAGCATCAATTGGCTACAACTAATTCAGCTTTTTATTCTACCCAAAAAAATCTTAGACACCACACAACCACCGTTAATTGTCATGAGCCAAGTATTGACATAAATTAGCTTTTAGATGTTGCAAGTTCTGAATCTGATTCAAATATATATGAATATTATCAACTGCACCTCATCCACGATAAAGTGTTGTGATACTGCCAGGGTTAGAACAAACTTAGTTACCAAACTGGTGTCAGTATTGGGAATAAAGATGCTAATTTGCAAATTGGGGCTGTCACAGGACATAATCGCATTAAATGGTTAATACGTTGTCTATGTAAAAATAACAGAGGTGTTGTGACATTTGACAAAATTAAAGTTGATTTCCTTAATAACATGGGACAAGAGAATACTTCCAACATGGCCCTCAAAAGTTGACGAAGTGGTGAGACAAGACACAGACACTCAGGAAGTCAGATTTGTCTCACGAGATCTTGGAGGAAGTAGACCCCTAGACGCATGGTAGGATTGTTCTGAATTCTTTTTGGCATGGAGTTAAATGTGTGAACCTTCCTCAGCTGGAGCAAGATATATAAACCAAAGATTTCTGATTTCATGAAGCCCTTGTTTATAATATAAAGTGTTTGAACTAAGCTGTCCCAAAGTGAAAGAAACTGGACTAAACATTCCTGAGGCTCCTAAAGCTTAATTTTCTGTATAATTAAGCTTGATAAGGAACTGCAAGTGCATATTTGTTTTGTGAACATCATTTAGTTTGGAGTTTAGTTTTACAAGGTAATTGCTCCAACAGTACTGAAGACCATAAATCCTGGTAACCAGAGAAAGGCTGTCTGAACTTGCAGACGAAGTTAGTTTCATTTGTGAAAGGATTGCAAGCCATAAATCATGGCATTTGGAAGGATATTAAATTAACTTAAAAGTTCTGTGCTGACTTTTGGCAATTTCTGTGTGAGGGGATAATTATTTGTTTAACAGATTTTGTGTTACAGCCCTATTCTTTTCTTGGCATAGAGGTGAGTATAAACACACTTATTGACAATTGGAGGGTATTCACATATGTTCACACATTACAAGGGTATGTTTATTTTGAAGATTGCCATATTTGATGAATACAATAAAGAAGAGAAAGCTGGCAGGTATTAACTGTTCCAAGTGAGAGAATTTTCAGAGTTATAATCATAGCTTTAGTCAAATACTGTTCTTTCATTTTAGATTTTTGCTGAAAATAGAGACTAGAAAATCAGCACTCCAGTGAGACATACATCTGAATCAGCTGTCTTTTTTCTCTTCCACATCCCCTCCAACAGCCACAAGTGAATCCCTTTTGGGAGGTGGATCCAGGTAGAGCAAGTTGGAAAGTACTACGGAGGTCATGGCATTCCTACAAAACAGGTACATCTGAATTTGTGACAAATTGAGTGGCATGATGAAGAGTGCCACAGGAAAAAGAATTGTTAATGGTGGCTTTGAAATCATGAGGTATTCACATCGTTGGGGAAAACATCCTGAAAACCCTAAGAAGAGAATATAGATCTCAATTTGCTTCTAAGAAGAAGCAGCTAAAGCATGAACCCTGGAATCTGTTAAAAATGATGTAAGGGAAAATTATGTGAGAGAAGTTTGGGAGCTTCCAGATTCTTCAACCACCAAGTTAACTCTTCCTTCACTTCCTCTGTAATCTTCACTTTGTCCCCATACCAAAAATCTCCCGATAGACCTGTGGTGTTCGAATGCTGAAGAGCCCTGTAATGCAATGGGCCTGGGAAAACGGCCTTAATTGAAGAGGACAACAGATCTACCACTCGAGCTATGTCCCTCAAAGTCACCTCTTGTCTTCCTCTCATATGACTCACCTCTTTCTTTATCAACTTTATTTTCCTTCCTGTCAATTGAAGCAGAACCTTTTCTGTCTCTCTGATGAAACTTAAAAAATCCATTCGGTGCGCTGGTTGTAATACTGACCTTTCCAGATTCACAATGAACCCTAAACTTTCCAACAAACCTCTCTCCAAAGTCAAATGCTTCTCCAATATCTCTAACTCCTGGTTCATAATGAAAATATCATCCAAATTAACTACCATTCTCACACCCTGTCCTCTCAAAAACCCCACTACTGGCTTCTATATTATCCAAGGGGCTGATGAAAGACCAGACGGAAGACACTGGAATTAAAAGCTGTCTGTCCCACCTGAACTGTAGAAACCGTTGACTCTCCAAACCCATCAGAATTGGGAAATAAGTATCTTTCAAATCCAGTTACACCATTTAATTCATTTCCTGCAATATGTCTCTTAGCATATGCACACCTTCCATCTTAAAATGGTGATAAGTTATAAAAACATTCAACAGCCGTAAATGTATTACTAGTCCCTAGCCCTTGTCTTTCTTTTTGACCAGAAACAAAGTACTCACAAACCTTTTTTGCTTCTCTCCTACTTTCCCTTTAGCACCTTTCTCCATCATCTGCTGCATTTTCCCACTGACAATCTGGCTTTGATCTGCCTGGAAAACTAACTCCCTTGGTTCCTTCTCATGCACTGTAATCTCCTCGAATTCTATCATGTAACCACTTATAGTTGCAATAACCCTGAGATCCGGCGTTATGTTTTTCCACTCTCTTTGAAAATAGCTCAGCCTGCCTCCCACCTTTCTTTGGACAGAACCAGAAATAGTCCCCAAACTCACCTGTGGAAGATTGTTGACATCTTCCTCTAGATGTTCTGCCTTGTCCACATCTTCCACTCTGAAGAAAGAATCCTGCTGAACCTTGACCTCCTCTATACACACCTCTTCCTTGACCCGATTGGGACTTATAGTATCCTCGGCCAGAAGGTTGTCCTCTACTTCCAGCCCTACCATATTAAGCATTACCTCCAAACACTTTACACATAGAAGTATGTGCCTTATCTAAGGCAGTAAAAGTGGAAACATACTTCCCTAGAGACTTAATCATGGCTTCAGCAAATAGCAGACCTTTAGGCTCATCTGTTGTCTCTTTTGTTGCCAAATACCCCAAATTGGGCTTTTGCAAAACAAAACTGCCTTTTTCCTTTCTGCTATAAGGCTAGCATTTGCATTACCTAAAGAACCTATTGCCCTCTGGCTCCATCGACGTAATAGTCCAATATCAATGCCTCCTTCATTAATATAAGTATCCTCTACCAAATCAAAAATCCTGGCGAGTGGACCCAAAACATCCAGCAACTTGTCTTTGCATGTTTGAAAAATTTTCTAGTTCTTTTCATGGGTTCCTACCAACCTTAAACAACTTTGTAATGATTTTGGGATCCAAATTGGGCGTCATTGTTTCCTTTTCACCCACTATAGGTAGAGAACATTCCGCATTCTTTACATTTCTTTCCTCTTTCTCTAGTGGCTTTCTCATTCTCTGTTTTATGTATTCTGCAACGAGACCCATAGGCTACAAGTCTGAATTTCTAGGGTGCCTCACAACCTTTGGATCAATTCACTTTTGTCCCTAAGGATCCTTTACCGGTCTCCCTGAACCAACTCTAATGTCCTCCCTGTCAACCAAACAAGAATAATCATCATAATCCAAATCAAAACTATATTAACCCAAATCTTTTTTATCATCCTCTGACATTTTGTTAAAAACTGCTTTCACAGGCTTAATTTGCCCTTTACTCATGCCGCTTTGGGCACCTCTCTCTTGTGAGCAGCTTAGGACTCCCAACCTTCATGAAACAGATACTTCTTCCACTGACATATGTTTCTTTTTCTTAAGGGCCCTTATTAGAGACACCTTCCTCATCTGAGAGGGACTAATATTCCTCTTCCTCACCAAAATTATCTCTTCTCTTTCTGTTATCTGTCAGTAATATTTTCACAGTTTGCTGTACACTATCCCTAAATTCCTTAAGTATTATGTCTCTCACTCTCTTTTATTGATCACTTCTCAAGCTGTCAGTAACTTACTACGCCATAGTCAAAATATTACAGTTCTCATAAAATTCCCAAAGACATTCTCCTTTTTTCTTTTTTTTTTTAATAAATACTCCTTGTTAGACCTGGCATTGTTGGCGTGGGTCTCCCTTCCATTTTTTGCTGTTGCCTCATGTGTTTTTGCTGGTTATAGATGCTTTGGGCACTTTGCCACTGCTATTCAGTGCCACAGTGCAAGTGCTCCCTATGGTAAATTGATGTATGGATTAGTGATTCCATGATTGGTTGGTTTGGTTTACTTGTCAGACCCTAGTACAGTGCACTGAGTGTGCCCAGGGCTTGTAAACCAAATGCTGCTGGTGGGCTTGCAGCACTGGTTGTGCCACCGACAGAAGCAGCCTGTAAAAGTGTGTCTCAGGTCTGCCATCGCAGAGCCTGGGTGCAGTCTGGTACTGCCATGTTGACTGGGCAAGTACACCCACTTGCCAGTCCCTAAACCTTCCCTTTTCTGCATATTAGTCACCCCTATGGTAGGCCCAAGGGCAGGGTGCATTGTAGGTAAAAGGTAGGACATGCCCTGATGTGTGTGGCATGTCCTAATAGTGAATTACAGCCATTTTCGTTTTTCACTATTGCAAGGCTACCTGTTCCCCATAGGCCAGAATGGGCAGTTTGATTATTACATCTTATAGTCCTAACTGACCCAGGGAACTAGGTAGAAATTCGAGTTTAGTATGCCTGAACTCAGAATGATAAAATACATCTTTTAGTGAAGTTGGTTTTAACATTCTGTGTTTGAAAATACCACTTTTAGAAAGTAGGTATTTTCTTGCCTAACTATCCAAGCCTGCCTCTGCTAGGTTGTGTATTCCTTGTCTGGAGTTTGAGTGACAGGGGCTGGGGGATTCCAGGAGACAGGGTGAGTCAGCACAGGGCTGAATAGAGAGATCTGCATGTAGATGGGTGGGAGGAGTTGCACCTGGGACCTGAATAGGGCTGTGCCTTCCCTCCACAATGCTGGCTCCACCTCCTGTGGTGCGTCTGATGTCCCTGGCCTACACTGTGAAAGGAAAGAAGGAGTCTTGTCAACAAAGTGTTCCAGGACTGACCAGAACTGGTTTGGACTAGGCAAAGGCCTCTCTGCCTTCAGAGAACAAAGGGAAAATGAGTATAAAAGAGGGGACCCAAACCCCAGAACTTTAGATCACTTTTGGGAAACAAGAAGAACCTTTGCTGAGGAGAGGAACCAGAGAAACTGAGGAGGAGACTATCCCTAAGCTGAGTGCTGTTTGGGGGATTGGCCTACAGTGGTTGCCTGACTGCCAAAGAAAGGAGAAAGGACTTTGTGCTACTTTCAATTCAACTTGTAAAGGATCTCCAAGGGCTTGAGATAGAGCTTGCCTCCTGCTGAAGTCTCAGGGACAACAGACTTCACCCACCAGCTCCCCAAGAGTTCTTTTGAAGTGCCTGCTGTTGTGTTGGGCCTTCTGAGGGACTGCGTGTCGCAAGGAGCTGGAAGCGCGACTCACGAAGAAGAAGCGTGACGCCGCCGCAGCCGCTGTCGTCGCATCACTGAAGAAGGGTGTCGCCGCTGCCGCTGTCGCTTCGCCTCGCAGAAGCGCCTCGCATCGCCGGAGAAGAGTGTCGCCGTCGCCTCAGACACCGTCGCATCATCGGAAAAGCATGTCGCCGCCGCAGCCGCTGTCGTCGCATCACTGAAGAAGGGTGTTGCCGCTGCCGCTGTCGCATCGCATCGCCGAAGCGCCTCGCATCACCAGAGAAGAGGGTCGCCGTCACATCAGACGCCGTCGCATCACCGGAGAAGCGTGTCGCAGGGCCTGTCGCGGCTCAGAAGAATCGTTGAGTCGCCGCACGGCCGTAGGGCGTGCACGCATCGTGTCGCATCAAGAAGAAGACCCCCTTTTTGTTTCATTGCACCGGATCTTCATCGCATCACGGCGCTGCTGGTCGCATCACCACGGAAGCGTATTAAGAAACCGACGCATCACCTCCCCACGCGGAGAAGAACCGACGCATCCCCTACGCAGCAGTAGGGACCCGACGCATCACCGTTCTTGCGTGTAAGGAACCGACGCATCACCTTCCCTGCAACACTTTCGTAGTATAGCGTTACGCATCCAAAGGTACACTCAAAGTGTCGCATTTACCATCTAAAGAGAACTAAGCTAATTCTACCATTTTTAAGTACAGTATTGTGGATTTTTGTCGTTTGTGGTCTTGTGTTAAGTCTATATAAAAATACTTATTTTTATACTACAACTTGTGTGGTGTCCATCTGTAGTGTTGTCACTGGGTTAATGTATGTGTTCACAAATGCTTTACACACTGCCTCTGAGATAAGCCTGTCTGCCCGTGCCAAGCTACCAAGGGGGTGAGCAGGGGTTATTTTAGGAGTGTACCCCCTTACCCTGACTGGACGCAAGGGTCCCTATTTGGTCAAAGGTACCTACCTCTGCCAACTAGAGACCCCCAAATCTAACACACCTCAAATTCACCACTCCAATTAAAGCATCTGAGAGACTTGTAGATGAGGAACTGTCTCCTCAAAAGTGCTAATATCCTATCGTTTGTTTTCTCCACAAAAAACATAACCTACACAACATCTCAATTCTGCTGATTGCCTTTTGAAAATAGACCGAATGCTTGTGAACAATGCCAATTGAATCTAAAATAAAGCTCCTGCCTCGTACAAGGCCCAGTGGCGTTAGAAATAAGCCTGAAAGCAAAATGCCCAAAACCAATATGGCCGCTTCCCACTTTGTTCTTCAATTTCTGGCACTGCGCACATCATCACGCATGCGTCCGTTGCGAATCTTTCCAAATTGAGAAAATAACATTGCAGTGCCGGCCCAACGAGGAGCTGCCCGATGATGAAGCATGACACCCCTCGGGTGTGTGAGTACTTTTTCTCCTAAAAGGATCTCTCTCACTGACCAGACCTACTGGTATACCTAGACTTCCACACAGGAACTGCATACTTCTTGTCTTCATAGGTCATTGAAGGGGCACATATGCTGGACCTTATATAGCCCAGTCCTCCAGTCTTGTTTTGACGAAGAAGAATTACCATGTTCAATATGACAAATTGCAGAACATCAAACATTATATTTCTTATTCAATGGCCTTGCCAGTCGGGATATGTTGGCGAAACCAGTCGCAAATTCGGAGTAAGATACACTGAGCATAAGTATGCCATCTACAATAAAAAAAACCTGGAGCACCATTGGTAGAACATTGGATAGCGAAGAACCACTCAGAAAGAGATCTCACTTGGATCATTTTGGAAAAAATAAAATCAGTGAGAGGGACAGATGATAATCAAGGAATAGGGAAGTCTTTTGGACTTTTTCTTTGAGGACCCAAAAGCAAGGACTCAAAGTGGACGGAGTGCTGAAACCTTTCAACCACTCACCCCCATTCAAGAGATCTGGGTTAAATCCATCATTCTTTTGCTCACTATGCCACCCCAGTTTGGACCCAGATATATGCAAATCAGTCTTGACCCTGCTCCTCATGGGAACAATCCAGCCCGAACTGCCAGGCCAGGTCCTCCCTGGACCGGAAACAAGCTTTTTGGGACCAGTTTTGAGGTATCACCCCTCATCAGCCAGGCTAGTTTGACTGTCGGTGAGTAGTTGAAAAGTGTCATCACTCTGTTCATCATCTTGTTGTGTTTGCTATGTTTGCCTCAAGTGGCCAAGGGTATGCCCAGACCTGGGTACCTTGCTCGCTGAGCCACTGGATTCAAGCTAGCCTGGCTGATGAGGGGTGATACCCTGAAACCGGTCCCATGATGCTTGTGTCAGGCCAGGGAGGACCTGGCCTGGCAGTTCGGGCTGGACTGTTCCCATGAGGAGCAGGGTAGAGACTGATTTGCATATGGCTGGATCCAAACTGGAGTGGCTTAGTGAGGAAAAGAACGATGGATTAAACCCAGATCTCATGACTGGGGGTGAGTGGTTGAAAAGTTCCTGCACTCCGTCCATCATCTAGTTGTGTTTGCAGTTTTATATAGTGCAAACTCGACCCGAAGGTACTGTTCCACTTTACAAATACATTACACAAGGATACCTTCATTTTCTTGTTTTTTAGGCACTGGGATATTATTCCTTTTCCCAGAATGAATTGGTTTGTTGTTTTTTGGGGGGTTTTGGTTGGGCGTGCTTGCAAAACGTGCTTTTCACACAATTTAGCGCTTCCAAATAAAGTACGGTTAAGTAAAGTAGGTGTTAGCATCCATTGTTTTTGTTTTTTTGTTTTTTTGCAGGATTCATTTTACACACTAAGGTGCAGTCAGGCAAATGTCTCGATCCACCTACCCTGTACGTTGTTCCCACTGTGAGTTGCTGTAGACTGTAATCGTGATCTTCTGCGCGATGTTATCTTTGCTTATCTTATATGATTACTAAAAGATTTTAAGACTGCCTCTGACCAGAAGAATCTGTCATCGCATTTTCTAGTGAATATGGCTTTGCAGGGTTCTGACCTGTTGTCTCTTCGCCGTGTGCATTCCCTTCTAGTACATAATGCCTCTGTTCAGTATCCACCATGCTTTACAAAATAGCATACTTCTAATGCAGCACAGTTTTCCCGTGAAAAACGGGAGTAATTTCCGTCGTATAATTATCAAAGAATTCTGAAACGTGTAGCTGGAACACTATGGGATGAGGTAAAAAAGCGCAAACGCCCAGAACCACATAAGGGACATGGTACACCAGCAGAACCGACAACCGGCCCATTGGTAATCAAGCAGTTATTTGCTTTTATAATTTCCTCTTTGATTTAACAGGCAGGCCTAACTGCGCTGTCTCCAAGGACCATCTGCTAACTGTAGACCGCCGCTCGCTAATACGTCTTGATGGGCAGAACATCCTCCAACACAAACACAAAGCTGTAAAAGAAATCAGACAAAACCCTGCCACATGGGGCGTGTGCAGTCCGAGGCCTGTTCATGTCCTCATATTGCCTTTCTGCGATGCGAGACAGGAACCAGGCAATCCCGTTATGCGGAGATGTGAATGCGTTCACCGGAAACAGGCAAAAGCGCACAAAATGGATGACATTGAAACTGGCATATCAAGGTTGTAGGCCATGCCAGAGTGACCCTACTTGAGACAATTTCGCAGCTTGATGAAGAGGGGTTCAGATAGGACCAAACTTGCTTCTCTGCCGATTTTCATTGGTTTAAATGTGCTGCAAAGAAATGTCAAAGACATATGGCGAATCCGTGTCAAAGCACTTTTAGACACCCAAATGACAACGTATAACAAACAACCAAAGAAAGTAGAACATTTTGGTTAAACTTAACCATTTTTTAAATTTATTTAAGCATTTTATATAGCACATAAAATCGCCAATGACACTTTATAGCTACATATGCAAGACGCAAAACAGACACAAGACGCAGGGGAGAAGTTTAATCCAAGGGTCTGGAAGTCTTTAATTGATCCCTTGCTGAGGGGGCTTTTATTTAAACTTAAGTCTGAAAATGTCACTTTTCAGGATTTTCTTGAATTGAAAGAGGTGAGGTTCTGCTCTAAAATGAACACTAATGTCAAAGCTGATAAAATGATTGTCAATCAGAATATTTGATACTCCCCTTGCAGGACGCAAGACTGGATCACTATGCCTGCAGCTTAAGACTTTGGCTACAATCGGGCCATGATCAGGCGGGTCCGCTCCCGGCAGTATTTTTGGTCCCCAGTGCACAATATACTCTTAATAATGAAAAACTCAGAGTACACCATTTACGGTAAAATTCTCCTCAGCAAACACGCCATGTATGGCATCTCCGGACACTGTTCAGAGCCCTCCAATACCCCAAGAATGAAAACATGATAGTGTCCGTCCCTGTATTCCTTATCCTCCAGACTGTCCTTAGCATTCTAGAGGGCATCAAACGGCACCACAACTATACCTTAGACTAGAGAAAACTAAACTGTCACCTTGAAGCTCCTCCAGCCAACTTGTTAACCATTCGAAAAAAAACTTCATTAAGAGAAAAAGAATAAAGAAGAAAAATGCAAAGTTATTAGTACGCAAGTTTAAGCCTTCCTAATGACTGCTCTCATACTAAAATATTACTTTGTATCCACATGATTATTGTCTTCATTTTCAGGAATGTAAAGTCTTTTTCCTTGTCCATGAGTCTATCCAGTATCCATCTATGATTCTCTGTCCAAATTGTTCCAACGAGGGAGCATATTTCCCTTAACACAATGTGATTTAACTAGAGTAAACATATATTTCTTAACTGCTCATTGCAAAAATATATGACTACTATCCTGTTCATTCCATTGGGTTGTGGATAGGCCAGACCTCTTTAGATTATTGGAATTTTTAATTTTTAATTGTAATTTCTCACGTCATCGTTCTTCAAAGTATGAATTAAAACATTCTAAGTTTGGATACAAAATTTGGATGCGGTATCTAGAAATATTGTAAAGGTCAAAATAATCCAAAGAATTCTGAATTCACCAGACCAAAAAACTGAAACAAAAAAATATGGCAATCAACTAAAAACTCACTGGGAGTCTTTAAATAGCAGAGCCTGGAGAGTCGGGTGACCAGATTTTGAGGACCAAAAACCGAGACAGGCTAGAAATAAAAGTAGGACTAAAGCCTTTAGTCTTACTTCTATATCTTGCCTGTCCCGGTTTTTGCGTACCCTTGTAAATATGTGCCTATATACAGTAATACAGTAGGCTTGCAAATGTGTGTATATATATATTCACTGAAAAAACCATAGGTTTTAGGGACAGTTATAGTTAGTTGGACATTTCACTCGTACAAAACCATAGAAATTCCCCGTTATAGTTAGTTCAGCTAACTATAACTTGCGCCCGCAATGCACTGCTGATGACGTCACATATTACATCACTCATGACATGGTCAGTGACATCACTGATGACATCACTGATGACATCTCAAATGACATCACTGATGACATCACTGATGACATCATCCAGTGACTGTGTGTTTCTGTAAAGTTTAAATATGTTTAATATATATAGGGAAAGGCGTATTGAAGAATGAGTGGGTGTATAAGTGTCTGAATGGATGATTTAGTACGTGAGTGACTGACTCTACAAGTTAGTGATTAAATGTATCTTACTGAATGCATGGGTTAGTGACTAAACTGTGTGAATGTCTGTATCCGTCTGTATGTTGGTTTGTAAGCGGCTGCATGGCTTTCTGAATAGCTACATGAGTGTCTACATGGGTTATTGATTGATTGTCTGAGTATCTGTATGGGTGCCTGAGTGTTTGTGTGGGTGGGGTGTGTGTGACTCTGTGCATAGATGTGTGAGTTGGTGATTCACTGGGTGCATGGTTTCAAGAGTGCATCTGTGATGGACTGTATGGGTGGGTGAGTGTGTGTATGGGTGTGTTAGTGATTGAATGTATATCTCAGTGGTACATGTGTGAGTAACTACATATGTGAAAGGCAGTATATATGTGTGTTGGAGTATATAAATGGCTATAAGTGAGAGTGTGTGATTGTGAGAGTGGCTGTATGGATGAGTGTGTACTTGTATCAGTGATTGTATAAGAGCGTAAGAATGTGCTACTATTTGTATGAGTAAGTGAGCTGGTGTGTGTATAACTGTATAGGTGAGTAAATGGGTGTGTGATTAAGTTTTTTGCATGACTGACTAGGTGTGTGAGTACCTCTATGGATGAGTGGCGGTGTGTGAGTGTTTATATAGGTGTATGAGTGCATATGATAGTCCTGTACTGAGTGACTAAGTATAAGTGACTGTACGGGTGAGTGAGTGGATGTGTGTGTAGACCTAAGAATCAGTGAGTGGGTATGTAGTTTTTGGTGTTGGAATGTCTATGGTTTTGAGAATGGCAGTCTGTAATTTAGAGTGGGTGTATCAAAATTAATATTAGGGTGTGAGAAGATGCATGAAATTATCACATGGATGATGTCATCAGTGATGTCATTTGAGATGTCATCAGTGATGTCATCAGTGATGTCACTGACCATGTCATGAGTGATGTAATATGTGACGTCATCAGCAGTGCATTGCGGGGCGCGAGTTATAGTTAGCTGAACTAACTATAACGGGGAATTTCTATGGTTTTGTACGAGTGAAATGTCCAACTAACTATAACTGTCCCTAAAACCTATGGTTTTTTCAGTGAATTTCAAAGGTTTTTTAAATGCTAATTTCTAACTATAACGTGTCTGAAACCTATGGTTTTTCAGTGAATTTCAAAGGTTTTTAAATGCTAATTTCTAACTATAACGTGCCTGAAACCTATGATTTTTTAAGTGAATTTCAAAGGTTTTTTTAAATGCTAGTTTCTAACTATGCCTACAGAGGTAGGACATGTGAAGAAAGAAGAAAAACGCACAGAAAGAAGCAAAAGATGTGCAGAAAGAACCAACAGAGGAGCAGAAAGAGGCCTTGTTGCAAAATCATCCTGTGCCCACAACGTTTTCAGACGGGTACTGGTGGTAACTGACTCTGACTAACCAGAGCCAGTGCTATGCTAAAAGACACTTAGAATACAGTGAAAACACCTACATACACTAGGGAACACTATGCGTTGGGGTACCCCTGTGATTAGCATGACCTCCTCTGCAAGTCCCTAGTACATAATAGGGCAGGGGATTAAAACTACCTCTTAAAACGCTACAGGGCGCGTTTGCACAGTTGTGAAGGGAGGGGGCCTGAGGTGACATGTGTGCAAACGCACCCCGTGGCGCATTTTAAGTTGCGGGATTAAGTCCCCTTGAATTCTGAGGGTCCCTGGGGCCAACTAGCCCCCAGGTACCTACAGTTAGGACCACAGAGCTGAGTTGCAGAGAGGCGTTCCGAGGCCACGCACCTTTTTTCACCTCTCTGCAACGCAACTCTGTTGTGCTTACTGAAGGTACCTGGTGGGCTAGTTGGCCCTCAGGGTCCCTCAGGATTCAAAGGGAATTAATTCCCCAACTTAAAACGCACCACAGGGGCGTGTTTGCGCACATGTCACCAGAGGCCCCGCTCCTCCCTTCACCACTGTGCAAACACGCCCCGTGGTGCGTTTTAAGTTGGGGGATTAGGTCACCTTGAATCCTGAGGGTCCCTGGGGCCCAACTAGCCCACTAGGTACTTCCAGTAAGCACCACAGGCTCTGCGTTGCAACGCCTGTAACAAATTGTGCAGTTGTGTTTAGGTAGTGAAGAGGGTCGTGCTGGGGGTAGTGTTTTAGGTTTAGGGTAGTGCAGTGGTGTTTGTGTAGTGTAGGGGGTCATGCTGGGGGTAGATTTAGGGTTTAGGGTAGTGCAGTGGTGTTTGGGTAGTGTAGGGAGTCGTGCTGGGGGAGTGTTTTAGGTTTAGGGTAGTGCAGTGGTGTTTCGGTAGTGTAGGGGGTCGTGCTGGGGGTAGTGTTTTAGGGTTTAGGGTAGTGCAGTGGTGTTTGGGTAGTGTAGGGGGTCGTGCTGGGGGTAGTAGGATTTAGGGTAGTGCAGTGGTGTTTGGGTAGTGAAGGGGTACTGCTGGGGGTAGTGTTTTAGGGTTTAGGGTAGTGCAGTGGTGTTTGGGTAGTGTAGGGGTACTGCTGGGGTAGTTTTTAGGGTTTAGGTAGTGCAGTGGTGTTTCGGTAGTGTAGTGGTTCGGGCTGGGGGTAGTTTTTTAGGGTTTAGGGTAGTGCAGTGGTGTTTGTGTAGTGTAGGGGGTAGTGTTTTAGGGTTTAGGGTAGTGCAGTGGTGTTTGTGTAGTGTAGGAGGTCGTGTTTTAGGGTTTAGGGTAGTGCAGTGGTCTTTGGGCAGTGTAGGGAGTCGTGCTGGGGGTAGTGTTTTAGGGTTTAGGGTAGTGTAGGGGGTCATGCGGGGGTAGTGTTTTAGGGATTAGGGTAGTGCATTGGTGTTTGGGTAGTGTAGGGGGTCATGCGGGGGTAGTGTTTTAGGGTTTAGGGCAGTGCAGTGGTGTTTGGGTAGTGTAGGGGGTCATGCTGGGGGGAGTGTTTTAGGGTTTAGGGCAGTGCAGTGGTGTTCGGGCAGTGTAGGGGGTCTTGCTGGGGGTGGTGTTTCAGGGTTTAGGGCAGTGGTGTTTGGGCAGTGTAGGGGTCTTGCTGGGGGTGATGTTTCAGGGTTTAGGGCAGTGCAGTGGTGTTCGGGCAGTGTAGGGGGTCTTGCTGGGGGTAGTGTTTTGGGGTTTAGGGCAGTGCAGTAGTGTTCGGGCAGTGTAGGGGATCGTGCAGGGGGTGGTGTTTCAGGGTTTAGGCAGTGCAGTGCAGTGGTGTTCGGGCAGTGTAGGGGTCGTGCTGGGGGTGGTGTTTCAGGGTTTAGGGCAGTGCAGTGGTGTTCGGGCAGTGTAGGGGTCATGCTGGGGGCAGTGTTTTAGGGTTTAGAGGCAGTGGTGTTCGGGCAGTGTAGGGGGTCTTGCTGGGGGTGATGTTTCAGGGTTTAGGGCAGTGCAGTGGTGTTCGGGCAGTGTAGGGGGTCTTGCTGGGGGTACAGTTTCAGGGTTTAGGGCAGTGCAGTGGTGTTCGGGCAGTGTAGGGGTCGTGCTGGGGGTGGTGTTTCAGGGTTTAGGGCAGTGCAGTGGTGTTCGGGCAGTGTAGGGGGTCGTGCAGGGGGTGGTGTTTCAGGGTTTAGGGCAGTGCAGTGGTGTTCGGGCAGTGTAGGGGTCGTGCTGGGGCTGGTGTTTCAGGGTTTAGGGCAGTGCAGTGGTGTTCGGGCAGTGTAGGGGGTCGTGCTGGGGGTGGTGTTTCAGGGTTTAGGGCAGTGCAGTGGTGTTCGGGCAGTGTAGGGGTCGTGCTGGGGCTGGTGTTTCAGGGTTTAGGGCAGTGGTGTTCGGGCAGTGTAGGGGGTCTTGCTGGGGGTGATGTTTCAGGGTTTAGGGCAGTGCAGTGGTGTTCGGGCAGTGTAGGGGGTCTTGCTGGGGGTAGTGTTTTGGGGTTTAGGGCAGTACAGTAGTGTTCGGGCAGTGTAGGGGATCGTGCAGGGGGTGGTGTTTTAGGGTTTAGGGCAGTGCAGTGGTGTTCGGGCAGTGTAGGGGGTCATGCTGGGGGTGGTGTTTCAGGGTTTAGGGCAGTGCAGTGGTGTTCGGGCAGTGTAGGGGGTCGTGCAGGGGGTGGTGTTTCAGGGTTTAGGGCAGTGCAGTGGTGTTCGGGCAGTGTAGGGGTCGTGCTGGGGCTGGTGTTTCAGGCTTTAGGGCAGTGCAGTGGTGTTCGTGCAGTGTAGGGGGTCTTGCTGGTGGTGGTGTTTCAGGGTTTAGGGCAGGGGTGTTCGGGCAGTGTAGGGGGTCTTGCTGGGGGTGATGTTTCAGGGTTTAGGGCAGTGCAGTGCCATTCGGGCAGTGTAGGGGGTCTTGCTGGGGGTAGTGTTTCAGGGTTTAGGGCAGTGCAGTGGTGTTCGTGCAGTGTAGGGGGTCGTGCTGGGGATGGTGTTTCAGGGTTTAGGGCAGTGCAGTAGTGTTCGGGCAGTGTAGGGGGTTGTGCAGGGGTGGTGTTTCAGGGTTTAGGGCAGTGCAGTGGTGTTCGGGCAGTGTAGGGGTCGTGCTGGGGGTGGTGTTTCAGGGTTTAGGGCAGTGCAGTGATGTTCGGGCAGTGTAGGGGGTCGTGCTGGGGGTGGTGTTTCAGGGTTTAGGGCAGTGGTGTTCGGGCAGTGTATGGGGTCTTGCTGGGGGTGATGTTTCAGGGTTTAGGGCAGTGCAGTGGTGTTCGGGCAGTGTAGGAGGTCTTGTTGGGGGTAGTGTTTCAGGTTTAGGGCAGTGCAGTGGTGTTCGGGCAGTGTAGGGGTCTTGCTAGGGGTGATGTTTCAGGGTTTAGGGCAGTGCAGTGGTGTTCGGGCAGTGTAGGAGGTCGTGCTGGGGGTAGTGTTTTAGGGTTTAGGGTAGTGCAGTGGTGCTTGTGTAGTGTAGGGGTCGTGCTGGGGGTAGTGTTTTAGGGTTTAGGGTAGTGCAGTGGTGTTTGTGTAGTGTAGGGGGTCATGTTTTAGGGTAGTGCAGTGGTGTTTGGGTAGTGTAGGGGTCGTGCTGGGGGTAGTGTTTTAGGATTTAGGTTAGTGCAGTGGTGTTTGGGTAGTGTAGGGGTCGTGCTGGGGGTAGTGTTTTAGGTTTAAGGTAGTGCAGTGGTGTTTGTGTAGTGTAGGGGGTCGTGCTGGGGGTAGTGTTTTAGGGTTTAGGGTAGTGCAGTGGTGCTTGTGTAGTGTAGGGGTCGTGCTGGGGTAGTGTTTTAGGGTTTAGGGTAGTGCAGTGGTGTTTGTGTAGTGTAGGGGTCATGTTTTAGGGTAGTGCAGTGGTGTTTGGGTAGTGTAGGGGTCGTGCTGGGGGTAGTG
This sequence comes from Calotriton arnoldi, assembly GCA_963921515.1. NCBI lineage: Eukaryota > Metazoa > Chordata > Amphibia > Caudata > Salamandridae > Calotriton > Calotriton arnoldi. The sequence continues at coordinate 301,359 of CAWUFW010015298.1, read as the reverse complement.
TTTTAGGATTTAGGTTAGTGCAGTGGTGTTGGGGTAGTGTTTTAGGTTTAGGTAGTGCAGTGGTGTTTGTGTAGTGTAGGGGGTCATGCTGGGGGTAGTGTTTTAGGGTTTAGGATAGTGCAGTGGTGCTTGTGTAGTGTAGGGGTCGTGATGGGGGTAGTGTTTTAGGTTTAGGGTAGTGCAGTGGTGTTTTTGTAGTGTAGGGGGTCATGTTTTAAGATGCAACGCTCCAATACCTGACCAGTCTGCACTACATAAAACTGCAAAAACTAAAAATAAAAAGTGTTTTGCACACTTTTGTCATTGGGCTATATGTGGGCTACATCTGGGTAATATTTGTGCTACATTTGGGCTCTTTTTTCACTGGTGGCCATCTTGGAAGACTTCTTTGTTATGAAGTTTCCTAATTTCCTCATTTACTGCAGTCTCCTCAGTAGGAAATGCTTTCAGTTTTTTACTTTGATTCCATCAAGAAGGCATTCAGATGTGTCACACATTTGCCATAAATTCAGAATGTTAGCACTCTAGTTGTTCATTAGATCACTGTAGTAAAGCTACTGCTCACCAAGGAGTTAACTGGAAGTCTACTGCTGGTATTGAAAGTGATTGTTTCAGTCTGCATGTCAGAATTTTCTAATGAAATAGAAGAGGATTTGAGATCTCACTTAAAACATGCACTAAATTTTCTTTTTGCAGCACTAACCATACTTTCTATGGCAAAATGAACCCCCTCATTTTGTTCCTTTTTAAATTAAATGTTTTAAGTGTTACCAGTTTATTCCAATCAAGATGGCTTCAGGTGTGCCATACTTTTGTCATAAGTAAGGCTGTTAGCACTCTAGTTGTTCTTTAGAACACTCTGGGAAGCTGCAGTAGAACACAAAGGCATCAACTGACAGGCTGCTCCTGTTGAAATATAACAGGAAGATATTTGAGATCTCACTTAAAACATGTCCTAATTTTTCTTTCTACAGCACTAACCATAATTTCTATGGCAAAATGAACCCCCTCATTTTGTTCCTTTTAAATTAAATGTTTTAAGTGTTACCAGTTTATTCCAATCAAGATGGCTTCAGGTGTGCCATACTTTTGTCATAAGTAAGACTGTTAGCGCTCTAGTTGTTCTTTAGAACACTCTGGGAAGCTGCAGTAGAACACAAAGGCATCAACTGACAGGCTGCTCCTGTTGAAATATAACAGGAAGATATTTGAGATCACACTTGAAACATGTCCTAATTTTTCTTTCTACAGCACTAACCATAATTTCTATGACAAAATGAACCCCATCATTTTGTTCCTTTTTAAATTAAATGTTTTAAGTGTTACCAGTTTATTCCAATCAAGATGGCTTCAGGTGTGCCATACTTTTGTCATAAGTAAGACTGTTAGCGCTCTAGTTGTTCTTTAGAACACTCTGGGAAGCTGCAGTAGAACACAAAGGCATCAACTGACAGGCTGCTCCTGTTGAAATATAACAGGAAGATATTTGAGATCACACTTGAAACATGTCCTAATTTTTCTTTCCAGAGCACTAACCATAATTTCTATGACAAGATGAACCCCATCATTTTGTTCCTTTTTAAATTAAATGTTTTAAGTGTTACCAGTTTATTCCAATCAAGATGGCTTCAGGTGTGCCATACTTTTGTCATAAGTAAGGCTGTTAGCACTCTAGTTGTTCTTTAGAACACTCTGGGAAGCTGCAGTAGAACACAAAGGAATCAACTGACAGTCTCTGCCCTTGTTGGATGTACATGTTTTACTGAGAATGTCAGACTTCATTCTCACATGACTGAGAAAGATAATGTGAATTTACAGAAAATATGCTCTCATTTTAGCTTCTGGAGCACCTTCCAAAACTGTATGGGACAAGCATGTGAAAATAGTTTTCTCTCAAACATGATTCATGATATCCCAGCAGAAGGTTTTTCACAGGGTAAAATCACCTTAGAACACACCACAATTCCTGAAATTAGTATGGTACCATCAACAAATGAATTCTAATGTAACTAAAGTCTGTTATCACCCTTTATAGTTCTCCTTTGGTAACCCTCAAAATCTTCGATTCACTACAATGCATTTCAATGGGGTACTATCATTTATATTGGTCTCAAGATGGCTGCCAGCAATTCCAGGATGAAGTGCTGACAGCCAATCAGATCTCACGATGACATGTGTGGTTAGGCTCCGCCCAGATATATATGTGTTTTTACTTTTGATTTTCTCAGCAACTACTGAACGGATTTACACCATTTAACAAAAAGGGTTCTTTCTGAACCAAGAACTACCTCTTTGCCAAATTTGGTGTAATTCCGTTCAGCAGTTCGGGCTGTAGCCTTGCATAAAGTTTCCTATGGGAAATTGATTTTTTGACTCTTATTTTTTAATTTCTCCGCAACTACTGAACGGATTTACACCATTTAACAAAAAGGGTTCTTTCTGAACCAAGAACTACCTCTTGCCAAATTTTGTGTAATTCTGCTCAGCAGTTCGGGCTGTAGCCGTGGCTAAAGTTTCCTATGGGAAAATGAATGGGGAAAACACGTTTTGGGACCCCCTTTTTCTCGGCCCCCGCTTGACGAATCACCCCGAGACTTTCAGGGTAGGAGCGGACCGGAGCGGGCCATAAAGTTTGAAAATTTCGCGAAGATTCGTCAACCGACGCAAGAGTTATTTCAAATAGAATGTTGCGGATTTCCTATGGAAAATAGGTCCTAACTATAACTATCTACTGGCGACCGCTAGTAGATAATATATATATTCACTGAAAAACCATAGGTTTCAGACACGTTATAGTTAGAAATTTGCATTTAAAAACCTTTGAAATTCACTGAAAAAACCATAGGTTTTAGGGACAGTTATAGTTAGTTGACATTGCACTCGTACAAAACCCGTGAAATTCCCCCGCTATAGTTAGTTCAGCTAACTATAACTCGCGCCCCGCAATGCACTGCTGATGACGTCACATATTACATCACTCATGACATGGTCAGTGACATCACTGATGACATCTCAAATGACATCACTGATGACATCACTAATGACATCATCCACGTGATAATCTGATGCACCTCCTCACACCCTAATGTAACCTTTGATACACCCACTCTAAATTACAGACTGCCATTCTCAAAACCATAGACACTCCAACACCAATAACTACATACCAACTCACTGATTCTTAGGTCTACACACACATCCACTCACTCACCCGTACAGTCACTCATACTTACGGTCACTCAGTACAGGACTATCATATGCACTCATACTCCTATATAGACACTCAAACACCGCCACTCATCCATAGAGGTACTCACACACCTAGTCAGTCATGCAAATAATTAATCACACACTGCCATTTACTCACCTATACAGTTATACACACACCAGCTCACTTACTCATACAAATACTAGCACATTCTTACGCTCTTATACAATCACTGATGCAAGCACACACTCATCCATACAGTCACTCTCACAATCACACACTCTCACTTATAGCTATTTATATACTCCAACACACATATATACTGCCTTTCACATATGTAGTTACTCACACATGTACCACTGAGACATACATTCACTCACTAACACACTCTTACACACACTTACCCACCCATACAGTCCATCACAGATGCACTCTTGAAACCATCCACCCAGTGAATCACCCACTCACACATCTATGCACAGAGTCGCACCCACCCCACCCACACAAACACTCAGGCACCCATACAGATACTCAGACAACCAATCAATAACTCATATAGACACTCATGTAGCTATTCACAAACCCATGCAGCCACTTACACAGCAACAGACAGACGGATACAGACATTCACCCAGTTTAGTCACTAACCCATGCATTCAGTAAGATACGTTTAATCACTCACTTATAGAGATCAGTCACGCACCTACTAAATCATCCATACAGACACTTATACACCCACTCATTCTTCAATACGCCTTTACCTATATATATTAAACATATTTAAACTTTACAGAAACACACAGTCACTGGATGATGTCATCAGTGATGTCATTTGAGATGTCATCAGTGATGTCATCAGTGATGTCACTGACCATGTCATGAGTGATGTAATATGTGACGTCATCAGCAGTGCATTGCGGGGCGCGAGTTATAGTTAGTTGAACTAACTATAAGGGGGAATTTCACGGGTTTTGTACGAGTGCAATGTCCAACTAACTATAACTGTCCCTAAAACCTATGGTTTTTTCAGTGAATTTCAAAGGTTTTTTAAATGCTAATTTCTAACTATAACGTGTCTGAAACCTATGGTTTTTTCAGTGAATTTCAAAGGTTTTTTAAATGCTAATTTCTAACTATAACGTGCCTGAAACCTATGATTTTTTAAGTGAATTTCAAAGGTTTTTTAAATGCTAGTTTCTAACTATGCCTACAGAGGTAGGACATGTGAAGAAAGAAGAAAAACGCACAGAAAGAAGCAAAAGAAATGCAGAAAGAAGCAACAGAAGTCCAGAAAGACGAAGGAAAGTGCAGAAAGAAGCAAAAGATGTGCAGAAAGAACCAACAGAGGAGCAGAAAGAGGCCTTGTTGCAAAATCATCCTGTGCCCACAACTTTTTCAGACGGGTACTGGTGGTAACTGACTGACTAACCAGAGTCAGTGCTATGCTAAAAGACACTTAGAATACAGTGAAAACACTCTACATACACTAGGGAACACTATGCGTTGGGGTACCCCTGTGATTAGCATGACCTCCTCTGCAAGTCCCTAGTACATAATAGGGCAGGGGATTAAAACTACCTCTTAAAACGCGCTACAGGGCGCGTTTGCACAGTGGTGAAGGGAGGGGGCCTGAGGTGACATGTGTGCAAACGCGCTCCGTGGCGCGTTTTAAGTTGCGGGATTAAGTCCCCTTGAATCCTGAGGGTCCCTGGGGCCCAACTGGCCCCCAGGTACCTACAGTTAGGACCACAGAGCTGAGTTGCAGAGAGGCGTTCCGAGGCCACGCACCTTTTTTCACCTCTCTGCAACGCAACTCTGCTGTGCTTACTGAAGGTACCTGGTGGGCTAGTTGGCCCCAGGGTCCCTCAGGATTCAAGGGGAATTAATTCCTCAACTTAAAATGCACCACAGGGCGTGTTTGCGCACATGTCACCTGGAGGCCCGCCCCTCCCTTCACCACTGTGCAAACGCGCCCGTGGCGCGTTTTAAGTTGGGGGATTAGGTCACCTTGAATCCTGAGGGTCCCTGGGGCCCAACTAGCCCACCAGGTACTTCCAGTAAGCACCACAGGCCTGCGTTGCAACGCCTGTAACAAATTGTGCAGTTGTGTTTAGGTAGTGAAGGGGTCGTGCTGGGTGTAGTGTTTTAGGGTTTAGGGTAGTGCAGTGGTGTTTGTGTAGTGTAGGGGGTCATGCTGGGGGTAGATTTAGGGTAGTGCAGTGATGTTTGGATAGTGTAGGGAGTCGTGCTGGGGGAGTGTTTTAGGGTTTAGGGTTGTGCAGTGGTGTTTGGGTAGTGTAGGGGGTTGTGTTGGGGGTAGTGTTTTAGGGTTTAGGGTAGTGCAGTGGTGTTTGGGTAGTGTAGGGGGTCGTGCTGGGGGTAGTGGTTTTGGGTTTAGGGTAGTGCAGTGGTGTTTGGGTAGTGTAGGGGTACTGCTGGGGGTAGTGTTTTAGGGTTTAGGGTAGTGCAGTGGTGTTTGGGTAGTATAGGGGGTACTGCTGGGGGTATTGTTTTAGGGTTTAGGGTAGTGCAGTGGTGTTTGGGGAGTGTAGGGGTTCGTGCTGGGGTTAGTTTTTTAGGGTTTAGGGTAGTACAGTGGTGTTTGTGTAGTGTAGGGGTAGTGTTTTAGGGTTTAGGGTAGTGCAGTGGTGTTTGTGTAGTGTAGGAGGTCGTGTTTTAGGGTTTAGGGTAGTGCAGTGGTGTTCGGGCAGTGTAGGGGGTCGTGCTGGGGGTGGTGTTTCAGGGTTTAGGGCAGTGGTGTTCGGGTAGTGTAGGGGGTCATGCGGGGGTAGTGTTTCAGGGTTTAGGGCAGTGCAGTGGTGTTTGGGTAGTGTAGGGGGTCATGCTGGGGGAGTGTTTTAGGGTTTAGGGCAGTGCAGTGGTGTTCGGGTAGTGTAGGGGGTCGTGCTGGGGGAGTGTTTTAGGGTTTAGGGCAGTGCAGTGGTGTTCGTGTAGTGTAGGGGGTCGTGCTGGGGGGAGTGTTTAAGGGTTTAGGGCAGAATAGTTGTGTTCGGGTAGTGTAGGGGGTCGTGCTGGGGGGAGTATTTTAGGGTTTAGGGTAGTGCAGTGGTGTTCGGGTAGTGTAGGGGGTCGTGCTGGGGGTTGTGTTTCAGGGTTTAGGGCAGTGCAGTGGTGTTCGGGCAGTGTAGGGGGTCGTGCTGGGGCTGGTGTTTCAGGGTTTAGGGCAGTGCAGTGCAGTGGTGTTCGGGCAGTGTAGGGGTCTTGCTGGGGGTGGTGTTTCAGAGTTTAGGGCAGTGCAGTGGTGTTCGGGCAGTGTAGGGGTCTTGCTGGGGTGATGTTTCAGGGTTTAGGGCAGTGCAGTGGTGTTCGGGCAGTGTAGGGGGTCTTGCTGGGGGTGGTGTTTCAGGGTTTAGGGCAGTGCAGTGGTGTTCGGGCAGGGTAGGGGTCTTGCTGGGGGTGGTGTTTCAGGGTTTAGGGCAGTGGTGTTCGGGCAGTGTAGGGGTCGTGCTGGGGGTGGTGTTTCAGGGTTTGGGGCAGTGCAGTAGTGTTCGGGCAGTGTAGGGGGTCGTGCAGGGGGTGGTGTTTCAGGGTTTAGAGCAGTGCAGTGGTGTTCGGGCAATATAGGGGTCGTGCTGAGGGTGGTGTTTCAGGGTTTAGGGTAGTGCAGTGGTGTTCGGGCAGTGTAGGGGGTCGTGCTGGGGGTAGTGGTTTAGGGTTTAGGGCAGTGCAGTGGTGTTCGGGCAGTGTAGGGGTCGTGCTGGGGGGGGTGTTTCAGGGTTTAGGGCAGTGCAGTGGTGTTCGGGCAGTGTAGGGGGTCTTGCTGGGGGTGGTGTTTCAGGGTTTAGGGCAGTGGTGTTTGGGCAGTGTAGGGGGTCTTGCTGGGGGTGAAGTTTCAGGGTTTAGGGCAGTGCAGTGGTGTTCGGGCAGTATAGGGGTCTTGCTGGGGGTAGTTTTTCAGGGTTTAGGGCAGTGCAGTGGTGTTTGTGCAGTGTAGGGGGTCGTGCTGGGGATGGTGTTTCATGGTTTAGGGCAGTGCAGTAGTATTCAGGCAGTGTAGGGGGTCGTGCTGGGGCTTGTGTTTCAGGGTTTAGGGCAGTGCAGAGGTGCTCGGGCAGTGTAGGGGTCATGCTGGGGGTGGTGTTTCTGGGTTTAGGGTAGTGCAGTGGTGTTCGGGCAGTGTAGGGGGTCGAGCTGGGGCTGGTGTTTCAGGGTTTAGGGCAGTGCAGTGGTGTTCGGGCAGTGTAGGGGGTCGTGCTGGGGGTGGTGTTTCAGAGTTTAGGGCAGTGGTGTTCGGGCAGTGTAGGGGATCTTGCTGGGGGTGATGTTTCAGGGTTTAGGGCAGTGCAGTGGTGTTCGGGCAGTGTAGGGGGTCTTGCTGGGGGCAGTGTTTCAGGGTTTAGGGCAGAGCAATGGTGTTCAGGCAGTGTAGGGGTTGTGCTGGAGGTGGTGTTTCAGGGTTTAGGGCAGTGCAGTGGTGTTCGGGCAGTGTAGGGGGTCTTGCTGGGGGTGGTGTTTCAGGGTTTAGGGCAGTGGTGTTCAGGCAGTGTAGGGGGTCATGCTGGGGGGGTGTTTCAGGGTTTAGGGCAGTGCAGTGGTGTTCGGGCAGTGTAGGGGGTCGTGCAGGCTCTGGTGTTTCAGGGTTTAGGGCAGTGCAGTGGTGTTCAGGCAGTGTAGGGGGTGGTGTTTCAGGGTTTGGGGCAGTGCAGTGGTGTTCGGGTAGTGTAGGGGGTCGTGCTGGGGGAGTGTTTTAGGGTTTAGGGCAGTGCAGTGGTGTTCGTGTAGTGTAGGGGGTCGTGCTGGGGGGAGTGTTTAAGGGTTTAGGGCAGAATAGTTGTGTTCGGGTAGTGTAGGGGGTCGTGCTGGGGGAGTATTTTAGGGTTTAGGGTAGTGCAGTGGTGTTCGGGTAGTGTAGGGGGTCGTGCTGAGGGTTGTGTTTCAGGGTTTAGGGCAGTGCAGTGGTGTTCGGGCAGTGTAGGGGTCGTGCTGGGGCTGGTGTTTCAGGGTTTAGGGCAGTGCAGTGGTGTTCGGGCAGTGTAGGGGGTCTTGCTGGGGGTGGTGTTTCAGGGTTTAGTGCAGTGCAGTGGTGTTCGGGCAGTGTAGGGGTCTTGCTGGGGGTGATGTTTCAGGGTTTAGGGCAGTGCAGTGGTGTTCGGGCAGTGTAGGGGGTCTTGCTGGGGGTGGTGTTTCAGGGTTTAGGGCAGTGCAGTGGTGTTCGGGCAGTGTAGGGGGTCTTGCTGGGGGTGGTGTTTCAGGGTTTAGGGCAGTGGTGTTCGGGCAGTGTAGGGGGTCGTGCTGGGGGTGGTGTTTCAGGGTTTGGGGCAGTGCAGTAGTGTTCGGGCAGTGTAGGGGGTCGTGCAGGGGGTGGTGTTTCAGGGTTTAGAGCAGTGCAGTGGTGTTCGGGCAATATAGGGGGTCGTGCTGAGGGTGGTGTTTCAGGGTTTAGGGTAGTGCAGTGGTGTTCGGGCAGTGTAGGGGGTCGTGCTGGGGGTAGTGGTTTAGGGTTTAGGGCAGTGCAGTGTTGTTCGGGCAGTGTAGGGGTCGTGCTGGGGGTGGTGTTTCAGGGTTTAGGGCAGTGGTGTTTGGGCAGTGTAGGGGGTCTTGCTGGGGGTGAAGTTTCAGGGTTTAGGGCAGTGCAGTGGTGTTCGGGCAGTATAGGGGTCTTGCTGGGGGTAGTTTTTCAGGGTTTAGGGCAGTGCAGTGGTGTTTGTGCAGTGTAGGGGGTCGTGCTGGGGATGGTGTTTCATGGTTTAGGGCAGTGCAGTAGTGTTCAGGCAGTGTAGGGGTCGTGCTGCGGCTGGTGTTTCAGGGTTTAGGGCAGTGCAGTGGTGCTCGGGCAGTGTAGGGGTCATGCTTGGGGTGGTGTTTCTGGGTTTAGGGTAGTGCAGTGGTGTTCGGGCAGTGTAGGGGGTCGTGCTGGGGCTGGTGTTTCAGGGTTTAGGGCAGTGCAGTGGTGTTCGGGCAGTGTAGGGGGTCGTGCAGGGGGTGGTGGGTCAGGGTTTAGGGCAGTGCAGTGGTGTTCGGGCAGTGTAGGGGGTCATGCTGGGGGTAGTGTTTTAGGGTTTAGGGCAGTGCAGTGGTGTTCGGGCAGTGTAGGGGGTCATGCAGGGGGGTGGTGTTTCAGGGTTTAGGGCAGTGTAGTGGTGTTCGGGCAGTGTAGGGGTCGTGCTGGGGGTGGTGTTTCAGGGTTTAGGGCAGTGCAGTGGTGTTCGGGCAGTGTAGGGTGTCGTGCTGGGGGTGGTGTTTCAGGGTTTAGGGCAGTGCAGTGGTGTTCGGGCAGTGTAGGTGGTCTTGCTGGGGGGTGGTGTTTCAGGGTTTAGTGCAGTGGTGTTCGGGCAGTGTAGGGGGTCTTGCTGGGGGTGGTGTTTCAGGGTTTAGGGCAGTGCAATGGTGTTCACGCAGTGTAGGGGGTCTTGCTGGGGCTGGTGTTTCAGCGTTTAGGGCAGTGCAGTGGTGTTCGGGCAGTGTAGGGGGTCTTCTTGGGGGTGGTGTTTCAGGGTTTAGTGCAGTGGTGTTCGGGCAGTGTAGGGGGTCTTGCTGGGGCTGGTGTTTCAGGGTTTAGTGCAGTGGTGTTCAGGCAGTGTAGGGGGTCTTGCTGGGGCTGGTGTTTCAGGGTTTAGGGTACGGACAGCGGACAGCTACGCCGCCCACAAGAGCGCCACCCGCAGTCACCATCACCTCATCAGATCCGCCAAAAGGGCCTCACTCAAAGACCGCCTAGACAACAACGCACACAACAGCAAAGAGCTCTTCAACATCGTGAAGGAACTCTCCAACCCCAGCTCCAACACCAACGACATCCCGCCGTCGCGAGACCTGTGCGACTCACTGGCCACCTTCTTCCACCGCAAAATCGCCGACATCCACGACCGCTTCAACACCACGACCGCCCCGGCAACCACCGAGACCACTGCCCCCACAACCACCAACCGCCTGCTCTCCTGGACCAACATCAACGACGAGGACACCAGCGAGATCATGAACACCACCCACTCCGGCTCACCGCTAGACCCATGCCCTCACCACGTCTTCAACAAAGCCAGTACAGCCATCGCGCCCCATCTCCGGAAAATAATCAACATCTCCTTCGAGACAGCAACCTTCCCGGAAAGCTGGAAGCACGCCGAGATCACTGCCTTACTCAAGAAACCCAAGGCAGACCCCAAGGACCTCAAGAACTTCCGACCCATCTCTCTGCTCCCGTTCCCCGCGAAGGTCACCGAGAAAATCGTCAACAAACAACTGACCCGCTACCTCGAGGAGAACAACATCCTGGACCCTTCCCAGTCCGGCTTCCGCAGCAACCACAGCACCGAAACCGCCCTCATCGCCGCCACCGATGACATCAGGACCCTGCTAGACAACGGAGAAACAGCAGCCCTCATCCTCCTGGACCTATCAGCCGCCTTCGACACGGTCTGCCACCACACACTACGAACACGCCTTCACGACGCCGGGATCCAAGAGAAGGCCCTGGACTGGACCACATCCTTCCTCTCCGGCAGAACACAAAGCGTCCGCCTCGCCCCCTTCCGATCCAAAGCCACCAAGATCATCTGCGGCGTACCCCAAGGCTCCTCCCTCAGCCCAACGCTGTTCAACATCTACATGGCACCCCTCGCCCACGTCGCCCGACAGCACAACCTCAACATCATCTCCTATGCCGACGACACCCAGCTGATCCTCTCCTCACCAAAGACCCTCACACCGCCAAAGCCCACCTCCACGAAGGAATGAAGGCCGTCGCCAAATGGATGAGTACCAGCCGCCTGAAGCTGAACTCCGGACAAGACGGAGGTCCTCATCCTTGGTTCCAACCCTTCAGCATGGGATGACTCCTGGTGGCCGACATCACTGGGAACAGCCCCGACACCCACCGACCACGCACGCAACCTAGGGGTCATCCTCGACCCCACCCTCTCCATGACTAAGCAGGTCAACGCCGTTTCCTCATCCTGCTTCAACACCCTCCGAATGCTCCGCAGGATCTTCAAGTGGATCCCCACCGAAACAAGAAAAACAGTCACCCAGGCCCTCGTCACCAGCAGGCTGGACTACGGAAACGCCCTCTACGCAGGAACGACGGCTAAGCTCCTGGAGACGGCTGCAACGCATCCAGAACGCCTCTGCACGTCTTATCCTCAACATCCCCTGACGCAGCCACATCACACCCCACCTGAGAGACCTGCACTGGCTCCCTGTCAACAAGAGGATAACCTTCAAGCTCCTCACCCACGCACACAAAGCACTCCACAACTCCGGACCAGCCTACCTCAACAGACGACTCAGCTTCTACACCCCACCCGCCAGCTCCGCTCCACCAGCCTCGCCCTCGCCACAGTCCCCCGCATCCGGAAAACGACCGCCGGCGGCAGATCCTTCTCCCACCTCGCCGCCAAGACCTGGAACACCCTCCCCACCAACCTTCGGCAGACCCAAGACCTACTGGCCTTCAGAAGACTCCTCAAGACCTGGCTCTTCGATCAGTAGCAGCACCACCCCCTCTTCCCCAGCGCCTTGAGACCCTCGCGGGTATGTAGTGCGCTTTATAAGTGACATGATTGATTGATTGATTGATTGAGTGCAGTGGTGTTCGGGCAGTGTAGGGGGTCGTGTTGGGGCTGGTGTTTGAGGGTTTAGGGCAGTGCAGTGGTGTTCGGGCAGTGTAGGGGGTCGTGCTGGGGCTGGTGTTTCAGGGTTTAGGGCAGTGCAGTGGTTTTCAGGCAGTGTAGGCGGTAGTGCTGGGGGTGGTGTTTCAGGGTTTAGGGCAGTGCAGTGGTGCTTGTGTAGTGTAGGGGGTCGTGCTGGGGGTAGTGTTTTAGGGTTTAGGGTAGTGCAGTGGTGTTTGTGTAGTATAGGGGGTCATGTTTTAGGGTAGTGCAGTGGTGTTTGGGTACTGTAGGGGGTCGTGCTGGTGGTATTGTTTTAGGATTTAGGTTAGTGCAGTGGTGTTTGGGTAGTGTAGGTGATCGTGCTGGGGTAGTGTTTTAGGGTTTAGGGTAGTGCAGTGGTGTTTGTGTAGTGTAGGTGGTCGTGCTGGGGGTAGTGTTTTAGGGTTTAGGGTAGTGCAGTGGTGCTTGTGTAGTGTAGGGGTCGTGCTGGGGGTAGTGTTTTAGGGTTTAGGGTAGTGCAGTGGTGTTTGTGTAGTGTAGGGGGTCATGTTTTAGGGTAATGCAGTGGTGTTTGTGTAGTGTAGGGGGTCGTGCTGGGGGTAGTGTTTTAGGATTTAGGTTAGTGCAGTGGTGTTTGGGTAGCGTAGGGGTCGTGCTGGGGGTAGTGTTTTAGGGTTTAGGGTAGTGCAGTGGTGTTTGTGTAGTGTAGGGGGTCATGTTTTAAGATGCAACGCTCCAATACCTGACCAGTCTGCACTACATAAAACTGCAAAAAACTAAAAATAAAAAGTGTTTTGCACACTTTTGTCATTGGGCTATATGTGGGCTACATCTGGGTAATATTTGTGCTACATTTGGGCTCTTTTTTCTCTGGTGGCCATCTTGGAAGACTTCTTTGTTATGAAGTTTCCTAATTTCCTCATTTACTGCAGTCTCCTCAGTAGGAAATGCTTTCAGTTTTTACTTTGATTCCATCAAGAAGGCATTCAGATGTGTCTCACATTTGCCATAAATTCAGAATGTTAGCACTCTAGTTGCTCATTAGATCACTGTAGTAAAGCTACTGCTCACTAGGGAGTTAACTGGAAGTCTGCTGCTGGTATTGAAAGTTATTGTTTCAGTCTGCATGTCAGAATTTTCTAATGAAATAGAAGAGGATTCGAGATCTCACTTAAAACATGCCCTCATTTTTCTTTCTGCAGCACTAACCATAATTTCTATTTCAAAAAGAACCCCCTCATTTTGTTCCTTTTTAAATTAAATGTTTTAAGTATTAACGGTTTATTCCAATCAAGATGGCTTCAGGTGTGCCATACTTTTGTCATAAGTAAGGCTGTTAGCGCTCTAGTTGTTCTTTAGAACACTCTGGGAAGCTGCAGTAGAACACAAAGGCATCAACTGGCAGGCTGCTCCTGTTGAAATATAACAGGAAGATATTTGATATCTCACTTGAAACATGTCCTAATTTTTCTTTCTATAGCACTAACCATAATTTCTATGACAAAATGAACCCCATCATTTTGTTCCTTTTTAAATTAAATGTTTTAAGTGTTACCAGTTTATTCCAATCAAGATGGCTTCAGGTGTGCCATACTTTTGTCACAAGTAAGGCTGTTAGCACTCTAGTTGTTCTTTAGAACACTCTGGGAAGCTGCAGTAGAACACAAAGGAATCAACTGACAGTCTCTGCCCTTGTTGGATGTACATGTTTTACTGAGAATGTCAGACTTCATTCTCACATGACTGAGAAAGATAATGTGAATTTACAGAAAATATGCTCTCATTTTAGCTTCTGGAGCACCTTCCAAAACTCTATGGGACAAGCATGTGAAAATAGTTTTCTCTCAAACATGATTCATGATATCCCAGCAGAAGGTTTTTCACAGGGTAAAATCACCTTAGAACACACCACAATTCCTGAAATTAGTATGGTACCATCAACAAATGAATTCTAATGTAACTAAAGTCTGTTATCACCCTTTATAGTTCTCCTTTTGGTAACCCTCAAAATCTTTGATTCACTACAATGCATTTCAATGGGATACTATCATTTATATTGGTCCCAAGATGGCTGCCAGCAATTCCAGGATGAAGTGCTGACAGCCAATCAGATCTCACGATGACATGTGTGGTTAGGCTCCGCCCAGATATATATGTGATTTTACTTTTGATTTTCTCAGCAACTACTGAACGGATTTACACCATTTAACAAAAAGGGTTCTTTCTGAACCAAGAACTACCTCTTTGCCACTGCTGAACGGAATTACACCAAATTTGGCAAAGAGGTAGTTCTTGGTTCAGAAAGAACCCTTTGTTAAATGGTGTAAACTGCTCAGTAGTTCCTGTGAAAATCAAAATGAAAATCACATATATTTCTATGGCCGTGTCGGATTCGCGCACCCTCCCGATCACGAGCTGCATGCTAATTGGCTGTCAACACTCCAAATCAGGAAGTGTTGGCAGCCATTTTGTCCCTCGGTAGAACCGAGGGACAGAAACAAGTGCGCAAAGCGCAAAAAGGGGGCAGGGTAGAAACACCCTGACCCCCTAGGTCTGCTCAGGGAATCCCACAAGGACCCCCTGGGCAGAAAAAAGCATTTTTTTTTTTTTTTTAAATCGACAGGATGCGCTCAGGGTGCGCGGATCCTGCCGAAAAATAAAAAATCGAAGCGCGGTCTCCCGCGCTTCGATGCAAATTTGCCCCGGGTGGCCCAAGTCCCGGGGGCATGCGGGGGTGGGTTTATTGTTTATATGGGGGCCTCTAAGGTCCCCCAAGCGCCGGGACCGCCACTCCCCGGGGCTTAATAAAAAAATGGTGCGGGAGGGCTCTCCTGTCCTCCCGCAGCCCCGGGGACCGCCACCCCCGGGGCTTCTTTTTAAAATTTTAAATAACGTGTGGGGGCTCCAGCCCCCACACGCCCGGGACCACCACCTCCCGGGGCACATAGAAAATAAATGTGGGGGTCCGTTACGGACCCCAGAGCCCCGGGGACCACCACCTCCCCGGGGCTGTGCAATTCAAGGGAGGGGGCCGCGCGGCCCCCTCCTGGAGCCCGTAATGGCCCTGGGGACCACCACCCCCCAGGGCCGGCTCCTGCAGTGTCCTGGGGTGCCTACCCCCGGGACACTGTAGTTTGCTATGACAGGACGGGAGCCTCGCGGCTCCCGTCCTGTCATAGCAAACTGCTTTGGATATTGGAAGAGAGAGCAGGGAAACCTGCTCTCGCTTCAATATCCAAAGCAAATTGCTTTTCCACATGGGGAGCTGCATCTTAGCAGCTCCCCATGTGGAAAGCAATGCCGGCTCCCAAGGGACGCGGGAGCCGGCGGGACTGTGGGGGATTGGGGACCCCCACAGTCCCCAACGGAGAGGGCCAGCCCCGGGGGATGGGGTCCCCGGGGCAAGTAGTGGCCAGGGAGGGGGGCCACGCGGCCCCCCTCCCCAAAAACAAAAACAAAAATGTATTTAAAAAAAAAAGGAAAGGCCGGCACCGGGGGATGGGGTCCCCGGGGCCTTAAATGGCCTGAGGAGGGGGGCCACGCAGCCCCCCTCCAAATATTTAAACATTAAAAAAAAGAGGGCATGCCCCGGGGGATGGGGTCCCCGGGGCCAATATAGGCCCAGGGAAGGGGGGCCACGCGGCCCCCTTCCCGTTTTATTTTATTTTTTTAAAAAATGAAAATCCTCATGCCCCGGGGATGGGGTCCCCGGGGCCAAAGAGGCCAAGGAAGGGGGCCACGCAGCCCCCTCCCATACAAAAAAAAAAAAAGCGGCATTGTGCCGGAGGCCCCGCCCCACCCCTGCAGCAGTCTGCAAACGCGTCCCCTGGCGCGTTTGCAGATGGGGAACGATTTCCCCTTGAATACTGGGGGTCCCTGGGGCCAACTAGCCCACCAGGAACCTCCAGTATGCGCCAGGGGCTGCGTTGCAGAGAGGTGTACAGAGGCCACGCCCCTTTTACACCTCTCTGCAACGCAGCTCTGTGGCGCTTTTGGAGGTACATGGTGGGCTAGTTGGACTCCAGGGACCCTCAGGATTCAAGGGGACTTAATCCCCCAACTTAAAATGCGCCACGGGGTGCGTTTGCACAGTGGTGAAGGGAGGGGGCGGGCTTCAGGTGACATGTGTGCAAACAGGCCTCGTGGCGCATTTTAAGATGGGGAATTAAATCCTCTTCATCCTGAGGGTCCCTGGGAGCCAACTAGCCCACCAGGTACCTCCAGTAAGCGCCACGGAGCTGCGTTGCAGAGTGTTGTAAAAGGGGCGTGGCCTCTGTACACCTCTCTGCAACGCAGCCTCTGGCGCATACTGGAGGTTTTGGTGGGCTAGTTGGCCCCTAGGGACCCTCAGGATTGAGGAGGAATTAATTCTCCAACTTAAAACGCGCCACAGGGCATGTTTGCAGACATGTCACCTCAGGCCCCACCCCTTCCTTCACCATTGTGCAAATATTCCTCTAAAATCAACCGAACTACGAATTGCGATTTACTCACCTGTTATCAGGAGAGACCTCAGTGCTGCATCTTTGAGCCCAGTACTGATCCTGAAAAGTAATTTTAACCGTACTTACCAGTAACTTGAATTTCCTTCCATAGGCTAACATTGACTGGTTTCACTTGGAAATTCTTCTAAGTGTGGAGTTTTGGAACTTTATAATATTCCTCTAAAATCAGCCGAACTACGAATTCCGATTTACTCACCTGTTATCAGGAGAGAACCCAGTGCTGCATCTTTTAGCCCAGCACTGACCTTGAAAAGTAATTCTAACCGTACTTACCAGTACTTTGAATTTCCTTCCATAGGCTAACATTGACTGGTTTCACTTGGAAATTCTTCTAAGTGTGGAGTTTTGGAACTTTATAATATTCCTCTAAAATCAGCCGAACTACGAATTCCGATTTACTCACCTGTTATCAGGAGAGAACCCAGTGCTGCATCTTTTAGCCCAGCACTGACCCTGAAAAGTAATTCTAACCGTACTTACCAGTAACTTCAATTTCCTTCCATAGGCTAACATTGACTGGTTTCACTTGGAAATTCTTCTAAGTGTGGAGTTTTGGAACTTTATAATATTCCTCTAAAATCAGCCGAACTACGAATTCCGATTTACTCACCTGTTATCAGGAGAAGCCAGTGCTGCATCTTTTAGCCCAGCACTGACCTTGAAAAGTAATTCTAACCGTCCTTACCAGTAACTTGAATTTCCTTCCATAGGCTAACATTGACTGGTTTCACTTGGAAGTTCTTCTAAGTGTGGAGTTTTGGAACTTTATAATATTCCTCTAAAATCAGCCAAACTACGAATTCCGATTTACTCACCTGTTATCAGGAGAGAACCCAGTGCTGCATCTTTCAGCCCAGCACTGACCCTGAAAAGTAATTCTAACCGTACTTACCAGTAACTTGAATTTCCTTCCATAGGCTAACATTGACTGGTTTCACTTGGAAATTCTTCTAAGTGTGGAGTTTTGGAACTTTATAATATTCCTCTAAAATCAGCCGAACTACGAATTCCGATTTACTCACCTGTTATCAGGAGAGAACCCAGTGCTGCATCTTTTAGCCCAGCACTGACCTTGAAAAGTAATTCTAACCGTCCTTACCAGTAACTTGAATTTCCTTCCATAGGCTAACATTGACTGGTTTCACTTGGAAGTTCTTCTAAGTGTGGAGTTTTGGACTTTATAATATTCCTCTAAAATCAGACCAACTACGAATTCCGATTTACTCACCTGTTATCAGGAGAGAACCCAGTGCTGCATCTTTTAGCCCAGCACTGACCCTGAAAAGTAATTCTAACCGTACTTACCAGTAACTTGTATTTCCTTCCATAGGAATCCATTTTCTGGTTTTCAGCAGAAAAGTTTCAGTGTCGATTTTCACAAACTACAAATATTCCTTAAAAATCGCCTGTATGACTTAAACGCATTCTTTTCAACTGTTTACAGGAGATGCACCAGTGCTGGATCCAGGATCCACCACCGAGTAAGAAAAAGTAACGATAACACTACTTACCTGCTAAGTGAATTTCCTCCCATAGCATAACATTGGTGATTCTATGTGAAAAAGTTTCCAAGTGTCAACTTTTAAAATATAATAATATTCCTTAAAAATCACTACTGTAACCAAAACGCTTTTACTCAACTGTTTACAGGAGATGTCCCAGGACTGAATCTAGGATCCAGTCCTGTGGTGAGAAAAGTAATCCATAAAGTAACTAATTGCATTTAAGTAGAAATTCACATTGAGCTCAATGTTGCATTGTGTTTGAAATTGTGTTGCCCATTGCAACAACTGTAACTACTGTACTTAAAAGTCTATTGCCTATTTGCAAAGTATTTAAACTAAAGTAATTCATTCTGAGAAAGTATATTTTGTAATGTAATGTATAATGTAATTACAATGTAATTTAAAAAATAAAATATCTCAAAATAAATAGTTGAAAAAAATGTTGTAAATCAGTATCAAAAAAATAAATATAACAATTAATACAATTAAAAAATTGTCATTTACAAAACCTTTGAAATTCACTGAAAAAAACCATAGGTTTCAGGCACGTTATAGTTAGAAATTAGCATTTAAAAAACCTTACAAATTCACTGAAAAAACCATAGGTTTCAGGCACGTTATAGTTAGAAATTAGCATTTAAAAAACCTTTGAAATTCACTGAAAAAACCATAGGTTTTAGGGACAGTTATAGTTAGTTGGACATTGCACTCGTACAATACCCGTGAAATTCCCCCGTTATAGTTAGTTCAGCTAACTATAACTCGCGCCCGCAATTCACTGCTGATGACGTCACATATTACATCACTCATGACATGGTCAGTGACATCACTGATGACATCACTGATGACATCTCAAATGACATCACTGATGACATCATCCATGTGATAATTTCATGCATCTTCTCACACCCTAATATAACTTTTGATACACTCACTCTTATTTACAGACTGCCATTCGCAAAACCATACACACTCCAATACCAATAACTATATACCCACTCACTGATTCTTAGGTCTACACACACACACATCTACTCACTCACCCGTCCAGTCACTCATACTTACAGTCACTCAGTAGAGGACTATCATATGCACTCATACACCTATATAAACACTCACACACCGCCACTCATCCATAGAGGTACTCACACACCTAGTCAGTCATGCAAAAATTAATCACACACCCATTTACTCACCTATAGAGTTATACACACACCAGCTCACTTAGTCATACAAATACTAGCACATTCTTACGCTCTTATACAATAACTGATACAAGCACACACGCATCCATACAGCCACTCTCACAATCACACACTCTCACTTATAGCCTTTTAAATACTCTAACACACATATATACTGCCTTTTACATATGTAGTTACTCGCACATGTACCACTGAGATATACATTCACTCACTAACAAACCCATACACACACTCACCCACCCAAGCAGTCCATCACAGACGCACTCTTCAAATCATGCACCCAGTGAATCACCCACTCACACATCTATGTACAGAGTCGCACACACCTCACCCACACAAACACTCAGGCACCCATACAGATACTCAGACAACGAATCAATAACTCATATAGACACTCATGTAGCTATTCACAAACCCATGCAGCCACTTACACAGCAACAGACAGACGGATACAGACATTCACCCAGTTTAGTCACTAACCCATGCATTCAGTAAGATACGTTTAATCACTCACTTATACAGTTAGTCACGCACCTACTAAATCATCCATACAGACACTTATACACCCACTCATTCTTCAATACGCCTTTCCCTATATACATTAAAAATATTTAAACTTTACAGAAACACAGTCACTAGATGATGTCATCAGTGATGTCATTTGAGATGTCATCAGTGATGTCATCAGTGATGTCACTGACCATGTCATGAGTGATGTAATATGTGACGTCATCAGCAGTGAATTGCGGGGCGCGAGTTATAGTTAGCTGAACTAACTATAACGGGGAATTTCACGGGTTTTGTACGAGTGCAATGTCCAACTAACTATAACTGTCCCTAAAACCTATGGTTTTTTCAGTGAATTTCAAAGGTTTTTAAATGCTAATTTCTAACTATAACGTGCCTGAAACCTATGGTTTTTTCAGTGAATATATATATATGTATATATATTCACTGAAAAAACCACAGGTTTCAGGGACGTTATAGTTAGTTGGACATTTCACTCGTACAAAACCAGAGAGTTGAGCTAACTATAACTCGCGCCCCGCAATGCACTGCTCATGACATCACATATTACATAATTCAGGACATGGTCAGTGACATCACTGATGACATCACTGATGGCATCTCAAATGACATCACTGATGACATGATGACATCATCCAGTGACTGTGTGTTTCTGTAAAGTTTAAATATGTTTTATATATATATATGCAAAGTGGATTGAAGAATGAGTGGGTGTATAAGTGTCTGAATGGATGATTTAGTAGGTGCGTGACTGACTGTATAAGTGAGTGATTAAACGTTTCTTACTAAATGCATGGGTTAGTGACTAAACTGTGTGAATGTCTGTATCAGTCTGTCTGTTGGTGAGTAAGCGGCTGCATGGGTTGGAGAGTAGCTACATGAGTGTCTATATGGGTTATTGATTGGTTGTCTGAGTATCTGTATAAGTGCCTGAGTGTCTGTGTGGGTGGGTGGGGGGTGTGTGACTCTGTGCATAGATGTGTGAGTGGGTGATTCACTGGGTGTATGAGTTCAAGAGTGCATCTGTGAAGAGCTGTATGGGTGGGTGACTGTGTGTATGGGTGTGTTGGTGAGTGAATGGATGTCTCAGTGGTACATGTGTGAGTAACTGCATATGTGAAAGGCAGTATATGTGAGTGTTGGAGTATATAAATGACTATATTTGAGAATGAGGGATTGTGAGAGTGGCTATATGGATGAGTGTGTGCTTGTATTAGTGATTGTATAAGAGAATAAGTATGTGTTAGTATCTGTATGAATAAGTGAGGTGGTGTGTCTATTGTGTATAACTGTACAGGTGAATAAATGGGAGTGTGATTGATTCTTTGCATGAGTGACTAGGTGTGTGAGTAACTCTATGGATGAGTGGTGGTGTGTGAGTGTCTGTATAGGTGTATGAGTGCATATGATAGTGCTGTATTGATAAGTGACTGCATGTATGAGTGACTGTATAGGTGAATGAGTGGATGTGTGTGTAGACCTAGGAATTAGTGAGTGGGTATGTAGTAACTGGTATTGGTGTGTCTATGGTTTTGAAAATGGTAGTCTGTATTTTAGAGTGGGTGTATCAAAGGTTATATTAGGGTGTGTGGAGGTGCATCAGATTATCATGTGGATGATGTCATCAGTGATGTCATCAGTGATGTCATTTGAGATGTCATCAGTGATGTCATCAGTGATGTCACTGACCATGTCATGAATGATGTAATATATGACGTCATGTGCAGTGCATTGCAGGGGCGCGAGTTATAGTTAGCTCAACTAACTATAACAGCCAAATTTCTCTGGTTTTGTACGAGTGAAATGTCCAACTAACTATAACGTCCCTGAAACCTGTGGTTTTTTCAGTGAATTTCTAAGGTTTTTTAAATGCTAATTTCTAACTATAACGTCCCTGAAACCTATGGTTTTTTCAGTGAATTTCAAAGGGTATTTAAATGCTAACTTCAAAGTATAATGTCCCAAAAATATATATATATTTTTTTAATACTTATAAAAATAATATAATGTTTTCTCTTTTCTAAAATATAAATATACATTTAAAAAAAATTTTTAAAGTGGATTCGCGTACTGATCGTGTTACCTATCTCAATGGGTGCACGCATTCAAGTATTTCGCTGCCATATTGGTTAAGTCGTGTACGATGCGTGTTTCGTAAGTGGCGCGTGCGCGGTTCCCGGCCCCGCGTAACGTCACGTACATAGTTCCGGCAGTCGCGCCGGGTGCGCGCATCCATCGCAAATCTTTCACTTTTAAAAGTATATCTATATAACTTTATTATATATATTATACCAAGACATTATTTAATATAATTGTAAATATCATGTATCTGTAACTGGAATAAAGATATATGATTGTTAAATATATTTTTCATAAATCGCGCCGGGTGCGCTTACGTTGCGCGCCTGGTGCGCGAATCCCATGTGACTTCAAAAGAAAGACTTTCATTGGTTTAGAGGCTTTTGATTCTAGAACTTGAAGGACCCCACCCATTTTTTTTCATTCTTTCAAGACCATTTGAGGAGACAGACCTGTTCTCTTTTAGTTCTCTTCTTCACATCTTTTTGGTGTTTTTTTGGGACTTTCTAAAAATGGCAGCTGGATAACCAACACAGCAGCTTCCACCAGAGGATGAAGAAGATGTGGAAGAACCTAGAAAGAAGAGATACAAGAGTGTTGTGTGAGCTTTTTTTAGTATCCCACCTGGCGAAAAAAAAGTAAATGCCAGGAAGGTGACATGCATGATCTGCCAGAATGTATTGTCACGGGGGTAAATAAAAAAATACTCTTGCGGCACGTCGTCCATGCTAAAACACCTGCAGACGATGCACCCTTGACGGCTCGCAAAGGAGCAACTGCGTCGCCAGCAAGAAAAAGAAGCAGCTGATGACAACACTGCTGGACCCAGTACCTCTTCTGCTGGCACAACATCTGCCGCAATTAACATTCACCCTGATTTGGCTCGAGTAGAGCAGCGCTGTTTGAAGTGCAAGAAAACATTGTTTGTTGGAGAGTAATCGGTGAATGCTATCCTGGTTGCAATTCAGAAGCTCAAGTGTTAATTTTGTTGTTTTTTTTGGTTTATGCAATGAGTTTTAATTGCATAATATTTTCAATGTTTTTCTTGTTGGTTCTATTTTTTTCATTTTTTTAACAAAAAAACACCAAAAACTGTAAAAAGAGTTAAAAAAATACAAAACAATTATGAAACAAAAAAAGAAGAAAAAAATGGTTCTTTTCAGAACCGCCTAATTGGTTTAAAAAAGAAAAAATGTGTAAGTGTTGTATGAATTGTGGTAAGTGGAATATATGGAGAAGTGTACAGGTAGTGTATATATGATTGAAGGAGTGCATGGGTAATGCCTGGGTGATTGCAAGTGTGCAGGACTAATGTCTGGGTGATTGCATGTGTGCATGGCTAGTGTCTGAGTGTTTGCATGAGTGGAGAGGTAATGTGTGGGTGATTGGAAGAGTGCATGAGTAATGCCTGAGTGATTGCATGATTGCAAGGGTAGTGCCTGGGTGATTGGAGGAGTGCAAGGGTAGTGTGTGGTGATTTTGTAAATACATGGGTTATGCCTGCGTGATTGCATAACTGCAGACGTAATGTGTGGGTGATTGGAGGAGTGCATAAGTAATGCCTGAGTGATTACATGGGTGCAACGGTAGTGCCTGGGTGATTGCAGTAGTGAAAGGGTAGTGCATGGTGATTTTGTAAGTGCATGGTTTAGGCCTGGGTGATTGCATGAGTGCAGAGGTAATGTGTGGGTGATTGGAGGAATGCATGGGTAATGCCTGAGTGATTACATGACTACAAGGGTAGTGCCTGGGTGATTGGAGTAGTGCAAGGGTAGTGCGTGGTGATTTGATAAGTCCATGGGTAATGCCAGGCTGACTGTGTGAGTGCAGAGGTAATGTGTGGGTGATTGGAGGAGTGTATGGGTAATGCATGAGTGATTCCATGAGTGCATGGGTAATGCCTGGGTGATTGCATGAATGCATGGGTAGTGCCTGGCTGATTGGAAGAGTGCATGGGTACTGCCTGAGTGATTGAAGAAACGCATGGGTTATGCCTGAGTGATTGCATGAGAGCATGTGTGGTGATTTTGTAAATGCATGGGTTATGCCTGGGTCATTGCATGACTGCAGACGTAATTTGTGGGTGATTGGAGGAGTGCATGAGTAATGTCTGAGTGATTACATGAGTGCATAGGTAGTGCCTGGGTGATTGGAGTAGTGAAAGGGTACTGCATGGTGATTTTGTAAGTGCATGGGTTATGCCTGAATGATTGCATGAGTGCAGAGGTAATGTGTGTGTTATTGGAGGAGTGCATGGATAATGCCTGAGTGATTGAATGACTACAAGGGTAGTGTCTCCATGATTGGAGTAGTGCAAGGGTACTGTGTGGTGATTTGATAAGTGCATGAGTAATGCAGGCTGACTGTGTGAGTGCAGAGAATATGTGTGAGTGATTGGAGGAGTGAATGGGTAATGCATGAGTGATTGCATTAGTGTATGAGTAATGCCTGGGTGATTGCATGAATGCATGGGTAGTGCCTGGCTGATTGGAATAGTGCATGGGTACTGTGTGGTGATTTGATAACTGCATGAGTAACGCCAGGCTGACTATGTGAATGCAGAGAATATGTGTAGGTAATTGCAGGACTGTATGGGTAATGCATGAGTGATTGCATCAGTGTATGAGTAATGCCTGGGTGATTGCAAGAATGCATGGGTAGTGCCTGGCTGATTGGAATAGTGTATGGGTACTGCCTGAGTGATCGAAGAAATGCTCTATTACTTACCGGTAATCTTCATTACTCCAGGTCCCGTTGTCCTCGTCCCATTCATAGACAAAGTGGAGATAACCATCTCCCGACAGAAAAAAAGACCAGAGGAATGCTGGGACCCTAATACTGCCCCTCCCACCGGGAGTACATAAGCAGTACTTACCCAGCATCCCGCCTGTACAACCAAGCCCACACAGGAAGGCCGGCCGCCCGGGAGGGAGGGAGGGGCGTATGAATGGGACGAGGACAACGGGACCCGGAGTAATGAAGATTACCGGTAAGTAATAGAGCATTACCCCCAGGTCCCTTATGTCCTCGTCCCATTCATAGACAAAGTGGAGAATACCAAAGCAGAAAACCGGCCTTCCGAACCAGCAAGCACACCCAGGAAACCCCACCAAGGCAGCACCCCGAGTGAGCAAAAAAAAGGGGGGAACCGCAGGAGGCAACCGGCCAGCAAGCCAGAACATGCCAGAAAGGGACACAACCAAGGACCGGAAACCAAGCCAAGGAGAACAGAAGGCCACAGCCCCAACAAGGAGGCAGCCAACCAGAAAAACCGGAAACAGCCCAGGCAAGAACGACCATCACCACCAGGGCCGCCAACGACAACCACCAAGCACCCAGCCCAGAAGGAGAAGCCACAGCGAGATACCAGGAGCAGGCCAAGCCACAAAAAGCCGGGGAAAACAGGAACAGAAACCCAGGAACCAGACCTCACAAGGCCCAAAGAGCCAGCAGGGCCAAACCCCCACAAGGAAAAGGCCGCAAACCGAACCAGGGACCGACACCAAACAACAGCAGGAGCAGCGGAAAGACCCCAGGGTGCACAGCACCCCCGACCAGGAGCCAACCAGGCCCAACCCCACCCAACACCGGAGAGGAGAGCAGAGCAGGAGATGGCTGGGACGAAAAGGCCACAGGCCAAGAAAACAGCTGGAAGCCATGGCCGAAGACAAGCAAACCGCCGAAGCAGGAGGACCCCGGCCCAACTCCGCACCCGGAAGAAGCCCACGCAGAGCACAGGCCGAAGCACAGGGCAGGAGGCTGACAGAGACCCACAGCACACAACCGCCGGACCACACAGCAGGCCCGGGCAAAAACAAACAGAGGCAACCGCCCAAGCGGAAACCGGAGGAAGCAGAGAAGCCAGAGGCACAAGCAGCACCAGACCCCGGACAACCAGCAGCAAGGAGGGCAGAGCCCCACAGAGGCAAGACAAACACCACAGGACCGCACCCCCACAGGGGAGGGGGGGAAAGGGGGCACGCCAAAGACCAGACACACACCGGGAACAGCACCCGGGGGAGCCAGGGAAGACAGGAGCGGGTCAGGACACCAGCACCAGGAAGGACCGGGGACGCCAGGCAAAACACACCCCAGAGCCAGCACAGAAGACACAGAGCAGCCAGCCAGACCAAGGAGGCGCAGCCGGAGGCCACGCCGAAGCAGCAGCAAGCCAGCAGAGCAGGAGCGACCGGAGGCAACCCCGGACACGCCAACCCAGAAGCCCAGAACACCAGGGCCCCACACAGGCCCGAAAGGCAAGACGCAGCCCAGTGGCAAACAGGGCGGAAAGCCCCCAGCCACAAGAAAGGCCAACAAAGGAGGAGCACCGGGGCAACGGGGGGAACCCCGAAGCCCAACAGCAGCCAAGGAAAACCCAGCAGAACCAGGAAGAAAAAAACACGGGCACCCAACCAGAGTCGAAGCAAGCCTGGGAAGAGAACAGCCGGCAGGAGCAGGCCCACAAGGGCACACAAGGGGACGGCCGACACCACCGGGGCACCATGCCCGAACACCTAGAGCGCACAGGCACAGATGCAGGGCCGAAGAAGGCGACCAACAGGCACCGAAAAAGCCCACAGGAGCAGGGAAGCCCAAGCGGCCCCCCACCCAGGCACCAGGCAGGCCCAGACCCCGCCAAACGACGGAGACCAGAGGAGACCAGGAGCCCACAGGGAGCAACCGCACCAGGAACCCAGGCGGACCCCCAACAAGGAGGACCGCAGCGGCACAAACCCCGGACCCCCAGGGACCACCGGAAAGGGAAACCAAAGCAGCGAACTGCCACACAGAACGCACCCCAGGGGGGGGACGGGCGAAAGAACAAGGCCGCCCCCAGCCCAAGGCGCGCCACCACACCAGGGCAGGAGGACAACCAACCCGGGCGCCAGGCACACCGGGGGCAGAAAACCCAACCCACAGCCAACAGCCAGGCCGCGAGAGGGCCGGAACAACAAGGCCTCCAATGGACCACCAGAGGCAGACCCCAAGCCGCATCGCACACCAAAGGAAGAGCAGGAGCCCAACCACACCAGCCAGAAAAAGCCACAGCACCTGGCAGACCCCAACCAAGCACCAACCAGGCTGGACCCCACCAAACCCCGAATCCAGACAAGGACAGGAGCAGGCAGGGAGGGAGGGACGACCAGAGGACACACCAGAAGCCTCGGCCACAGACAGCCACAACCAGCCCCAAGGACACAACCGCCAAAAGGAAGCGGGAACGGGACCGGAAGAGGACTGGAGCCGCACACCAGCCCCAGCCGAGAAACAGGAGGAGACAGGCAGCAGGCAGAAGCAACCAGCGCACAGGGGGCTGCAGGAGGAGCAGCCACCGACCGAGCAGCACCACCAGAGAAACCCGGAGACAAGCAAACCCAGATCCAAGGAGAAGGGCACGGCCAGGACCCACCGAAGCAAGCCAAAGGCCGGGAGGGAACCAGAAGAACTGCCCAGGGCAACCCCAGATAAACAAGTGGAGCCCACAGCACCTGGCAAGCACAGGCGGAGACCCAAGCAGGGATGAACCAGGCCCAACCCCGCCGAACTGTCGAGAACAGAACAGAGAAGGATAGGGGCGGACGGGGCGACAGGGCCCCAGGCCGCAGCAGCAGGGGAACACAAGGACCAAGCCAAGGAAACCACAGAAGCCAGGAACAGCGCAACGAAAGCGCCAGAGCAACCCCCAGCCCAGAAGAGGCAAGCAGCCGGACACAGCACCAGCCAGCCCACACGAAACAGCCCAAAGGCAGAGGACAAGACCCACTCGCAGGAGGCCCCGGGACAAAAACCGGCAGCCCCACAAAACACGAAGGAAGAAAGGGGCGCTGCGCACCAGGGATCCCCAGGCCAAACCCCGGCATCCCCAGGCCAAACAGGACCCAAACCAGGAGCACACACAGGGCGCAGCAGGGGAAGCACGCAGCGACAGAGGCCGCGAAACCACACAGGCCCCAGGACCAGCCGCCAGAGCGAGGACCCGGACACCAGCCCACCGCAGGAACAGCGCCACAAAGAAGGAGCAGCCCGAACCCCCAAACGAGGATCAAGCAGGCCAAACACTGCGGCACACGAGCAGAGAGAATGCACAGCACCGGTAAGGCGGAGGCCACCACTGAGAGCAGACAAGAGCAGGAGCCGCCAGGCTGGAATGGCTGCAGGCCGAGAGCAGGAGAGGACAAGGCAGAACAGACGCAGGCACCGAACACAGCACCCACGAGCAAGAGGCAGAGACCCAACCACCAGGCCACACCGACCTACAGCAAAGAGCCGCAGAAGCAAAAGGGCCGAAGGCTGAAGGCCCAAGCAGCGAAACAGAACGAGCACAGCCATCACAGGAACGAAGCAGGCAGCGCCCAGCGGGACAAACCAACGCTCCCGAACCCACAATGGGCGCGTGCACGCAGCAGAACGAGCTCCAGAGGCACAAACCGCAGGTGGAAGAGACGCAGAGCCACACAGAGGTAGCCCAACACGCAGGGAGAAAACACCGCCCCGGAAGCCCCCCAGAAGCACAGGACCCGAGGCACGAACCCACGGCACCCAGCACCAAGGCCGGCAGGCGAGCCGAGAGCCACATCCACACCCCAGCAGACAAGGAAGCACTGACGGACTGCAGACCCACGGGGCCGAGCGGGCGAAGGTGTTGCCACCAAGCCCCAACTGGGTGCCGTGACAGCACACACGCACCAGGCACCGGCACGCGAGGCACCGGGCCAGCGCTGAGGGCAGGGAGGACCCACCGAGGCAGGCCAGGCCAACAAAGCGCCTCTGAGCACCCCAGAACGGAGCACACAGCACCTGCCGGAACCCAGGAGCGGAATCCAAAAACACGTGAAACGCGCCGTCCAACCACGGACCCCGCTCCAAGCCACACCAAACCTAGGCTGAGGAGGAGGAGGCAAGGAACAAACGGACATCCGCAAAAAACAAAGGCAGTGGAGCACATCACAGCAACAGCAGGAAACAAAGTTGTACCGGAGAGACTCAGCCAAGTGTCCCAGGGAAGACCCAAAGGGACATCGGACACCAACACACCCGCTGGGAGAGAGGGAAAAAAACCGCTACGCGGAACTCACCCGGAGTGGGGGCCAGAACACCACCAGCAGCAAGGCCCCCACTCCAACAGTGGGAAGGCCAGGAACAGTGCAAACGCGGCGCGTCTTCCACCCGGCCAGGCCTCAGGAAGATGCGCACGCGACCCGGAAGCACCCGGGAGGCCACGCACCAGCCGCAAAGGGTCGGCCGGCCAGGCAGCTCACCGGCCACGAACAGTTCTGTCACCCAGCAAGCCCGGCAGGCCAGGAGACAGACTAGGAAACCCCGCACAGCCAGGCAGCCGGGCGGGGGGAAGGAGAGGAAAAACGCCACTCCAGCCCAGCAGGAGCAGCACCAGCACACCACATCCATTCTGTCGACAGACAGAAAAAAAGAACAGGCGGGATGCTGGGTAAGAACTGCTTATGTACGCCCGGTGGGAGGGGCAGTATTAGGGTCCCAGCATTCCTCTGGTCTTTTTTTCTGTCTGGAGATGGTTATCTCAACTTTGTCTATGAATGGGACGAGGACATAAGGGACCTGGGGGTAATGCATCAGTTATGCCTGAGTGATTGCAGGAAAGCAAGGGTAGTGCCTGGGTGATTGCATAAGGGTAAGGGTAATGTCTGGGTGACTGCAAAAATGATTGAAGAAGTGTATAAGTAATGTCTGACTTATTTGCATGAGTGCATAGGTTCTGCGTGGATGATTGCTAGAGTGTAGGAGTAATGTCTGGGTGATTGCAGGTGTGCATAGCTAGTGCTTGAGTGATTGCATGAGTGGAAAGATAATGTGTGGTGATTGGAGAAGTGCGTGAGTAATGCCTCAGTGATTGCATGAGTGGAATGGTAGTGCCTGGGTGATTGGAGGAGTGTTCGGGTACTGTGTGGTGATTTTGTAAATGCATGGGTTATGCCTGGGTCATTGCATAGCTGCAGACGAAATGTGTGGGTGATTGGAGGAGTGTATGAGTAATGCCTGACTGATTACATGAGTCATTGGTAGTGCCTGCGTCAGTGGAGTAGTAAAAGGGTAGTGCTTGGTGATTTTGTAAGTGCATGGGGTTTGCCTGAGTGATTGCATGAGTGCAGAGGTAATGTGTGTGTGATTGTCGGAGTTCATGGGTAATGCCTGAGTGATTGCATGTGTAGAAGGGTAGTACTTGAGTGATTGGAGTACTGCAAGGGTAATGCGTGATGATTTAGTCAGTGCATAAGTAACACCAGACTGACTGTATGAGTGCAGAGGTAATGTGTTGGTTATTGGAGGAGTGTATGGGTAATGTCTGGCTGATTGCATGAGTGCATAGGTAGTGCCTGGGTGATTGCAGAACTGTACGGCTAATACCTGGATGATTCCATAAGTGTAGGAGTAATGTCTGCATGATTAAAGGAGTGCATGGGTAATACCTGGGTGATTGCAAGAGTATAGGAATAATGTGTAGGTGTTTGTAGGAGTGCATGGGTACTGTCTGAGTGATTAAACGTGTGGATTGGTAATGCATGGGTGATTTTGTAACTGCATGGGTAATGCTTGAGCATTTGAAGGAGTACATGGGTAATGCCTGGGTGATTGCATGAATGGAGGGGGAAAGTGTGGGTGAATGAATGAGTGCATGGGTAGTGTCTCAGTGATTAGACAAGTGCGTAGATAGTGCTTCTGTGATTTTATAAGTGCATGGGTACTGGCTGGCCCATTGAAAGAGAGCATGATAGTGACTGGATCACTGAAGGAGTGCAAGGGTAGTGCCTGGGTGATTGTATAAGTGCATAGGTAGTGCCTGGATGATTGGAAGACTGCATGGGCACTGCCTGAGAGATTGAAGGAGTGTATGGGTAATGCGTGGGTGATTGCATGAATGGAGGGATAAGGTCTGGGTGAATGGAAGAATGTATGGGTAGAGTCTAGGTGATTAGACGAGTGCATAGGTAGTGCTTCAGTGTTTCTATAAGTGCATGGGTAGTGGCTGGCCGATTGGAAGAGTGCATAAATAGTGTTTGTGTAATTGCATTAGTGCAGGGGTAATATCTGGGTCATTAAAGAGTGGATAGGTAATGCCTAAGTGATTGTATGACTAACTATATGAGTGCAGGGGTAATGTCTGGGTGATTGAAGGAGTGCATGGGTAATGCCTAAGTGCATGCAAGACTGCATGGGTAGTACCTGTCTGCATGTAGGACTGCATGGGTAGTTCCATAGTGAATGGAGAAGTGCATGAGTAGTAGTAGGGTGATTTCATGAGTGCAGTAGTAGTGTGTGGTGATTCCAATACTGCATGGGTAGGGCTTGGGTGATTGCATGAGTGCCTCAGTGATTGTATGAGTGGAGAGGTAATGTGTAAGTGATTGGTGGAGTGCATTGGTAATGCCTGACTGATTGCATGAGTGCAAGGGTAGTGCCTGGATGATTGCATGAGTGCAGAGGTAATGCCTGAGTGATTGCATGAGTGCAAGGGTTATGCCTCAGTGATTGCATGAGTGCAAGGGTTATGTCTGGGTGATTGCATGAATGCAGAGGTAATGTGTGGGTGATTTGAGGACTGCATGCCTAATGCCTAAGTGATTGCATGAGTGCAAGGGTAGTGCCTGGGTGATTGGAGTAGTAAAAGAAGAGGGCAAGAGTAGGTTGTGGTGATTTTATAAGTGCATGGGTAGTGGCCGGATGACTGGTGGAGTGCATGGCTACTGGCTGGGTAATGGGAGGAGTTCATGGGTAGTGTCTACGTGATTGGAGGAGTGCATGGGTAGTGCCTGGGTTATTGCATAAGTGCATGAGTAGAGCCTGGGAGATTGGAGGAGTGGATTGGTAATGGCTGGGTGATTTTGTAAGTGCATGGGTATTGCTTGGTTGATTTTGTAAGTGCATGGGTAATATGTGGGTGATTGCATGAGTGTAGAGGTAATGTATGGGTGATTGGAAGAGTGCATGAGTAATGCCTGACTGATTGCATTAGTTTATGGGTAATGCCTGGATGATTGCATGAGTGCATGGGTAGTGCCTGGGTGATTGTAAGAGTGCAAGGGTAGTGCGTGGTGATTTTATAAGTGCTTGGGTATTGGTGGAGTGATTGGATAAGTGCATGGGTACTGGCTGGGTGATTGGAGGAGTGCATGGGTAGTGGACGGGTGATTGGAGCAGTGCATGGGTAGTGCCTGGGTTATTGCATCAGTGGATAAGTAGTGCCTGGGTGATTGGAGGAGTGCATTTGTAATGCCTGGGTGATTTTGTAAGTGCATGGGTATTGCTTGGGTGATTTTGTAAGTGCCTGGGTATTGCTAGGGTGATTTTGTAAGTGCATGGGTAATGCCTGGGTGATTGCATGAGTTTATGGGTAATGCCTGGATGATTGCATGAGTGCATGGTTAGTGCCTGGGTGATTGCATGAGTGCATGGGTACCTATTGGGTGATTGGAGTAGTGCAAGGGTAGTGCGTGGTGATTTTATAAGTGCTTGGGTAGTGGTGGAGGGATTGGATGAGTGCATGGGTAGTGCTGAGGTGATTGGAGGAGTGAGTTGGTAGAGTTTCAAAAAATGAATGACTGCATTAAAAGTGACTGTAAACATTACTTCATATTATTATGCTTATTACATTATTTCATCTTACCTTGTTTATTGAAGTAGATATCAAACTCATTGAAACTATTTTACAGTTGTTTCATTGTAAACTAAATTTAAAATATTTTCAAACTTTAATATTACTTTCTGTAAAAAGAAGAAAAAACTGTTATTGCATATAATATTTTAGTTTTAAGAACACAACATAATTTTAGAATTACATAACATATTCAGTTTCCCTTTTTTGCTGTTTTCAGATTCCTTTGAATTTCACCATACACAGTGATTTCAATGTTGATCATCATGTAACAGCGGGGGGAAAAATACAATCAGTAAGATTGTGGGTTTTTTTGTGTTTTTTTTTCCCTCATATCACCAAAAAGCATCTGCAATACTTTGTATAGCCGCCCTTCTGACCTGTGCGCCCTACGGCCTCTGTATTCGCTTCAGTCTGTAAACCTTACCAGACCCACACCTTTGTTGGTGCCATGGTGTAATCATAGGATCAAGAAAGTGAGAAGGGAAATACGAGCCCCAAGGCTCTACTCCATGTCAAAAAGTCCAGCCAGATATTAAGGTTATTCTCCTTCCCTACTGCCTGATCGAAACGGGCAATTCTGCTGGCTGCCTTAACCCAATCTTCCACCCTTGGAGGCAGGGGATCCCTCCATTTTATGCAGATTTCTGTCCGGGCTATCAGGATCAGATATAACAACAGCCCTCTGTGTGTATTCTTCAGCCTCTTACTAATTATACCATCTTCCCCAAATAAAACAAGTGCCAAGTTCAGGGTTATTTCTCCACCAAATATCCCCCTAAAAGCATTCTCGATTCCACCCCAATAGTCTCTCAGCTTCTGACATTCGAAGAATATATGCAAATCATTGGCTCCTATAGAATTACACCTAGGGCACTTAAGGGGAGGGGTAGGGGCAAACTTTGCTATCTTGGCCGGTGTCCAATATATGCGATTTATGGTATAAAAATGATTTCTTTCAGGTTTGCTGGTTTTATAAATTTATATAGGAGCCTCAGGGAGTATTCCCACACTGCCTCTATATCACAGTCTAGGGAGACCCCATTCCAAACTGAATGTTGCGGTGGGCAATCCTTCTCATCTGCCTCCAGGAGCTTCTCATACCACTTGGATATCTCCTTCTTTTTATGATTAACATCTTGCAGAGAGAGCTCCAGCTCCCAGTCACCACCAGTTTCTTTCTTTTCGGACTTGAACCAAGAGGTTAATTAAATATATTTAAACCTAGAGAAATCATTCCCTATCTTTGCACTTAAAACCTCCCATGGATGAACGCCCTCCGATGATATCAAGTCTGACCATTTCATAATACCTGCCCTTCTAATTGGTATACTAAGGCTATCTTTCAGACATAACGAGGTCACCGGAGATTCCCAAATTGGGGCAAAATCTGAATAATACCCTAGTCCCCACCTGCTCCTAACTTTATACCATAGGGAAGAGTTCAGTATTTTTAAACGCACCTTTTTGAAATACCTAAGGGCCCCGTATTTATACAAAAAACCATCCTCACCCTCCTGCCTCGTCATTTCACCCAGGAGTCTCCCCCAGGTTGAATCGTCCGCCTTACCGAGCAACATCCGAATGTTTTTAAACTGAAAAGCTGCACAGTACCAGTTGATATCAGGGAGAGCCAGACCTCCTTTAACGAGCCTTCGTCTCAGCTTCTTCCATGCCAGCCTTGCACCCTTATAAGCCCATATAAAACTTACGATTTTCCGCTGGACTTTGCTGATGTCTGACTTAGGAAAACCGAGGGGGATGGCATTAAACGTGCATCTCTCGAGTACTTTGCATCAAATATAGGATCTACTTCTCTTGACTTTGTATGGGATGCATTTAAGGCCTTCTTGCGGGGTACCTTACATAGTCTCATATGTACTAAGAATAGAGAGGAATCCCGAGAACTTAAAACAATGGAAGACAAAGTTGGCCAATTAGAGACAAAGCTCTCCTGGCTGAACCCGGGGATGGCTGAGGCAAAGTTACGAGCGCAGAGGCAGCTGGATGAGGCTCATCAGGAATATAGGATGAAGCTAGACCAGAAGTGCAAAGTACAATGGTTTGCAAAAGCAATGCAGAATTTTGAGTATGGAGAAAAATCAGGGGCGCTTTTAAGGCTAGAGTGGACCGGTCTAGAAACCATATAAATGAACTAATAATAAATGAAAATGGAGATACATCTAATAAACCGGAGGATATGCAAGCCTGTTTACTCACCTTATTCTCTGAGCTATATAAGGAAGATATTTTCCCAAACCCTGAGGCCCTTAAAATCTGGCTAAGGGAAACATTATTACCTATTTTAACACCATACAGCCGCGATCTGCTTGATGCCCCAATAACTAGAGATGAGATTCGTTTAAGCCTCGGGAAAAGCAAGAGGAACAAGGCAGCAGGCACGGATGCGCTTCCGAATGAAGTGTATAAACTCCTTATAGAGGAGCTAGTCCCGATAATGGAAACCCTGTTCAACTCGATCTACCAATCAGGGGGTCAAGTCCCTAGATCCTGGAAAGAGGCAACCATTGTGCTTATCCTGAAACCCGCTAAAGACCCCTCCAGAGCAGACTCTTACAGACCGATCTCCCTGCTAAATGCAGATTATAAGATCTTCATGAGTATTTTGGCAGGGAGATTGTCTAAGATTATACCACAATTGATCCATCCAGATCAGAAGGGATTTATCCCCAAAAGATATATTCAAGAACAGACCCAACAGCTCATAGGCACTATAGATCTTGCATTCGAACGAGTCGAGCCCCTGGCCGTGGTAGCCCTGGACGCGGCCAAGGCGTTCGAGAGAGTGTGTTGGGCATATCTGTGGGAAGTGTTGAGAACAATGGGTTTTGGGTCTGCTTTTTGCGCACGTTAGAAAAATGTTATGAGGGTGCCTCAGCCAGGATATTGTTAAACGGGGTTTTGACATCGAGTTTTAATATATTGAGAGGAACAAGACAGGGTTGTCCCCTGTCTCCCTTGTTGTTTGATCTATACATAGAGCCATTGGCTCAGGCGATAAGATTAGATACCTCAATAACCCCTTTTAAATCTAGGTATTATAGCAGCAAGGTCGCTCTGTATGCAGATGACCTGCTGTTATATACTGCAGACCCTGTTGTGGCAATACCAAGGGTTGAACGGTTACTAGTGGATTTTGGATGTTTATCAGGTTATTCAGTCAATACATCCAAAACCGAGGTGATGTGCTGGAATATACAGGATTGGGAGGGGGATGTCAGCCAGGATTTTAAATACCTGGGTATCGTTATTATTAAAGAAATAGATATGATTCCACAGATCAACCTAAAAAGGGTTGTAAAAGAAATAGATCGACTGTTAGCAAGGTGGAAAAACCTACCCCTAACCATCTATGGAAGGGTCAACCTAATTAAATTCAGTAAGATTGTAAAAAAACAAATCTGTGTTGAAAATATTTACAACAAGTTCAACTATCTGTTTGCCTATCTACAGTTTCTAAATTACATTCTTCAACTACATTAAATGATCTACTTCTCTGAAATACATTTTCTAAAATATACACTCTCATTTAGATCGCGTAGCATATAAAGAACAAATATATAAACTACTTGTTTCAAACACAATTTTGCAAACGCAATAAGAATTAGCACAAACAATAATCCAAACAGTAATTCTTCACATTTTCAAATAGGCCGAATAATGTTTCTAAATCTATTTTCATTCAAAATATCCAAAATAAACTCGTTAATTCGCGTTCACATCTTCCCAATAGGCCAAATGATGTTTTCAAAACTTTGGCATCAAAAATATTAGATATGAATTTGGTAATTCGTAAGGCAACCGACATTTCAATTCCAAATGGGCATCATTACAATGTGTTCATCCTTTATTGCACTTTAAATACACAGTATAGTGTCCAGATGTTGTAGTAGGTCCATAATGGAAAATAATAGCCACTGCTTTAAAAGTTCTTCCTGAAATTGATATTTGACTTGCCACAAAATGTTTAATTTTGGTTTCCAATTTTCTTCCATCTGCTCTACAACGTTGTAGCATTAAAATGACATATTGTCCAAATCTATCTATAAATAATGTTGACAACATTTCTGATTTACAATGAGAACATTTCATATCTTGATTAGCTGTTTTGATTAATTTGTTAAAAGTCACTGATTTGCAATCTGGTATTGTCAAATATATGAATCGTTCAGTGTCTATTTCAGTGGTGGAAGAAAATGAGCACTCTTCACATTTATGATCCCATCTGTAACTTAGTCCAAACAAATTTTCAATTTGAATACCTTCTTCTTCCAATACTGCAAGCATAAACATAAGAAACTCTTGTGCATCTTGTTGTATATTCTGTGTAAATTGCGAAGAACCAGTACATATATCCAAAAGATGCCGAATGCCAGAAGCAGTAGGGATTTTAGTTCTATCCCTTACCAACTTTTGAAAAAGATGATGTAATAAAGAACACAGGGGCATATTATCAAGGGCTCTATCGCCGCTTTAGCGGGACTTTTTCCCGCTAAAGCGGCGATAATTCTAACGCCCTATTAGCAAGCTGTCGCTAACTGCTGTTAGCGACAGCTTCTAGGCGATAGCGACCGGGTTGGGTGCCGCTTTGCATGCCAGCGATATTTATCGCTAATGGCATGCAAAGTAGGCGTTTCCAACCTAAAAGCGACTGGAAACAGTCGCTAAGCTCGCTATCGCCTATTAGCGAGGCAGGGGAGGTGATTAACGAACCAGCGCTAAACACGTTTAGCGCTGGTTTGTTAACGCCTGGTCTCACCCTGACTTAGCCATGTAATCCAATGGGAGGTGGATTACATGGCTAAATCCCCCTCGCCCTATCGCCAAGCTAACACTGGTCACAGTGTGAATATCGCTTGTTTTTCAGGCTTCTCTTGAATTGTTTTCTTTTTTTCAATCTCACTAGAATGTTTGTCATATTTCCGTTTTGGACATAGTATATGTTTTTCATATATGGGATATTCACCTAAGTAAGGAGCATAAACTCTTCTTAACCGATTATACTCTTTTACACAATTTACATCAGCACTAACTTTTTCTCATCAAAATCAATCAAATACAAACCAGATAATTTTCTTACACGAGACAATGCAACACATGCCATACCCTCTTTAAACACTGTACTTCCAATATTTACCAAAGCACTGTCTACACTTAAACCTTGAGATTTATGAATGGTCACCGCATATGCTAAAGAAAGAGGAAACTGTTTTCTACAAACATACAAATCTTTTACAAGCAAAAAACGAACAGCACAACGTCCAATGTGTTTTACCTCTTCAATCTGATCAAATTTAATCTTCAAGAATTCAATTCCATCTCTGTTCGGATAATTAACAAAATCAACAACTTTTCCCATTGCTCCATTTACTAAACCTTTTTCTACATCCAAATTACGCCGTAAAATTACCCGACAGTTTTCACATACATATAAAGTCTTTTCTAAACCAGCAGTCTTAGATATAGACTTTTCCAAAGAATCCAATTTTGATTTTAATTTTTCAGAGAGAATAATAGTAACTCCTTCGTGTTCTATTTTATCAATAGCTTCCATTTTCATCATTTGTTGTTTTTCCAGCTTCAAAAGTTCTTCATTGAATGTAGAACACTCTTGCAGTGTTGGCATTAGGCAAATTATAGACTTCTTTCCTCCAATTTTTTTGTACATTATTTCAGGACCAATATTTTCATTTGGAAACACGTTTGTTAGTAGCCGACTTTGTAAAGCTTCTTTACCATGTTTTGTCAAAACACCAATTCTTATATCTTGAAGAATGTTTCCATAATGTTCATCACTTGCTTGTCGCATATTCCTAATAGGTTCTTTATATTCAAAATGAGACCAAATGTTGACATTTCCAATATTTCCCAAAGATTTCCTAGTGTCTTCATGGACAAGTGTTTTAAAACTGGTTGCCCTTTTACAGGAGTAAGTTGTAGTAGGTCGCCCAATACAATTACATGTTTTCCTCCAAATAAAACATCATAATCTGTTTTTAAAATCTGCTGTATTCTTAAATGTACAAAGGCAAGCATTAAGTT
Source organism: Calotriton arnoldi (assembly GCA_963921515.1). Lineage (NCBI taxonomy): Eukaryota > Metazoa > Chordata > Amphibia > Caudata > Salamandridae > Calotriton > Calotriton arnoldi. The sequence continues at coordinate 263,069 of CAWUFW010015298.1, read as the reverse complement.
TGAGACCATGCTAACCTCATAAATGATCAGAAGTTTTATTTTCTTTATTACCCTTAAAACTTCATAACAAGCTTCTCCAGATAGATTGTGATATTCCAACTTATTTTCATGTTCAACTGGTAGCATAAGTAATCGATGTAATGTAATCCCTTTAATGTTATGTGCTGCTAACCCAGTTGGAGCAGTTACAACACAAGATAAATGTGATTCAGGGGTTTTGTGTAGATAACTGGTCAAAACTTTAATTAAGAAACTTTTTCCTGTTCCAGCTTGCCCACTGATATACATTCGAATAGGTTTAAATGATGTGCATTGGCATTCTTTTTTTTCATGCAGAAAACCATGCTGTATCTGTTGTGTAACTTGCAGATATATTTCTTTTTGTTCAGTATTTAGTTGTTCTTCCAAGTTTCCCAACTCAATTATATCCTGTTGTGCTTGTTGCATTGCCGTTTCTACTTCATTCATAGTGATTGCTGCTTCATTTTCAAGAATTGGTTGTCCTAGTGGATCTTGACTTAGAGGAGCAGAACTTTGACTATCTTGAGAACTATCTCTAGCGATTTCAGCTGCAATACTAGTTTCTTGTTCAATCTCTTCATTCAACATTTGTAAATATTGTGGAAAAACTGTGCATTCAATGCTATCTTTACATGCATTAAAAGAATCTTCATAGCAGTCAAAATCTCCAAGTAAGTCCATTTCACTACGCCAAGGCTTGAAAAGTTGCAGAAGTGCTAAATAGAAAAATTCCCTTTTATCTGGAGTTTCGCAACTGAGTTTCCTGTGGTTAATAAGATTTCCTTTGGCATGTTTTACCAAACATCCTTCACATCCAATTACTGCATATTTTTCTTCATTTATATTTTCTGTAACAATTCTCTTAAAGCTGTAATGTTGCAGTACTTCATAGAGACATATGTTTTCCAGATGTGGAATTCTTTTAGGATAGTATGTATCCAACATATTCGTTTTAACAATATCTGTACTTTCCAGCTCATTCAAAGCTAAGTATTCAATTTCTTGTACAGATGTCAATACTCGATTTCGTGTTGCAGCAAGACCTAGACTAACCCAAATGATTCCTCTTGACTTTGAATATAAACTTGGAGAGGTCAACCGATCCGAACATTCATAGGATCCAATCTCTCGATGGGAAAGCATCTTCAAACTAAAGCTGTACAATTTGTTACTAAGAGTCTTCTCTTGTGAAATTTCTTCCCACATTTCTTTCAACTCCGTCTTTTCAGATTTGGTTATATATGATGTAACATAGCGAGCAACAGCAATCGAATTATCTGTCACATATTGGATATCCATATTTGCATTCCACATCGTCAAAATAACTGGATTGTAGTCATTAATATACTTTGAATCTTCACTTCTTTTTATGTTGTAAGTATTCTTCTGAGATTTCCGAGTTATAGTATGTCTTACTGCTGACATGAAACTGTTGACTCTTCCTTTCGAAATTACTGGACGTGGGAATACAAAATGACATTTTGTATAAAATTTTCCCTTTGACTTGTATGTCCGTAGACAATATTTCCCACATCGATGACTTTGAAACCGTAAAACTTGTTGTCTTAAGGTATTTTCTCCTCCTGTTTTTGGAATACCACAGGTAACATAGTCTTCAATGAAAGACAAAACAGTTTCATCAGAATCGGTTCCAAATTTAGGTGCATTCTTGATCCATAATAGCATGTGTATATGAGGCGCACCTCTGGCTTGGTACTCTTTTCTCCAAAAGAAATCAATAACTTCTCCAAGAGGTGGATTATTTTACTGCAGATAAAAGACATCATAGCTTGAAACCTATGATTAAAATATCTGCACACATTTACAGGATCCAAGGAACATTTAATATTTGAATTTGCTTCTCGTAGAAATTCAAGTAAATCGTCCCATGCGTATTCAGCACAGTAGGCGTAACAAACCATCGAGGACACCATCAAGACCATGAGCACAATACACTCCGGCTCCCCGTCAGACCCTTTCCCGCACCACATCTTCAACAAAGCCAGCAGCTCCATCGCACCCCACCTGTGCAACATCATCAACCTCTCCTTCGAGACCGCGACCTTCCCAGAGTGCTGGAAACACGCAGAGATCAACGCCCTACTCAAAAAACCCAAGGCGGACCCGAGAGACCTCAAGAACTTCCGGCCCATCTCTCTGCTTCCGTTCCCATCCAAGGTCATCGAGAAGATCGTCAACAAACAGCTAACCCGATACCTCGAAGAAAACAGCATCCTGGACCCATCCCAATCAGGGTTCCGCAGCAACCACAGCACTGAGACTGCCCTCATCGCCGCCACCGACGACATCAGGATCCTGCTGGACAATGGTGAGACCGCAGCCCTCATCCTGCTGGACCTCTCCGCCGCCTTCGACACTGTCTGCCATCGCACTCTACGCGCACGCCTCCACGACGCAGGGATCCGAGACAAGGCCCTGGAATGGACCATCTCCTTCCTCGACGGCAGAACCCAGAGAGTCCGCCTCCCACCCTTCCGATCCGAAGCCTCCGAGATCATCTGCGGCGTACCCCAGGGATCGTCCCTCAGCCCAACACTGTTCAACATCTACATGGCCCCGCTCGCACGCATCGCCAGACAACACGACCTGAACATTATCTCCTACGCCGACGACACTCAACTGATCCTCTCCCTCACCAAGGACCCCCTCGCCACCAAAGCCAAACTCCATGAAGGAATGAAGGCCGTCGCCGATTGGATGAAGATCAGCCGACTAAAGCTGAACACGGACAAAACGGAGGTCCTCATCCTCGGCTCCAACACCTCAGCCTGGGACGACTCCTGGTGGCCAACGACGCTGGGAGCAGCCCCGACACCCACCAACCACGCACGCAACCTGGGAGTCATCCTCGACTCAACGCTCTCCATGACCAAGCAAGTCAACGCAGTCTCCTCCTCCTGCTTCAACACCCTCCGCATGCTTCGCAAGATCTACAGGTGGATCCCGACAGACACAAGAAGAACAGTCACCCAGGCCCTCGTCAGTAGCAGACTGGACTATGGGAACGCCCTCTACGCGGGAGCCCCGGCCAAGCTCATCAAGCGACTGCAACGCATACAAAACGCCTCTGCACGACTGATCCTCGACGTACCACGCAACAGCCACATCACCCCCCACTTGAGGAACCTGCACTGGCTCCCCGTCGACAGGAGGATCACCTTCAAACTCCTCACCCACGCACACAAGGCACTCCACAAAACTGGCCCAGCCTACCTCAACAGACGGCTCTTCTTCTACGTCCCCAACCACCAGCTCCGCTCCGCCGACCTCTCCCTCGCCACCGTCCCCCGCATTCGAAGAACAACCACCGGCGGCAGATCCTTCTCACACCTCGCCGCCAAGACCTGGAACACCCTTCCACTAAGCCTACGAAAGACCCAAGACCTGCTGACCTTCAGGAGGCTACTCAAGACCTGGCTGTTCGACCAGTAGCAGCATCCCCCCCCTTCCCTCTCCCCAGCACCTTGAGACCCTCGCGGGTAAGTAGTGCGCTCTACAAATTCTGTGATTGATTGATTGATTGATTGATTGATTGATTGATGTAGGCGTTCCTAAGTTCCTTAACATACATTTCAGTTCTCCATGACGACGATACCAATACTCATTGGTACCACGTTGACATGCCATCAAATTAATTAATTGAGTTTCTAAATGATCGTCTCTTTGTTGAACTTTGTCCAAAATTCCTTTGCAGAAAGATGTGTAAGATGAACTCCTGTTTTTAATATGTGGTTCACTGCATATGAAAGTCCAGACAAATCACTTTCAAACAGAAGATGAAATAAATATGGAACACACTGTCGAAATCTTGGATCTTCTGAATACAATCTTGTTGAACGGTATTCTGAAGCTGGAATCTGTACTGCTGGTTCATCATATCAACCACCTTTTCCAGTGGGGAAGAGCTGTGGAAAACAACGAGCTTCTAAACTTCTTTCCCAAACACTCATGGGAGTTCCCTTCGCTTTCTTCATTTGGAATAACTCAATAGTATTTCCAATCACTTCTTTTGAGTGTAAAGGATGTATACTATAATGTTCATAAATTTCTTCACTCCTGGACTTGTCAACTTTTTCGATTTGGCCAGTTGAAATTTCTCTATCATCTCCAAAAGATATTTCTTGTTCTTCCAGATATACATTTTTATAAGAAATATTGTTTTCTATGAGATATTTCTAGCCTTTTGAACTTTGGTGACATCTACTAACTTGCCATATTTTCTGACTCTTTGTTGGTACACCATTAACTAGAATAACTACAGGTTCAGTTTCCTCTCTATCTACACCAACAGTTTCAATATTTTTCTTAAAATCTAAAGGTAAATACACAACTCTTCCTTTTAAACCTCTTCGTAAATCTGTTGGAGGCAGCGTACCTGTTTTAGGCTCCATACAAACTATAGCCTGAAACGGGTGCACAGATTGAATTAGAATGGACTCATATGTATTTAAATCCACCAGTTCCGGAGGAATAGCTACCAACTCTAGGTTATTATGTACAGCTCTAGCTGGCATTTTGTTCTCTTCTAGTTTGCTGTAACAATATTTACAAATACGTAGATCACTACCCAACTTAAAACAGCCTTCCATCAACAAATAAGCACCAAATTGCTGCCACTTATCATTGTTTTCCTTTTCACTTTTTAAATACACATCAACATTCCTAGTTTGACTTCTATAGTGAGTACGTCGACAAAATACAAACATAGTTTGGTTTTTCACAACAAACTACCTTAAACTTTGTCATTTCTTCTACAAACTTCTCAGTAGTACTATCTTCCACCTCTTCTTCAACACCTACACTTATCAAACTCTCACTTTCTCTACACTCCCCTTCAGGACCAAAGAAACAAAACTCTATATCATCAGAAACCTTTTTACATCCAACACTGAACCATGCAAAAGAGCAGTGTTTATTTCACTTAAAGATAATGCAGGACTTTTTACATAGTACACTCTTCTTACTAACTTACGCATTTCTGAATGATGTACTGCTAACATTCTCAGATGATGAAAACGACTTTGACACACTTTTCTAGAAAGACAAGCCAGAGAATGACCCTGTAAACCAGTATTTTTTCTCACTTTACAAGGATCTAGTCCTTGCAAGATCTTAATTTTCTGTTTAACACTTTTGTTACTATAGTCTCGTAAGAAATTACGTAAAATATCAATAGATTCCTGTCGTATACTACAAATACTACTACAATCCCAACTAAACACTGGAGCTTGTGAACGTCTCCCTTGAACTTCTTCAGCTATCACTTCTTCAACATTTCTAGCAACCATCTTTTCTTTTTCAATTGGACAACCGTTCTTAACCTCATAAGAATGACCACTGGTATCAACTGCGTGAACTAATGTATTTTGTTGAAAATAGCTTTCTTCGTTAAAAAAGGTTCTGAACTAGAAGTGTGCTTCCATTCACCCAAAAACAAGTCTTTTTCTTTTACTTTTGTCCTTCATGAACTGCATTGTTTTATTCAACGTCTTCATTCTCTTTAATACTAATATAAACAATCTTCTTTTCAATTCAAAAGCCTTTTCGACTACAGTTTCAATCTGTTGCTTTTTCTTGTAAAATGCAGATCTTCTTTTATATTTCTTGCAATCTTTCAATAAATTTTGTAGTACTCTACTTTTATACATTCGTTTCCTAATGTCCTTATATTGTTTCATCCTTCTTTCAACATAGATTGTTTTCCCATTTCCTGATTTCCCATTAATTTGTCCTTTTTTCGTTTAATTCTGCTTGGTTCTACAACTTTTCTTTCTGTTTTCCTCATTTTCAAAATTCTTTCCAGTTCTTAAAAGTCTTGTAACAAATTCTTTAGTTCTCTTACTAGAAGACTTTTTCTTCAATGTCACATGTTGTACTTCATCTAATTTCTGCTTTTCTCTCTCCTTTAAATAGTACTGTTTTTTTGCTGTCTTTTCTTTTCAAATTTTCTTGCCATAGTAAATATTTCTTAATAATAATGGAGAATATCTAAAAGAAATCATTTTAAAATTAATTTAATATTATTAAAATAATTATATAGAAATATTCTTAACTATTACTAAATAAACACCTTCTATTTAAAAGGTACAAATAAATACATATATGGTTTTCGGAATATGGTGAGACTTACACCTGAGACATGTTATAGCTTTTTTTATATGTGCCTAGGCGCAACACTTTCAGTATTACTAGAATAGTAAAGCAGAAGGACAAAAGTGACGTTTAAGTCACGTTAGAAAATGGAATGCAATAGAGGTGCAGAAAGAAGCAAGAATACTGCAGTAACAAACAACAGAGGTACAGAAGAAGGGAAGAGATGTGTAGAAAGAGGCAAGAGCAGTACAGAAAGAACCAATACATGTGCAGGAAAATGAAAAAAGGATGGAGAAAGAGACACGAGGGGTAGAGTACGAGAAAAGAAGTGCAGAAAGAAACAACAGAGATACTGAAAAGGCACGAAGGGTGCAGAAAGAGGCAAAAGAAGTGCAGAAAGAAGCAACAGAGGCAAGTGAGGTGCAGAAAGCCTGCTCTTGCTTCTTTCTGTACCTCACTTGCCTTTTTTCTGCACTTCTCTTGCTTCTTTCTACACCTCTGTTGCTTCTTTCAGCAATTCTCCTGCCTCTTGCTGCACTTTTATTCCTTCTTTCTGCACCCCTCCTGCCTCTTTCTGTACCTTTCTTGCCTCTTTGTGCACCCCTCCTACCATTTTCTGCACCCCTCTTGCCTCTTTTTGCACCTCTGTTGGTTCTTTCTGCACTGCTCTTGCTTCTTTCTGCACCTCACTTGCCTCTTTCTACACCTTTGTTGCTTCTTTCAGCAATTCTCTTGCCTCTTTCTGCACTTCTCTTCCTTCTTTTTGCACCCCTCCTGCCTCTTTCCGTATCTCTCTTGCCTCTTTGTGCACCTCTCCTATCTCTTTCTGCACCCCTCTTGCCTTTTTTTGCACCTCTGTTGGTTCTTTCTGCACTGCTCTTGCTTCTTTCTCCACCTCACTTGCCTCTTTCTGCACTTCTCTTGCTTCTTTCTAAACCTCTGTTGCTTCTTTCAGCAATTCTCTTAGCTCTTTCTGCACTTCTCTTGCTTGTTTCTGCACCTCTCTTGCGTCTTTCTGCACCTAAGTTGCCTCTTTCTCCACTTCAGTTGCTTCTTTCTGCACCTCTCTATCTTCTTTCGCCACCTTTGTTAATTCTTTCTGCACCCCTCCTGCCTCTTTCTGCACCCCTCTTCCCTATTTGTGCAACTCTCTTGCCTTTTCTACACCTCTCTTCCCTCTTTCTGCACCACTCTTGCCTCTTTCTGCACCCTTTGTGCCTCTTTCAGCACCTCTGTTGCTCCTTTCTGCTCTTCTCTTCCTTCTTTCTGCACCCCTTATGCCTCCTTTTCCACTTCTCTTGCTTTTTTCTACACCTCTGTTGCTTCTTTCAGCAATTATCTTGCCTTTTTCTGCACTTCTCTTCCTTCTTTTTGCACACTTCCTGCCTCTTTCTGTACCTCTCTTGCCTCTTTGTGCACCTCTCCTACCTCTTTCTGCACCTCTCTTGCCTCTTTTTGCACCTCTGTTGGTTCTTTCTGCACTGCTCTTGCTTCTTTCCGCACCTCACTTGCCTCTTTCTGCACTTCTCTTGCTCTTTTCTGCAACCCTTCTGCCTCTTTCTGCACCCCTCTTTCCTATTTGTGCAACTCTCTTGCCTCTTTTTACACCTCTATTCCTTGCATGAGTAGTGGCTACATGATTGAAGCAGTGCATGGGTAATACATTGGTGATTGCATGGGTGCATATCTAGTGCCTGGGTGATTTCATGAGTGTAGCAGGAATGCCTGAGTGATTACAAAACTGCATATGTAGTGACTGGAACACTAAAAGACTGCATGGATAGTACTTGGGTGTTTTTATTACTGCATAAGTGTTGGGCCTAGCAAAATATAAAGCAGCAGACTATTATATCACTCAAATACAAGTCTCTGCATATTGTTAGAACCATGCATACATATGTCTCTATGTTTTGAAACCAACATCATATCTAAAAGAAATATGTATACAATATTTTATTTATTTTATTTATTATTATTCGATCAATAACATGATCATTTACATCGACAGATATTACAACCAATATAAAAAGTTCCATTACATCTTAAATAAATAGATTTAAAAGAAAGCAGGGTATCACGTGCCTCCACAATATTAAACATTTACAGATGTTTACAAAATTTCATGTATGTTTAAAAGGAGAATTCCAGATTACATTAAATCTGTATAATGAAAGTTCCGTGAATCTAAACCCCAGCGGTTCGGTGGTGGCCCTGGGACCAGGTATCATACATGGTCATTTGTCTTTGAAAGGGTCATTTTTTATCACTTTTTGCGTTGTCCACCAGGCATGAAGCAAGTATCTCGAGATTGTAAATACAAGCCACCTTGTGGTATCGGACCTAAAGATACGTAAAGCATCAGAGGAACGTGAAAAAGAAAGCAGACGACAGGCAGGAATTACCCAGTTTTTCCTGTGATTTGCATAAGCGGGATAAAAAAACACAAAATGTTCAAGAGTCTCAGAAAAAGAGTGACAAGTCGGGCACAGGGGTGTAACGGGCATTTTCCCAGGAACTTTTCCTAAAATTTAGAGGGAGAACCCCGTACCTGAATTGGATGTAAAGTGCTCGTGCCTGCGGAGGTTCAATGTCATCCATAAACATTTCAAAAGCAAACCATCCTTTAACATTCATGAAACTAGAGGTTAAAGTGCCATGTGCATTAACATCAGTGCATTTGGAGTCCATGTACTCCCAGTACCTTTTTTTAAGCAGGGAAACCATTTTTTTCGTGATGGACCTTGGGTCCTCCCACATGAACCCTAACCCCAATTTAAAAAACCAATCCTTGACCTTATTGAACCAAACAAGGCGACCTGTTTGTTTTTGTAGAATTAATAGTTCTTCCATGGCCTCCTTCACAGGAACCTGTGTACTACTGGTCCATATCCTTACCCAAAACAGGAGTGCCTTAAGAATGGCAAAGTTATTGATGGGTTTGAGACCAAGGTCAAGTCTTAACGGCAGAAGGGGGATGTTCACTGGTAGATTAAGGGTTGCCCTTATGAATTTGTTCTCAGCAAGAACGAAGTGCTTTAGGATTTCCAGCCCCCATAACTTGGCCCCATATAGGGCTGCTCCTAGCCCTTTTGCCCTGTGTAGTTCCAAAATTGGGGAGGACAGTCGAAAAGCAGACCCCCTAACCCTCCCAGCTATTGCACAGTCGACATGTTGGAGAGTTAAGACACTCTTTTCTATTTGGGCTGTCCAGACTAGCCTGTCACTGATTCGGACTCCCAAATAGTCAAATACCCTAACCTGCTGCAAGGTTTGGGTGCCCAATCTCAGTTTACCCTTGTTGGATTTATAGGGGTTAAACGCCAAATATTTCGTCTTGGAGCAGTTAATTTCCAATCCCCTGTCCTTGCAAGCGGTTGCAAATTTATTAAGGATATTCTGGATCCCCTTTGGCGTCTTAGATATAAGCAATGTGTCGTCTGCGAAGAGCAGGGAGGGCACAGGGCTACCCGATAGTTTTGGGGGGTCACCTCCACAGTCATACAGCTCTCCTATTAGCTCGTTTATATACAAGGTAAATAGGGTTGGGGCAAGAATGCAGCCCTGTTGTACTCCCTTACAGACCATAATGTCGTTTGATAGGCTACCATCTAAATTCCACCTATCTTTAGCGTAGTTACCATGGTGCAGGCGTATCAAGATTTTAAGTAAGTAGGTTGGAAGTCCTAGGTCTCTAAGGGCAATCCAGAGTTTGGTACGGTCTTTGGAATCAAAAGCCGTTTTAAGATCCACAAACACGACATACAAATGACCCCCCCTAATGGTCACTTCCTCCCATATGAGCAGGAGAAATCTAAAAACCTGGTCTAAAGTGCTTGTAGAGGCCCTAAAACCTGCCTGCAAGTTTGATAAAATGTTATTCTCCTCGATCCAATCTCGGATGCGGGTTAAAATAACTTTACAAAATTTTTGGGGGGAAACATCTATCAGGCTGATGGGCCTGTAATTTGCGAGAGACCCCTTATCCCCTTTTTTAAAAATTGGGATTATTTCAGCACCTCGCCAGGTTGCAGGAATTTCTCCACCTCGCATGATTGCATTAAAAACAGTTTGTAGCAGCGGGCCCCATATTGTGGGCTCCGCTTTGTATAGGTCTCCCGGGAGCTTGTCCAAACCCGGAGCTTTCCCATTCTGCAGAGAACTAATAGCATTAAACATTTCCCCTAATGTGATGGTGGTCTCATCAGATTGTATTGACTTTATACTATACATCTGTGGATCTAGGTAGAAGTCATCCTTTTTGCCTGCGTAGAGGAACGTAAAGTACTCCTCCCAGACCTGGGGCTGAATATAAAAGTCTATTTCTGTTTTGGTGTCCCTTTCGACAGAAGATGCCAGAATAATTGGCCACCCTTCAGCCTTGATGCTTCTACAAGTGAGCACCAATTTTCAGACTCCCAATCCTTTTTAGCCTTGGCCTGTGCTGTTTTGTACAGTTTCCTACTGTTTTTAATGTCTAACCCAGATTCTTTCTTGACCGCCACCGTTAGTTCATCTCTGGCTTTTCTGCATGCCTCATTGTACCACGGGGCAATACTCCATCGAATAGAGTTTAGATTACACTGTTTATTAAAAAAAATGGTCTTAGGGTAAGAATCAGTTGTTGGAAGGTGGCCATGATATCATCTACATTGGCATCAGGATTACCCACAGCGGGGATGATCAGTGCTACCTCAGCGTACATTTTTGGGAGGGGGTTACCATCAGCCAGTATCTGAGGCCATTTTACTCTTTTATTGTTATTGGTGGTAATAACGGGGGCCAACATCTGCCGAGATCGTCCATGTAGTATTGCTAGGCCGGACAGCGTTAATGCCAGGGCGTTATGGTCGCTGTCCTCCCGGGTTATTACAACCATGTCATTAACATTTTGCCATAGGTCAAGGTCAACCAGAATGTAATCGATCCTGCTCTTAGCTTGCCCCCTCTTAATCGTATGGCAGGCTTCTGTATCCGAACGTGTCCGACCATTACACGCTCGTACCCCATATGCTAGGGTAAAGGATAATACCTGTAGCCCCACCTTGGTGCATTTCTTGATTGCTGTGGTCTGAAGCTTATCGACCCCTCTAGCTAGATCTTCTTCCTGCAATATCTCCTGTACGTAGTCAACTGGCTCAAATGTAATGTTGAAATCGCCAGCGACTATGAGTTTGTACTTCCCCGTGGGTTGTATCAAGGAAGTTGGTTAGTGTGGTTATCGTGTGTGATGGCTTACGGGGGCTGCTAAAGCGATTGTATATGTTAAATAGCCTAGGATGGATGTTATCTTTCGGTGAGGTCAGTTCTAGGCCAAGTATCTCCTCTGAACCTAGTTTCAGTACCTTGATTTTGCATACCAGGGAGGTCTTAACCCAAATCAGTAATACACCAGCTGGGCGACCAGCTGGAGAATGTCTGGCCTCAATGCTAAAAGTAGTGAACCCCACCCTATGTACCTGCTCGACCGCCCAGGTTTCTTGAAACAAACATAGGTGGAATCCATCCACTAAGTTGCCCCATTCAGGGTCATTTAACTTCGACCTTATACCCGCAATGTTCCAGGATAAGATTTTCAAATCCTGAACAATTATCACACACTCCTGGGATTGGCGTCTTGGTATAGGTTTAACTCTCTCATGATCTAAATGTTGGAGCTGGTGGCGTGAGTTAGTTACTGGGCCGTAAAGTACAGTTTCACTATTGTTATTTTTATTGATAGCATCTTCTAAGTGGATAACAGGAAGTTCCTCATGTGACATTTGTGGTTCGATGGTTACGAGGTTTAAGCAATCAGGGGAGTCCAGTTCGGTCAGGGCTTGGTATCTATTCCATGTGTGGAAGCTCCTGTCTCGCAATAGGTTTCTCAGTGAGAGACTTAATGACTGGGGCATTTAGGCCTGCGCATTCAAGGTGCCTATAAAAAAACCCAAGTGGCACAATGTCAATCCCTTGTCTAAGCCTCTGATTTGATGGATTCTTACCCCTTCGGAGCAACTGCCCTGCAAGCATTGGAGATCTACAGTTTATAATGATGCAATCTCCTGATAGAGACTTGTGTAGCGGGCCAACCCAGCTTACCCGTCTTACAAACAGGATATTGTGATAGTTTATGTTTGAAAAATTCGTGTCCTGTGTTAACCAGTGGCAGACTTTATTTTTCAGCTGGTTGAGTGATTCTTTACGAATATCCTAAACTGGGGGACACTAGTTAGAATTGCCACATATGGGCAACACTCTGAGGTAAGATGTAATATCACCTCATTACCCTGATCATTTCTATCATTAAGATCCGACATTTCGGGGAAAGTCTGTTTGCTGCAATCAGTTGTATTCCCTGTAGAGGAAGTACTATGTGCGAGAAGCCCGGTACTACTAGGATGCAACCTTTCCCTCCCCGAGTGGCTAGAGCATGGAGGTTCCAATAATTTTTGAAGTACCACCCTCGTGTCACTCCTATTTATTTCAGTATTTAGCGTACAAGGTGGTAACTCTGCATTCCTCCTATGGTGCCCCTCACCGTGAATTAAGCCCCTATGAGGATGAGCCCCCCCTACATGAGATTTCGTTTTTGCCCCTGCTCCAGACAATAGATCAGTAAGCGATTTGTGGATTAATTCCACACTTGTCTCCAGTTTATCGAGCCTTGCTAGAATGGGCAGAAAGTTTTTGGATATTGATTTTTCTATACATGACTTTAATGTTTCAATGATTAGCGGGGATAATCCTTCAAGGTTTGATGATGGCAAATCAGAGTCTGAGTCTATCGAAGGAGGGATTCTTTGCCTGGTGTCAGTACCCACTACAGGTGCTGGTTCCTGGGACTTTTTCCTGGATCTGGTACTTACAACTGGTGGAGGCTCCAAAAGTTTCGCCTTCTTTTTCTTTTTAACTGGGGGATCACTTAGCGGAGTTATCAATGACTGTGGAGTGGGGCGCATGGCGGGGGATAGTGCTGGTGGACTTTTATTTTGTGCGAGAATACCCTGAGTAGGATCACTTGAAGGACCAGTGTGGGCATTGTCCTCAGTAGTAGGAACAACCAAACCCCCTTCTACAGACAATCGTCGCTGTGCTACCAGAATTTCCTTGTCTATGGCTTTTGCAGCCCGTAGGAGGAAGCAATCGAGTGTAGAGTTTTGCAGGGACTTTGGGGTGTGCGAACTTCCCCCCATTGGTTTTGGTTTGGCCATCATTTCAAAAGAGGAAGGAGGGAGAAAAATGGAGAGGCTGCAGCAGACACAAGAAAGAGATGATATGACTAAGTCGTTTCAAAACTTACTTGTGCGGGTGATCACTGTTCAGGCTACTCCTGGGGGTTCCAGCCCAGATTTCTTAGAGGTGATTGCGTGGAAATGACCAGAATCCAAAACCAAGAGATTGGGCCCAGCCCAGCCTCCTCCGGGCTTTGACGGGTACGGCCCGGGCAGGCCCGCGCGCATCCCGTGGTGCGGGAGACCGGCGGTGTTTAAATGCGCCTCCGGGTGCCAAGATTCACCCTTGTTGACGGCACGCCGGCCGCGTTGCGCTCTGGGGCTTGTAGTCCCCCCTGAGCACTCCCGGTACTGGTGGCAGGAAGGAGGTGCTGGATTGCTGAGTTGCGGTCTCCCACACTGCGGGAGACCGGCGGTGTTTAAATGCGCCTCCGGTTGCCAAGATTCACCCTCGTTGGTGGCACGCCGGCCGCGTTGCACTCTGAGGCTTGTAGTCCCCCCTGAGCACTCCCGGTACTGGTGGCAGGAAGGAGGTGCTGGATTGCTGAGTTGCGGTCATACAATATTTTATAACTCCATGAGTACTGCCTGGGTGATTACAGAAGTACAAAGATACTACCTAAATGATTACATAAGTACAAGAGTAGTGCCTGTGTGATTGAAAGAGTGGAAAGATAGTGGCTGGCTGAATAAAGCACTGTATATCTAATGCATTGGTAATTCCATGAGTACAAGGGTAACGTCTGGGGGATTAAAGGAGTACATAGGTAACACCTGGGTGATTGCATGACTACAGGGGTAATATCTGGGGATTTACATGACTACATAAGAAGTGACTGGGTAATTTTATAACTCCATGGCTACTTTTTGGGTGATTGCAGGACTACTGGCGTAGTGCCTGAGTGAATAAAGGAGTGCAAAGGTAGTGCCTGGGTGATTTCTTAACAGGATGACTAATGGCTGAGTGAGTACATAAGTACAAGGATAGTGCCTCCGTGATTGAAGGAGTGCAACGGTAGTGCCAGGGTAATTATATAAGTGCATGAGTAGTGGCTACATGATTGAAAGAGTGCATGGATAATACCTTGGTGATTTCATGAGTGCATAGGCAGTGCCTAGATGATTGCAAGACTGCAGCAGTAATGCCTTAGTGTTTACAGTAGTAAATATGTAGTGCCTGGATCATTCGAAAACTGCATGGGTAGTGCTTGGGTGTTTTTATAACTGCATGAGTGTTGGGCCTAGCGAAATATAAAGCACCACACTATTACATTATTCAACCATAAATATTTCCATATTGTTATTAGCGTGCATACATACGTCTCTACCTTTTCAAACCTAAAAGAAATATGTATACAATATTTCTGGAATTTAGTGAAACCTAGAAACTGAAACATGTAATAGATCTGCCAGAATGATTCCAAAACTCCATGGGTAGTGCTTGGGTGATTGTATGAGTGCAAGGGTAGTCACTGGATGATTGCAGGAAAAGATGGATTGTGACTGGCTAATTGCATGAGTGCAAACATACACGTTAAGTGCATGGATAAGTGTATAAATAGCACCTGAAGGCATACATTTGTCATTGAGTAGTGCCTAGGTGAATAGATGAATGCAACAGAAGGGCCTGGGTGATTCTATGACTGCAAGGGTAGTGTGTGGGTTATTACATGACTCCATAGGTACAGCCTGCATGACTGCATGACTGTAGGGGTAGTACATAACTAGTGCCTGGGTGATTGCATGACTGCAGGGGTAATATCTGGGAGATTACTGGAATACATAAAAAGTGACTGGGTGATTTTATAAGTGCATGGGTACTTCTTGGGTGATTGCAGGACTACTGAGGTAGAGCCGCCTGAGTGAATAAAGGAGTGCAAATGTAGTGCCTGGGTGATTTCATAACATCATGACTACTGGCTGAGTGATTACATAACTACAAGGATAGTGCCTCAGTGATTGAAGGAGTGCAACGGTAGTGCCTTGGTAATTATATAAGTGCATGAGTAGTGGCTACATGATTGAAAGATGCATGGGTAATACCTTGGTGATTGCATGAGTGCATATGTAGTGCCTAAATGATTGCATGACTGCAGCAGTAATGCCTGAGTGATTACAGCAGTGCATATGTAGTGCCTGGATCATTGGAACACTGCATGGGTAGTACTTGACTGTTTTTATAACTGCATGAGTGTTGGGCCTAGCCAAATATAAAGCAGCACACTATTACATGATTCACCATAAGTCTCTCCATATTGTTAAAAGCCTGCACACATACGTCTCTACCTTTTCAAATCATCATCAAATCTAAAAGAAATATGTATACAATATTTCTGGAATATAGTGAAACCTAGAAACTGAGACATATAATAGCTCTGCCTCAGTGATTGCATAACTCCATGGGTAGTGCTTGGGTGATTGTATGAGTGCAAGGGTAGTCACTGGGTAACTTTGCGAGAAGATGGATAATGACTAGCTAATTGCATGAGTGCACACATAAACATTAAGTGCATGGATAAGTGTAAAAATAGCACCTGAAGGCATAAATGAGTCATGAAGTAGTACCTATGTGAATAGATGAGTGCAACAGTAGGGCCTGGGTGATTCTATGACTGCAAGGGTAGAGTGTGAGATGTTACATGACTGCATAGGTACAGCCTGCATGACTGCATGACTGTACGGGTAGTACATAACTAGTGCCTGAGTGATTGCATGCCTGCAGGGGTAATATCTGGGGGATTACTGGAATACATAAAAAGTGAGTGGGTGATTTTAAAAGTGCATGAGTACTGCCTGGGTGTTTACAGAAGTACTAAGGTACTGCCTGAGTGATTACAGAAGTGCAAAGGTAGTGCCTGGGTGATTTTATAACTGTATGAGCAAGTAGACACATATCTCAGTCACAACACCATGCACAGCTCAAACCTTCACAGACTACACTTCAATTTTCAAACAAACACTGAAAATTATGCAGTATATATGAAATATAACTTTCTTCACATCATACAAATTACTCTAATAAATTACATCTCTACAAACATCTCAAACCTCACTTTCAGGCTACTGCTTAACCATTCTACAACTACTTTTAATATTACACCTACCCAAATACAAAGTAGGAAACCTTCACATATCTTTAGTAAAAGTCTCACCATATTACTAAAACCATACATGAATATGTCTGTACCATAACACTATTCAAACCTTAAAAATTCACAGAACTTCCAATTTCAAGCAAACATCAAACGTTATGCGGCATACTTCAACTATACCTCTCTAAAAGCTTTAAAAAAGAAGCCTAATTAATAACACCTTATGTCAGCATCTTTTACACCACACTTTTGTACTGCATCTTCACCATTCTACTAGTACTCACACTCTTGAGCCTACCACATAAAAACCAACAACACCTCTTTGTTATACATCATGCACCTTCAAATGTATAAGACATATGAAAATACATATACAAGTAGAAACATACTTGAGACAGAAGTCCATGCACACCTTAAAACTTCACAGACTCCACCTCCAAATTTAAAGCAACAACTAAAATTATGCGGTATACTACAAATGTACATATCCACACACTAAAACAAACTACCATAATCACTAATCCATATTCCAATATACACATAATACTATACAGAATCTATTTCAAACAACATTTAACTACAATAAAACAAACTACAATAAACATATCTACATTTAATAATATATTTAAAACATCACAGTTTTTGAATAATTTTTAAAGTTTAAAAATAAACCTAATACATAATACACCTCACAAATTTATAACTCACCTTCCAAATCGATTTGTAGAATTTAAAATATCACAAACTCATACAAGATTTTCTTATGCACACAATCAATGTAATGCACCAGTCTCAGCAAAGTAAAACCAGTAATGGCAAAGTTTCCCTCTCTTTCTCCATACAAATACATGTAAGTAACAAATCACATTGCTTCCTACATTATTTTGAACTATAAAACACATTTCTATTGGTTAAACATATGAACCCTTACCAACTGACTTCTAAAAGTGCCCAAACTGGTTCTGGAATTTTTTTGGAATCGCGATTTCACCGTGCACCAACGCGATAGAACCACGAATCCATACGGAAGTTCACAAATATATTACAAATAAAAATATCACTATTTTTAAAGAACACACCACTTCTAAAGATACTACTGACTTGGGAAATCTTACTTTAATAAGATTTCACTTATATATGAATTAGAATAACACATTTTAAGTCCACAGTTAAGTTTCAACCCTTCCCCATTCTACATAATGCCAGTTTCCATAGTAACAGTTCATGAAACATTCAACTGAACTCACAGGTCACAAGCTCACCATATTTTCAAGTTCACCACACAATGTTACAAATGCAAACAGCAGGTGTGGTTGACATTTCCAAAATATGAGCTTATCCTATCTGCTGTACCTTTCAAACTTTTTTTACTAACCAATAAGGAACATGCTTTTTTTAAAAAAGTAACATGCACCCTATTTTTGAATGTACAATGTTCTTAAACAGCCAATCAATTCTCTACTTTTTAAAAACAGCATCTTGTCCACCATTTTACATACCTCTCATTCTACCAACTGACTACATCAGCTACAGACATCTTTTCATTACTTCCAGACATCCCTTCAAGATGCTTACAGTATGGATTGTTGGGCACAGCTATGTTTTCTGGTGCAAAAAGTATGCTGAACACAGAGGTATTGACAAAGACCTAGCTTTGCAAAATGTGAACATTAAATGGATTGCACAGAGAGGATTAAAGTGGCACCAATTGATGCCTTTGGTTAAAACCTTTTTGCATCTCCCACCCCCTGGCCTCATGATTGTGCACTGTGGTGGCAATGACCTAGGCACATTGACTGGGGTAGGTCTGGAAATGCTACAATTGATATTGCTTTTACCTCAAACTGTCTTTGTATACTCTAACCTATGCCAAAGACAGAAATGGAAGTGGTCAAATCAATTCTGTCCACAGATTGAGAAAGCTAGAAAGAATGTCAATAAAGCTGTTTCTGCTTACCTCAGAGACCATAGGATGGGCTTCATTTGTAACAACAATCTACGTTTTGATATGGATGACATCTACAGAAGTGACGGAGTACACTTCACAGATCAAGGAAACAGAGTCTTTCTCAACAATCTAAAGCTCTGCATCCGCACTTACATGTAGCTACAACAAACTCATAATAAACACAAGGGCTCTTTTTAGAGCCCCCCTATAACCCAACAGTGAATCTTACCTATTAAAAACATACATATTCTTTTTTTTAAATTTTGCTTGGAGTCGCGAACACATCGCGTTTACACAGGGGGGCCGCGCTAGACGCAATGAAGTCGCGACTCCAAGCACGCGAGAAAAAAAAAATGCCCCTCATTCTGAATAGTTTAATTCTGCCTCGGGGACCCCATCCCCCGAGGCCCATCCACTTCATATTTTATTTATTTCTTAATTTTTTTTAATTACCCCCCTTTTCCCCCAAAGGGCTTTATTTTGCCCTGGGGACCCCATCCCCCGAGGCATGCCCTTACCGTTGGGGACCGTGGGGGGAGCCCCAATGCCCCCACGGTCCCTGCCGGCTCCCCGCCTCCTGCGGAAGCCGGCATTGCTTTTGGACAAGGGGAGCTACTAATATGCAGCTCCCTTGCCCAAAAGCAATACTGATTTGCTTCTTGAAAGCGAGAGCAGATTTCCTGCTCTCGCTTCCAAGAACCAAACCAGTGTTTGCAATGAGCCCTGTCATTGCAAACAGCAATGTCCCGGGGGTGAGCACCCCGGGACATTGCAGGAGCCGGCCCTGGGGGTGGCAGTCGTCAGGGCCATCGAGGGCTCCAGGAGGGGGTCTGCGTGGCCCCCCTTCCTAAATTTGCATGGCCCCGGGGAGGGTGTGGTCCCCGGGACTTGGGGGGACCCGCAAGGCCCCCCCCTAATTAATGAAGAAGCCCTGGGGAGGTAATGGTCCCCAGGGCTTGGGGGGGCCTGCGAGGCCCCCGCCTAATAATAACAAATGCCCCGGGGAGGTGGCGGTCCCTGGGGCAGCATGGGGGGGTTGGGACCCCCCATGCATTTATTCATCAAGCCCCGGGGAGGTGGCGGTCCCTGGGGCTGCGGGTGGGCCAGTGAGGCCCCCGGCCTCATAATTACAAATGCCCCGGGGAGGTGGCAGTACCCGTGGCAGCGTGGGGGGGGTTGGGACCACCCATGCATTTATTCATCAAGCCCCGGGGAGGTGGCGGTCCCCAGGGCTCGGGGGACCAGCGAGGCACCCGCCTAATAATAACAAATGCCCCGGGGAGGTGGCTGTCCCTGGGGCAGCATGGGGGGGTTGGGACCCCCCATGCATTTATTCATCAAGCCCCGGGGAGGTGGCGGTCCCTGGGGCTGCGGGAGGGCCAGTGAGGCCCGCGGCCTCATAATTACAAATGCCCTGGGGAGGTGGCAGTTTCCGGGGCATCGTGGGGGGGGTTGGGACCCCCCCATGCATTTATTCATCAAGCCCCAGGGAGGTGGCGGTCCCCAGGGCTGCGGGTGGGGCCGCGTGACCCCCGCATTCAATTAACTAAGCCCTGGGGAGGTGGCAGTCCCTGGGGCTGCGGGGGCCCCCACAGGCCCCCGCAAATTAATTAGTGATTGCCCTCGGGACCTGGCCCACCCGGGGGCTTATAGAAAACAAAGCGCAGCGTTTTTTTTTAATTTTCTCATCTGGATTCACGCACCCCACGGCCTTTTTTTTTTTTCTTATTAAATTGCTTTTTTTGGCCCTGGGCGTCCTTGTGGGACCCCCTGAGGAGGCCTAGGGGGTCAGGGGGTTTCTACCCTGCCCCCTTTTCTTCATTTTTCACTTTTTTTCCCCCTTTTTCTTGTGACTCGGTTACTGAGTCACAAGATGGCTGCCAACACATTCTGGTTTGGAGTGTTGGCAGTCAATCAGAGTAAAGCTCGTGCTCTGGAGGGTTCGCGAATCCTCCTCGGTGCTCAGATATCGATATTTTTATTTCTTGAATTTCTCAGCAACTACTGAACGGATTTACACCATTTAACAAAAAGAGTGCTTTCTGAACCAAGAGCTACCTCTTTGCCAAATTTGGTGTAATTCCGTTCAGCAGTTCGGGCTGTAGCCGTGTCTAAAGTTTCCTATGGAAATTAACATGGGGAGAACGCGTTTTGGGACCCCTTTTTTCTCGGCCCCCACTTGACGAATCACCCCGAAACTTACAAGACAGGAGCTGACTAGAGCGGGCCATTAGTTTTGAAAATTTCGCGAAGATTCGTCAAATGGCGCCAAAGATATTGGCAAAAGAAAAAACGCTTTTTGAATCGAAACAAGGTCCTAACTATACTACCTACTGGCGACCGCCAGTAGGTAATATATATATATATATATATATTCACTGAAAAAACCATAGGTTTTAGGGACAGTTATAGTTAGTTGGACATTGCACTCGTACAAAACCCGTGAAATTCCCCTGTTATAGTTAGTTCAGCTAACTATAACTCGCGCCCCGCAATGCACTGCTGATGACGTCACATATTACATCACTCATGACATGGTCAGTGACATCACTGATGACATCACTGATGACATCTCAAATGACATCACTGATGACATCATCCAGTGACTGTGTTTCTGTAAAGTTTAAATATGTTTAATATATATAGGGAAAGGCGTATTGAAGAATGAGTGGGTGTATAAGTGTCTGAATGGATGATTTAGTACGTGAGTGACTGACTCTACAAGTGAGTGAGTAAACGTATCTTACTGAATGCATGGGTTAGTGACTAAACTGTGTGAATGTCTGTATCCGTCTGTTTGTTGGTGTGTAAGTGGATGCATGGATTTGCGAATAGCTACATGAGTGTCTATATGGGTTATTGATTGGTTCTCTGAGTATCTGTATGGCTGCCTGAGTGTTTGTGTGGGTGGGGTGTGTGTGACTCTATACATAGATGTGTGAGTGGGTGATTCACTGGGTGCATGATTTCAAGAGTGCATCTGTGATGGACTGCTTGGGTGGGTGAGTGTGTGTATGGGTGTGTTAGTGAGTGAATGTATATCTCAGTGGTACATGTGCGAGTAACTACATATGTAAAAGGCAGTATATATGTGTGTTAGAGTATTTAAATGGCTATAAGTGAGAGTGTGTTATTGTGAGAGTGGCTGTATGGATGCGTGTGTGCTTGTATCAGTTATTGTATAAGAGCGTAAGAATGTGCTAGTATTTGTATGAGTAAGTGAGCTAATGTGTGTATAACTGTATAGGTGAGTAAATGGGTGTGTGATTAATTTTTGCATGACTGACTAGGTGTGTGAGTACCTCTATGGATGAGTGGCGGTGTGTGAGTGTTTATATAGGTGTATGAGTGCATATGATAGTCCTGTACTGAGTGACTGTAAGTACGAGTGACTGTACAGGTGAGTGAGTGGATGTGTGTGTAGACCTAAGAATCAGTGAGTGGGTATGTAGTTTTTGGTGTTGGAGTGTCTATGGTTTTGAGAATGGCAGTCTGTAATTTAGAGTGGGTGTATCAAAAGTTATATTAGGGTGTGAGAAGATGCATGAAATTATCACATGGATGATGTCATCAGTGATGTCATTTGAGATGTCATCAGTGATGTCATCAGTGATGTCACTGACCATGTCATGAGTGATGTAATATGTGACGTCATCAGCAGTGCATTGCGGGGCGCGAGTTATAGTTAGCTGAACTAACTATAACAGGGGAATTTCACGGGTTTTGTACGAGTGCAATGTCCAACTAACTATAACTGTCCCTAAAACCTATGGTTTTTTCAGTGAATTTCAAAGGTTTTTTAAATGTTAATTTCTAACTATAATGTGTCTGAAACCTATGGTTTTTTCAGTGAATTTCAAAGGTTTTTAAATGCTAATTTCTAACTATAACGTGCCTGAAACCTATGATTTTTAAGTGAATTTCAAAGGTTTTTTAAATGTTAGTTTCTAACTATGCCAACAGAGGTAGGACATGTGAAGAAAGAAGAAAAAACGCACAGAAAGAAGCAAAAGATGTGCAGAAAGAACCAACAGAGGAGCAGAAAGAGGCCTTGTTGC
This sequence comes from Calotriton arnoldi, assembly GCA_963921515.1. Lineage (NCBI taxonomy): Eukaryota > Metazoa > Chordata > Amphibia > Caudata > Salamandridae > Calotriton > Calotriton arnoldi. Next base: position 240,625 of record CAWUFW010015298.1, on the reverse strand, counting down.
AAAATCATCCTGTGCCCACAACTTTTTCAGACGGGTACTGGTGGTAACTGACTCTGACTAACCAGAGCCAGTGCGCGTTTGCACAGTGGTGAAGGGAGGGGGCCTGAGGTGACATGTGTGCAAACGCGCCCCGTGGCGCGTTTTAAGTTGCGGGATTAAGTCCCCTTGAATCCTGAGGGTCCCTGGGGCCCAACTAGCCCCCAGGTACCTACAGTTAGGACCACAGAGCTGAGTTGCAGAGAGGCGTTCCGAGGCCACGCACCTTTTTCACCTCTCTGCAACGCAACTCTGTTGTGCTTACTGAAGGTACCTGGTGGGCTAGTTGGCCCCCAGGATTCAAAGGGAATTAACTCCCCAACTTAAAACGCACCACAGGGCGTGTTTGCGCACATGTCACCTGAGGCCCCGCCCCTCCCTTCACCACTGTGCAAACGCGCCCCGTGGCGCGTTTTAAGTTGGGGGATTAGGTCACCTTGAATCCTGAGAGTCCCTGGGGCCCAACTAGCCCACCAGGTACTTCCAGTAAGCACCACAGGCCTGCGTTGCAACGCCTGTAACAAATTGTGCAGTTGTGTTTAGGTAGTGAAGAGGGTCGTGCTGGGGGTAGTGTTTTAGGGTTTAGGGTAGTGCAGTGGTGTTTGTGTAGTGTAGGGGGTCATGCTGGGGGTAGATTTAGGGTTTAGGGTAGTGCAGTGGTGTTTGGGTAGTGTAGGGAGTCGTGCTGGGGGAGTGTTTTAGGGTTTAGGGTAGTACAGTGGTGTTTGGGTAGTGTAGGGGGTCGTGCTGGGGGTTAGTGTTTTAGGGTTTTAGGGTTTAGGGTAGTGCAGTGGTGTTTGGGTAGTGTAGGGGATACTGCTGGGGGTAGTGTTTTAGGGTTTAGGGTAGTGCAATGGTGTTTGGGTAGTGTAGGGGGTACTGCTGGGGGTAGTGTTTTAGGATTTAGGGTAGTGCAGTGGTGTTTGGGTAGCATAGGGGGTACTGCTGGGGGTAGTGTTTTATGGTTTAGGGTAGTGCAGTGGTGTTTGGGTAGTGTAGGGGTTCGTGCTGGGGTAGTTTATTAGGGTTTAGGGTAGTGTAGTGTAGGAGGTCGTGTTTTAGGGTTTAGGGTAGTGCAGTGGTCTTTGGGTAGTGTAGGGAGTCGTGCAGGGGTATTGTTTTAGAGTTTAGGGTAGTGCAGTGGTCTTTGGGTAGTGTAGGGGTTGTGCGGGGTAGTGTTTTAGGGATTAGGGTAGTGCATTGGTATTTGGGTAGTGTAGGGGGTCATGCGGGGGTAGTGTTTTAGGGTTTAGGGCAGTGCAGTGGTGTTTAGGTAGTGTAGGGGGTCGTGCTGGGGGAGTGTTTTAGGGTTTAGGGCAGTGCAGTGGTGTTCGGGTAGTGTAGGGGTCGTGCTGGGGGAGTATTTTAGGGTTTAGGGTAGTGCAGTGGTGTTCGGGTAGTGTAGGGGGTCATGCTGGGGGTAGTGTTTTAGGGTTTAGGGCAGTGCAGTGCTGTTCGGGCAGTGTAGGGGGTCGTGCAGGGGTGGTGTTTCAGGGTTTAGGGCAGTGCAGTGGTGTTCGGGCAGTGTAGGGGGTCGTGCAGGGGTGGTGTTTCAGGGTTTAGGGCAGTGGTGTTCGGGCAGTGTAGGGGGTCATGCTGGGGGTGGTGTTTCAGGGTTTGGGGCAGTGCAGTGGTGTTCGAGCAGTAAAGGGGTCGTGCTGGGGGTGGTGTTTCAGGGTTTAGGGCAGTGCAGTGGTGTTCCGGCAGTGTAGGGGGTCGTGCAGGGGGTGGTGTTTCAGGGTTTAGTGCAGTGGTGTTCGGGCAGTGTAGGGGGTCGTGCTGGGTTGGTGTTTCAGGGTTTAGGGCAGTGCAGTGGTGTTCGGGCAGTGTAGGGTGTCGTGCTGAGGGTTGGTGTTTCAGGGTTTAGGGCAGTGCAGTAGTGTTTGGGCAGTGTAGGGGGTCGTTCTGGGGGCGTGTTTTAGGGTTTAGGGCAGTGCAGTCGTGTTCGGGTAGTGTAGGGGGTCGTGCTGGGGGAATATTTTAGGGTTTAGGGTAGTGCAGTGGTGTTCGGGTAGTGTAGGGGGTCATGCTGGGGGTAGTGTTCTAGGGTTTAGGGCAGTGCAGTGGTGTTCGGGCAGTGTAGGGGGTCGTGCTGGGGGTGGTGTTTTAGGGTTTAGGGCAGAGCAGTGGTGTTCGGGCAGTGTAGGGGGTCGTCTTGGGGTGGTGTTTCAGGGTTTAGGGCAGTGCAGTGGTGTTCGGGCAGTGTAGGGGGTCGTGCAGGGGGTGGTGTTTCAGGGTTTAGGGCAGTGCAGTGGTGTTCGGGCAGTGTAGGGGGTCGTGCAGGGGTGGTGTTTCAGGGTTTAGGGCAGTGGTGTTCGGGCAGTGTAGGGGGTCATGCTGGGGGTGGTGTTTCAGGGTTTAGGGCAGTGCAGTGGTGTTCGAGCAGTAAAGGGGTCATGCTGGGGGTGGTGTTTCAGGGTTTAGGGCAGTGCAGTGGTGTTCGGGCAGTGTAGGGGCGGTGCAGGGGTGGTGTTTCAGGGTTTAGGGCAGTGCAGTGGTGTTCGGGCACTGTAGGGGGTGGTGCAGGGGTGGTGTTTCAGGGTTTAGGGCAGTGCAGTGGTGTTCGGGCAGTGTAGGGGGTCGTGCAGGGGTGGTGTTTCAGGGTTTAGGGCAGTGCAGTGGTGTTTCAGGGTTTAGGGCAGTGCAGTGGTGTTCGGGCAGTGTAGGGGCGGTGCAGAGGGTGGTGTTTCAGGGTTTAGGGCAGTACAGTGGTGTTCGGGCATTGTAGGGGGTGGTGCTGGGGCTGGTGTTTCAGGGTTTAGGGCAGTGCAGTGGTGTTCGGGCAGTGTAGGGGGTCGTGCTGGGGCTGGTGTTTCAGGGTTTAGGGCAGTGCAGTGGTGTTCGGGCAGTGTAGGGGGTCGTGCTGGGGCTGGTGTTTCAGGGTTTAGGGCAGTGCAGTGGTGTTCGGGCAGTGTAGGGGGTCATGCTGGGGCTGGTGTTTCAGGGTTTAGGGCAGTGCAGTGGTGTTCGGGCAGTGTAGGGGGTCTTGCTGGGGCTGGTGTTTCAGAGTCTAGGGCAATGCAGTGGTGTTCGGGCAGTGTAGGGGGTCTTGCTGGGGCTGGTGTTTCAGTGTTTAGGGCAGTGCAGTAGTGTTCGGGCAGTGTAGGGGGTCGTGCTGGGGGTGGTGTTTCAGGGTTTAGGGCAGTGCAGTGGTGTTCGGGCAGTGTAGGGGGTCGTGCTGGGGCCAGTGTTTCAGGGTTTAGGGCAGAGCAATGGTGCTCAGGCAGTGTAGGGGGTTGTGCTGGGGTGATGTTTCAGGGTTTATGGCAGTGCAGTGGTGTTAGGGCAGTGTAGGGGGTCGTGCTGGGGTGGTGTTTCAGGGTTTAGGGCAGTGCAGTGGTGTTCCGGCAGTGTAGGGGGTCGTGCAGGGGTGGTGTTTCAGGGTTTAGTGCAGTGGTGTTCGTGCAGTGTAGGGGGTCGTGCTGGGGTGGTGTTTCAGGGTTTAGGGCAGTGCAGTGGTGTTCGGGCAGTGTAGGGTGTCGTGCTGAGGGGTGGTGTTTCAGGGTTTAGGGCAGTGCAGTAGTGTTTGGGCAGTGTAGGGGTCGTGCAGGGGTGGTGTTTCAGGGTTTAGGGCAGTGCAGTGGTGTTCGGCCAGTGTAGGTAGTCTTGCTGGGGGTGGTGTTTCAGGGTTTAGGGCAGTGCAGTAGTTTTCGGGCAGTGTAGGCGGTCGTGCTGGGGCTGGTGTTTCAGGGTTTAGGGCAGTGCAGTGGTGTTCGGGCAGTGTACGGGGTTGTGCTGGGGCTGGTGTTTCAGGGTTTAGGGCAGTGCAGTGGTGTGCGGGCAGTGTACGGGGTTGTGCTGGGGCTGGTGTTTCAGGGTTTAGGGCAGTGCAGTGGTGTTCGGGCAGTGTAGGGGGTTGTGCTGGGGCTGGTGTTTCAGGGTTTAGGGCAGTGCAGTGGTGTGCGGGCAGTGTACGGGGTTGTGCTGTGGCTGGTGTTTCAGGGTTTAGGGCAGTGCAGTGGTGTTCGGGCAGTGTAGGGGGTCTTGCTGGGGGTAGTGTTTCAGGGTTTAGGGCGGTACAGTGGTGTTCGGGCAGTGTAGGGGGTCGTGCTGGGGCTGGTGTTTCAGGGTTTAGGGCAGTGCAGTAGTGTTCGGGCAGTGTAGGATGTCGTGCAGGGGCTGGTGTTTCAGGGTTTAGGGCAGTGCAGTGGTGTTCTGGCAGTGTAGGGGGTCATGCTGGGAGTGGGGTTTCAGGGTTTAGGGCAGTACAGTGGTGTTCGGGCAGTGTAGGGGGTCGTGCAGGGGGTGGTGTTTCAGGGTTAGGGCAGTGGTGTTCGGGCAGTGTAGGGGGTCGTGCTGGGGCTGGTGTTTCAGGGTTTAGGGCAGTGCAGTGGTGTTCGGGCAGTGTAGGGGGTCTTGCTGGGGGTAGTGTTTCAGGGTTTAGGGCGGTGCAGTGGTGTTCGTGCAGTGTAGGGGGTCGTGCTGGGGGTGGTGTTTCAGGGTTTAGGGCAGTGCAGTAGTGTTCGGGCAGTGTAGGATGTCGTGCAGGGGTGGTGTTTCAGGGTTTAGGGCAGTGCAGTGGTGTTCTGGCAGTGTAGGGGGTCATGCTGGGAGTGGGGTTTCAGGGTTTAAGGCAGTACAGTGGTGTTCGGGCAGTGTAGGGGGTCGTGCAGGGGGTGGTGTTTCAGGGTAGGCAGTGGTGTTCGGGCAGTGTAGGGGGTCGTGCTGGGGCTGGTGTTTCAGGGTTTAGGGCAGTGCAGTGGTGTTCGGGCAGTGTAGGGGGTCTTGCTGGGGGTGATGTTTCAGGGTTTAGGGCAGTGGTGTTCGGGCAGTGTAGGGGGTCTTGCTGGGGGTGATGTTTCAGGGTTTAGGGCAGTGCAGTGGTGTTCGGGCAGTGTAGGGGGTCTTGCTGGGGGTAGTGTTTCAGGGTTTAGGGCAGTGCAGTGGTGTTCGTGCAGTATAGGGGGTCGTGCTGGGGATGGTGTTTCTGGGTTTAGGGTAGTGCAGTAGTGTTCGAGCAGTGTAGGGGGTTGTGCAGGGGGTGGTGTTTCAGGGTTTAGGGCAGTGCAGTGGTGTTCGGGCAGTGTAGGGGTCGCGCTGGGGGTGGTGTTTCAGGGTTTAGGGCAGTGCAGTGGTGTTCGGGCAGTGTAGGGGGTCATGCACGGGGTGGTGTTTCAGGGTTTAGGGCAGTGCAGTGGTGTTCGGGCAGTGTAGGGTGTTGTGCTGGGGCTGGTGTTTCAGGGTTCAGGGCAGTGCAGTGGTGTTCAGGCAGTGTAGGGGGTCGTGCTGAGGCTGGTGTTTCACGGTTTAGGGCAGTGCAGTGGTGTTCGGGCAGTGTAGGGGGTCGTGCTGGGGCTGGTGTTTCAGGGTTTAAGGGCAGTGCAGTGGTGTTCGGGCAGTGAAGGCGGTCGTGCTGGGGCTGGTGTTTCAGGGTTTAGGGCAGTGCAGTGGTGTTCGGGCAGTGTAGGGGTCATGCTGGGGCTGGTGTTTCAGGGTTTAGGGCAGTGCAGTGGTGCTCGGGCAGTGTAGGGGGTCGTGCTGGGGGTGATGTTTCAGGGTTTAGGGTAGTGCAGTGGTGTTCGGGCAGTGTAGGGGGTCGTACAGGGGCTGGTGTTTCAAGGTTTAGGGCAGTGCAGCGGTGTTCGGGCAGTGTAGGGGGTCGTGCTGGGGCTGGTGTTTCAGGGTTTTGGGCAGAGCAGTGGTGTTCGGGCAGTGTAGGGGGTCATGCTGGGGGTAGTGTTTCAGGGTTTAGGGCAGTGCAGTGGTGTTCGGGCAGTGTAGGGGGTCGTGCTGGGGGTGGGGTTTCAGGGTTTAGGTCAGTGGTGTTTGGGCAGTGTAGGGGGTCTTGCTGGGGGTGATGTTTCAGGGTTTAGGGCAGTGCAGTGGTGTTCGGGCAGTGTAGGGGTCTTGCTGGGGGTAGTGTTTCAGGGTTTAGGGCAGTGCAGTGGTGTTCGGGCAGTGTAGGGGGTCATGCTGGGGGTGGTGTTTCAGGGTTTAGGGCAGTGCAGTGGTGTTCGGGCAGTGTAGGGGGTCGTGAAGGGGGTGGTGTTTCAGGGTTTAGGGCAGTGCAGTGGTGTTCGGGCAGTGTAGGGGGTCATGCTAGGGGTGGTGTTTCAGGGTTTAGGGCAGTGCAGTGGTGTTCGGGCAGTGTAGGGGGTCATGCAGGGGCTGGTGTTTCAGGGTTTAGGGCAGTGCAGTGGTGTTCGGGCAGTGTAGGGGGTCGTACTGGGGGTAGTGTTTTAGGGTTTAGGGTAGTGCAGTGGTGCTTGTGTAGTGTAGGGGGTCGTGCTGGGGGTAGTGTTTTAGGGTTTAGGGTAGTGCAGTGGTGTTTGTGTAGTGTAGTGGGTCATGTTTTAGGGTAGTGCAGTGGTGTTTGGGTAGTGTAGGGGGTCGTGCTGGTGGTAGTGTTTTAGGATTTAGGTTAGTGCAGTGGTGTTTGGGTAGTGTAGGGGGTCGTGCTGGGGGTAGTGTTTTAGGGTTTAGGATAGTGCAGTGGTGCTTGTGTAGTGTAGGGGGTCGTGCTGGGGGTAGTGTTTTAGGGTTTAAGGTAGTGCAGTGGTGTTTTTGTAGTGTAGGGGGTCATGTTTTAAGATGCAATGCTCCAATACCTGACCAGTCTGCACTACATAAAACTGCAAAAAAACTAAAAATAAAAAGTGTTTTGCACACTTTTGTCATTGGGCTATATGTGGGCTACATCTGGGTAATATTTGTGCTACATTTGGGCTCTTTTTTCACTGGTGGCCATCTTGGAAGACTTCTTTGTTATGAAGTTTCCTAATTTCTTCATTTACTGCAGTCTTCTCAGTAGGAAATGCTTTCAGTTTTTACTTTGATTCCATCAAGAAGGCATTCAGATGTGTCTCACATCTGCCATAAATTCAGAATGTTAGCACTCTAGTTGCTCATTAGATCACTGGAGTAAAGCTACTGCTCACCAGGGAGTTAACTGGTAGTCTGCTGCTGGTATTGAAAGTGATTGTTTCAGTCTGCATGTCAGAATTTTCTAATGAAATAGAAGAGGATATGAGATCTCACTTAAAACATGCCTTAATTTTTCTTTCTGCAGCACTAACCATAATTTCTATTTCAAAAAGAACCCCTCATTTTGTTCCTTTTTAAATTAAATGTTTTAAGTGTTACCAGTTTATTCCAATCAAGATGGCTTCAGGTGTGCCATACTTTTGTCATAAGTAAGGCTGTTAGCGCTCTAGTTGTTCTTTAGAACACTCTGGGAAGCTGCAGTAGAACACAAAGGCATCAACTGGCAGGCTGCTCCTGTTGAAATATAACAGGAAGATATTTGAGATCACACTTGAAATATGTCCTAATTTTTCTTTCTACAGCACTAACCATAATTTCTATGACAAAATGAACCCCCTCATTTTGTTCCTTTTTAAATTAAATGTTTTAAGTGTTACCACTTTATTCCAATCAAGATGGCTTCAGGTGTGCCATACTTTTGTCATAAGTAAGGCTGTTAGCACTCTAGTTGTTCTTTAGAACACTCTGGGAAGCTGCAGTAGAACACAAAGGCATCAACTGGCAGGCTGCTCCTGTTGAAATATAACAGGAAGATATTTGAGATCACACTTGAAACATGTCCTAATTTTTCTTTCTACAGCACTAACCATAATTTCTATGACAAAATGAACCCCATCATTTTGTTCCTTTTTAAATTAAATTGTTTAAGTGTTACCAGTTTATTCCAATCAAGATGGCTTCAGGTGTGCCATACTTTTGTCATAAGTAAGGCTGTTAGCACTCTAGTTGTTCTTTAGAACACTCTGGGAAGCTGCAGTAGAACACAAAGGAATCAACTGACAGTCTCTGCCCTTGTTGGATGTACATGTTTTACTGAGAATGTCAGACTTCATTCTCACATGAGTGAGAAAGATAATGTGAATTTACAGAAAATATGCTCTCATTTTAGCTTCTGGAGCACCTTCCAAACCTCCATGGGACAAGCATGAGAAAATAGTGTTCTCTCAAACATGATTCATGATATCCCAGCAGAAGGTTTTTCACATGGTAAAATCACCTTAGAATACACCACAATTCCTAAAATTAGTATGGTACCATCAACAAATAAATTCTAATGTAACTAAAGCCTGTTATCACCCTTTATAGTTCTCCTTTTGGTGACCCTCAAAATCTTCTATTCACTACAATGCATTTCAATGAGGTACTATCATTTATATTGGTCCCAAGATGGCTGCCAGCAATTCCAGGATGAAGTGCTGACAGCCAATCAGATCTCACGATGTCATGTGTGGTTAGGCTCCGCCCAGATATATATGTGACTTTACTTTTGATTTTCTCAGGAACTACTGAACGGATTTACACCATTTAAGCAAAAGGCACGACACTGAACCAAGGGCTACCTCTTTGCCAAATTTGGTGTAATTCCGTTCAGCAGTTCGGGCTGTAGCTGCGACTAAAGGTTCCTATGGAAAAATGAATGGGGAAAAAGCGTTTTGGGACCCCCCTTTTTTCTTGGCCCCCGCTTGACGTATCACCCCGAGACTTTCAGGATAGGAGCGGACCGGAGCACCCCAACAAGTTGGAAACTTTCGCGAAGATTCGTCAACCGGCGCCAACGTTATTTCAAATAGAATGTCGCGGATTTCCTATGGATAATAGGTTTTAACTATAACTATCTACTGGCGACCGCCAGTAGATAATATATATATATATATATATATATACACGCACGCACACATGCGCACACACATATTCAAGGTTTGCTCCCTTTAAAGGGCAGAGCAGGGTCACACTTGTGGCTAGCCTTTGTAGAAAGAGAAGGGAAATCCAGAGAGAAAATGTGTCTCTTTAATGGATTTCCCTTCGCGTTACACTTATCCTTCTGCAACAAGGGCTCCAATGGAATGCTCAATCCAGGCACTGAACAAAAAAAAACGGGACATTTCTCTGCTACACCCGGGCATTACACAAAAACCGGGACATTTTCTTAATTTGGGAGATAGTGTCGGGACACTTCTCCAAAAACCGGGACCGTCCGGGGAAATCCAGGACGCCTGGTCACCCAACTGGAGAGGAGTAAAGTCTACGTAGTAGACTTTTTAGAAGCCACTAAGACCATTAGCTCTATATTCCATTAGTAGCTGTGTTAGTGCAGTGGAACTTCCTACTGGGTGTGAGTGTGCATAGTAAGGGATACTCTGTGCTTACCATCAATGAGATAGTTTTCACAAATATTTCAGTTACCATTTTGTCATTTCATGTTGTTTGTAAACTTCTGAGCTCTACAGCGAAACCTGTGCTGGTACGCAAGAGCCTTTAGCAGAAAAGATGTTGGAGTTGTGCTAGCCAATGCAGGAACCAGAGGAGTTATTTCACTGACAATATCTACAAGGTTATTATAGGCTTTGTCATTGAGGCAAGAATACCACACACTCTCCCAAAGTTATAACAAAACTAGCTTTTTGCGTTGTCTTGCACTATGACAGGTTTTATCAAAGTGCTTAGAAGCAATTGAACATTCAGAGTTGATGGGTTGTGAAAAGATGACTCATCAGGAGAAGGACAGCTGAGGAATGAAGTTCCTCTCTCTTTCTCTCTCTCTCGCTCTCTGCCCTCTGCCTGTCAGTCACCTTATTTTTGGACCAGGGATGACACTGATGTTAGATCTAGTTGGACCATGGAGCAAAGACAAGTGGGGTGGTTCGCATGCTTCTGTAACTCATTGTGCCTTTAACACTTACATTGTTCAGTAGGAGGTAACAGCACCATCAGCATGCAACCATTGCACGCTGCTTCAGTTATCCCAGGCATGGGTGGTCTATATGTGCTTAAAGATGGCTTAGGGCTCTACTACACTATGCTGCCTAAGTAGTGAGGACGCTTACAAGCGTATCCAATCATTCTTTCCCAGGGTTTAGGATTATGCACCACATCAGTGAAGGACATTATTGTAATGAGGAGGACACCAGATAACCACTGTGGGGTTTTTCATTTTTTTATTTACATTTTTGCCATTATTATGAACATTGCACGCCAGCACAATTGTATTAAATTCACATGGCTATATAAAGCGCCGTGTCAAACAAAGCAATAAGAATTACTCCCTTAGTTCCACACCACCAAGTACACATTTTGTGTTTCCTCTTTCCCATTGTTCTCCCCACCCACTTCTTTCATTATATTGTTCATATTCATTCCTATAATATCCACAGTGTAGTATGCAAACATCTTATTCTGATGGTAAGCAGCCATAAGGGCAGATCATAGACTATGCGAGGTCCAACCAATCAAACTGATAGCTTGTCATAATAGTCATCGACCCAGTTCGATGTGTAATTATACACCTTCTCTCAACCAGGGTACTCCCCATTCAAGTGCCTTTTACTTGACTGAGCCATATTCCCCCAACATTCCCTTTAACCACCTATTGGTTTGAACATTATCCCCAACTTTATTCATGGAGGTCTGGTTCCCGATGGGTCCGATAAATAGCGGATCAACTCAGCCCATTCCATCAGGTCTTCCTCACTTTCTTCATGAGGGTTTTCTCTGCTGCAGTCCATTCCATCATATCCTGGACCCAGCTATCAACTGTCAGGAGGCTAGGGCTCAACCAATGTACAGCAATTCTTCTCTTGGCCAATACTTTACCCAATATATAAAAAGTTTTGCCCATTCACCCCTTTTCTTCTTTTTCTTTTGTGGCATAATTCCCAGCAAGCACTGTTTCATTGTGACCAGTTGTGCCCCCGCACATCCTCCAAGTCTGCAGGTGACCTCCACCCAGAACCCCTGTTTCATTGGGCTCCCTCTTTTTGAACAGAAAAAATAGCAATGAGGGAACAGATTCATAAATGTAATTTTCCACATAGATTACCTTAATTAATCATTGGTGCTTTAACATAATTACAGTACATATATTTGGAAAATTCCAAACATTTAACTCCTCCCACATGAGATAATGTATAAAATCCACTTAGTGTCAAACATAACATTTGAACACATAAAAAGACAGCAAGGTTACATATACATACACTTAAACTTTAAACATACATAAAACATATACCATACAATTATTATTTCACTGCTCTCAGTCTTCCTATTAGTTCATCGAAAGTGGCTGTGTTATATAATTCTCACACAATCCACTAGTGGAGATAGTCTATAGATAGCGCAACTGTGAGGAAAAGTATATTCTCCCCCTTGCACAGAAATTTGTGCGCCAAAAGTCTTCAATCTGCTTATATTAAATAAAGAAAGACTCCTCCATCGTAACTGTCGACGCGTTTCGGCCTTACAGTTTCGGCCTCTTCAGGACAAAAGAAAGACGAGGTGCTGCTACACCGTTAGTCCGTTCAAAGGAAAAATCATCGTTGATTCTGCTACACTGTTAGTCCGTTCAAAGGAAAAATCATAGTTGATTCTGTTTCTGATTGTTTCCATAGAGCCGGTCGCCGCACGTGTGCTGCTCTTGTAATGGCAGCCAGTTCAATAGAAGATACCAGCTAAATGGACCGCGCATGGCTGTATTTTAATATCGGCCACTGCAGCGCTGAACCGTAGTCTTGCTCTAATGCTGATTCGTATCCAAGTCAAAGTGGACGTGCGGAGACCGGCTCTATGGAAACAATCAGAAACAGAATCAAGAGGGCAAAACTGTAAGGCTGAAATGCATCGGCAGTTACGCTGGAGGGGTCTTTCTTTAGTATAAGCAGATTAAGGACTTTTGGAGCACAAATTTCTGTACAAGGGGGAGAACATACTTTTCCTCACAGTTGTGCCATCTATAGAATATCTCCACTAGTGGATTGTGTGAGAATTATATAACACAGCCACTTTCAATTAACTAATAGGAAGACTGAGAGCAGTTAAATATTAATTGTATCGTATATGTTTTATGTATGTTTAAATTTTAAGTGTATGTATATGTAACCTTGCTGTTTTTTTATGTGAACAAATGTTCTGTTTGACACTAAGTAGAATTTATACATTATCTCATGTGGGAGGTGTTAAATGTAACCCTGATTGGAATTTTCTAAATAAATGTGCTGTAGTTATGTTAAAGCACCAATGATTAATTAAGGTAATCTATATCGAAAATTACTTTTATGAATCTGTTCCCTCATCGCTATTTTTTCTGTTCAAAATGTATTTAGCGCAAGTGATGCGGGATTAATAGGGCTGACCCCTATATGTACTGTGAGTCTCATTGGGCTCCCTCAGCATTACACCTATGAATTCTAGAGCACCTGCCCGAATAAATAGCACTCAGTTTTGCAGGGGTTGTATACATCATATGGACATAATTATACTGAATTAATTTGAAGTGAGCGTTACTTGATGCGGTTTTCACACTTTGACATGCTGCCACCATTCCTTGTAGGTAAGCTCCTCATCTAGATGCATCTGTGATTCCTCCCTCACAAATAGGGTTCCAGGCGGTCTATATATTCTTAACGCCCTATAAATATTAGAAACCAGTTTTCAAAAATGTGACAGGGCTGGTAGCATTAGCATCGTTTGCATAGACTCAGGTGCCTCCAGGATTTTGGCACATAAAGCCCTCACAGTGCAAGCTATGCGGGCAGACTGGAGGAACTGACTCCCTACCAACACAAAAACTTGCTTGCTCCCCCTCGAATGTCGCAGATATGTTCTTGGAGGACAAATCGGCCAGTGCCAAACAACCTCCCTGCTTCCAACTCTCTGCTGACATGAAATGGTAATTTAGCTAAAAGGATGAACACACCATATTTACATGTCAGGTGCAAATGGCTCCAGCCGCTCATGAGCAAGTTTGGCAGAAGTTGATCCCCATATGTTCCCTCTAGAAGGCTTTTCTTCCAGTTGTCACCTTCATCCAGCCAATCCACTGCGTGCTGTAATATGAGCAGCCCTGTAATATTGCTCCATATCTGACTCCTCCAACACTCCCTTCTCCCATTCACATTTCAGGGAGGCGACTGAGTTTCACCTGGCTCCTCTTGCTTGCCCATTTCAAGTTCACCAGTAGTTTATTCAAGAGCTTAAAAACCCTTTGTGTGATAACATGGGTAGCTCCTGCAGCACATATATGCACCGTGGCAGAAACACCATTTTGACTGGAGCCCCTCTGCCCTTGACTGACAGGTGCAATGTGTTCCAGAACCTAATCGAGCATCAAAGCCCCTCTATCATTTTTCCCACATTTAGCCTGTAACTGTTGTCCTCATTTAGTGTGATCTGAGTGCCCAGGTTCCTAAAGTCTGTGGTCATCCATGTAACACCAACCTCGGTTGGGAGTCAATCGTTAGATCTTGGAGAGCCACAACAGATAAAGCTTGGATTCAATCCAATTATTGTGCACCCCCAACACTTGGCCAAATTCAGATAATGCATGTAATAATAACAGAGCTTAGTAAGCTGGTTGTCTAAGATAAACCAATGTGTCATCTGCGTATAACTACACCACTTATGTGTTGGCCCCTATCTGTATTCCCTAGGGTCGGAGCACTTCTTGTAACTTGTAGGTCAACAGCTCCATCACCAATGCAAATAGGAGCACGGACAGAGGACAGCCCTGTCTCGTGCCCAACTCCACTGTGAGTTGTTCCAAGACTATACCTCCCACGTGGACTCTTGCCACAGGCCTCGTGTACATCAGTTTGACCTATCTAATATAACCCTGCCCCAGTCCCATAGCTCCCAGTACCTCCCACATGTAAGGCCAGCACATGGAATTGAACGCTTGTTCGATATCTAGCAAGGCCAATGCATATTCTTCTTCCTCTGTACTCACCATATGGATAATATGTATCGATAATATGTGACAAACTACGGAGACGATGCAGTGTATTTGTATGTGCCACAAATCCACAGTGATCGTTGTGGATCAAACCCTTAATCACTTCAGTTAACCAATGGCCATACTTTGCTAAGTACTTTGGCATCAGTGTTCAACATTGATAGTAGTCAATACACAGACAATTCTTCTAGGTCCCTATCAGCTTAGGAATAAGGACTATATGTGTCTCCCTCAGACTCAGGTAGCACTCCTTTGTCATATGCTGCGCTGTAAACCTCAAGCATTTTCTCTGTTAGTTGCCAGTATAGTTTTGATAGAATTCTATTGGCAGACCATCACCTCCTGGTGCCTTGGCCTTCTGTATGTCCTTGATTGCCGCTGCCATTTCTTCACAACTGAGTGGTGCAGTAAGCATCTCCCGTTGTTCTAGGATGACTCTTTTACGGTGGAGGGGTGCCAGGTAGGCTCTAATCTGATGTTGATCAGGCATCTGATCTTGGCTATATAATTTATTCATTCAATTTATTCATACATTGAAAAAGAAAGGTATTTATACCCTCCTGAATGAGGACTGCATGTCCCCACCTATTCTGTACTCCTGATAATCACTGTTGATTGATGATAACACACCCTTTGTTCAGTGCTTAATTTGTAATAGAATGAGTGCCAATGCCCAAAGCTCCTCTCCGGCAGTGCTATTAAAAATCGGTGCACCAAATACTAAGGCTGCGTAGTGTTGAACTCATCTCAGGCCTCTTTAATCCACTACCAGACACTTGTGCCCCTTTAACTCAATCTTGCTGGTCCCTGTTTTCTCCCTTATGTTAGTTTTTCCATCGTACATTTACTCCTTCTTTCCAGTTGTGTTTTTTAATTCTTGTTCGCTGTAAATATCTAATGAGAAAAAAAAGTGCTGGTCCCAAAAAATGAATGCCTGAGGGCCCCACCAGCAACCACTGGCTCAAATTAAGCACTGCCTTTGTTGCTTGACAATGTGTGATATAACATGTGCACTCCTCAGAGACAGCACCTTGATGGACATGTTCCCTTACTGGCTAATCACACAGAAACCCCTGTAGGTGGAGAGAGACTCTGGGTGGTACTAGAAAATTAGTAAATCCTTACTCAATATCTGTTCCCTTAGTTTCACTTTCAATTGTAGTAAAGGAGAGGGTCATATGCAAGTGCCAGATCCTGTCCTGTTGGCGGAATATTTGAGGGGTCGAGGAGGAGACTGGTGGAGGGATTAACATTAGGGACGTGGCTCGCGTTATCTCAGGCCTTTTGTACTCTATTTCATAAGTGAGCAGACATAAATGGTCATTACCTACCACAAATACAACCCTCCTTGCTGAGTCTGCAGTGTTTCTGTTCCCATTCCTCCTTCCCCTCGGATTTCCAACCCTGTTTAACAAGGGTCCAATTCATGGTTTAGGGGTGGAGATGTAGTATAGCTTTTAGATTTGTGGTGCCCCTGCAGTGGATAATAAATACTCTGACACCTTCAGTCTTCTGTTGGTAATAGCTGCTCCCATTCCCAGATCCAATTGGGTACCAGAGCATTTTGCTTACAGAAGAAGTAATGAATGGCTACAGGGGCACATTAGTTTCACACAGATTTGCCTCAGTTTCCATAGATTCAGAAACAGTATCCACGTCATCACCACTATGTTTACCGTGAGGACAGTAAAGTACTTGCAGTGGAAGGCACAATAAGTGGTGACTTATTTCCAGGCTCTCAACTGATGCTTCTGGTGAAATAAACCAAAGCCTCACTCTGCCAAAGGGAAGTGATACTCACTCTAAGGTATATGCTTTTTGGGGCATGACATGTTTGCTGTGTTACTATCTGTAACAAAACCTGAAATCAAGGTCCTAGTTGTAGTTGCCTCTGGTTATTTCAATGACTAACTTCTCAACAGTCTTCAAGAGGTAAAAAGGTTAGTCCAGCTAATTAGATTCAAAGTCTAAGGACCATCAAATAAATGAATCCACCCCACCAGAAGTGAGCTTCGGTGGACACCACGGTGTTGTTACTTGAGCCAGTCCAACTAACATAAAACATGAAGCACAGTACAGTACAGAAATTTTAAATAAAATGTATTAACTTTTTCAACTTCCCTTAAGGGCACCGTATCTGAAGTTCACACCACTGGTGCTATTAGGATTTTGTGGGCGAAAGCAGTACGGGCTAATGGAAGAACAGTCCATAGAAAGGTCAGACGGCACAGCCTGATACTCCTTTTGCTGAAGGCAAGGGGTTTCTCAAATCCACTTCTTGCTCTCCAGTGAAAGCCATACTCTTGGTCTGACATACACTACTACAGTTGGCTGACCATAGGTGTCAATGTGACCCTTGACAACGTTTTTAGACCACAGAATTGTCAGTCCAGCTTCTGCTGTATATTGAGGCTTCTTCGCCGACCCTACAGGATCTGCTGACTAGAGCTGAATGAAAACACCACTACAACTCACCGCTCTCTCCTGCGCCCTTGCACAGATGCTACGGTCACTCAAAGAGAATGGGAGCTGACCTTGATGTTTCCATGTGTAGCTCCAGCTTTAGAATCCAAAGCTGTTTTGACCCCACCTCTTGAAACAACTGACTAGGTCTGACAGGACCCCTCACCAGTGTCTGTAACTCTCTGTTGCAAGAAAATCTGTGGTACGAGTAACGCAGTTGAGGATGTTCTTAAGCCCTCCTTAATCCTTTTTTCCTGTATAAAGAAGTTACTTGTATACTTGCATTCTCCCTCCTCACCTACCCCTTTTCCCTTTACCGACAACAACCCTCCTATTCAACTCCCCCTCCATTACACTCCATATTTTCTTTAGGAAGACAGAACCAGAAAATTGTGGATGACACAAAGCTAAAACTATATAGCTCAGGTTCAAGTTAATTGAAACATGTCAAAAAGGTTTTACACTCCACAAGTAACCTAGATTTTTTATGGTGGAATGAGAGATCTGCTTTGGAATGAGACATCTGCTCTGTGCATTCCTCTTGTAGTTGTATAGGGTTTTCTAGTGACCGGAGAGGGGGTACAGACTTCTTCTCAATGATGAGACACCCCTGCCTTTTAGCTGAGGTGCAAAATGTGCTCTGATTGGTAAGTGGATATTATTCCTGACACTGTCTACTATGGATAATCACTGACAAACCAAATAAGTGCCATTGCCTTGCTTTAAAGGATAGGGTGACATGGCAAGTGACCTCACCTGCAACATATACAGGATTACATATACCAAAATAAGGTATTTATTAAAATAAATTCTCCAAACACATCACATTAGATCAACAACAACGTGTTGATGTGAAACAATGTCCAAGGCATGATTTCCTCTCACCATTACAGGTAAATTACCGCATAACTAAAAGATCCAAGAGACTGGGCCAATGACAGAGCATGCCTTGGGGAAGTGGCAACCACCAGGCACGAGATGAGTGCAACTGATTAGATCTATTCAATAGAGAAGTAGGAAATAAAGTGAAACCTGACCTGATAGGTCAGTAGGACAACACTAGCACAACACTGGCTCATATGTGAGATGTCCAACCATCCTTATGCCCAACATTTGAGCCATGGCTTATGCATAATTAGGAAAAGTACAAGTGTTGCGATCTCCCTGTTGGAACGACCTAGAAAACACATGTGGAAATATCAGGAGCAGTAATCCAACCTGAAGACAAGGAGGAGCAAACAGGTTGACCACCGATCTGACTCCAGTCTCTG
This sequence comes from Calotriton arnoldi, assembly GCA_963921515.1. Lineage (NCBI taxonomy): Eukaryota > Metazoa > Chordata > Amphibia > Caudata > Salamandridae > Calotriton > Calotriton arnoldi. Next base: position 223,147 of record CAWUFW010015298.1, on the reverse strand, counting down.
TCCTTGGCTTACAAGACAGAGTCAAGACACTCAGGCTTCTCCTCCTCAGCCTGATTAACACAATTCTCCAGCATCACTCAAGAAACATCCTTTCTAGAGTTCTTCTCCCTCACCTGCTCTCACACAGGCAAAACAGAAATTGATATGCTCAGACCTCCCTGGCTTTCTGGTACTGGTCATGGATGGTTCTGCAATCCCTCATACCCAATTCAAAGAAAACAAAAGTCATCTATTTCCCAGTCTCCTCTAACCCATTTTCATCTTCCTCAACCCCACTCGTCTATTTTTCCCCTGATACCCATGATCCGCCCACCTTCTCTATATTTGGCTGTAATGTTTGACACAAAAATGCACCTATTCGCTAACCCTACCACTGCTGATACAGATAGATACCAACTACCGAATAGCTACAAATACACCACTAATCCTAATTCCACACATGCAAGTCTCCCAATAATGAACTTGCAAACTAGAATACTGTCATAACCTACGTCTGATCCTCTCAAAATCGCCTTCTGTCCACTTGATAAAGTATTTTTTCTTTGAAGTATTCAATCAATTTAAAGTATTCAACTTTGTAACCAGCATGCTCGTCCATCTCCATCAACATCAACACTGCTCACCACCCCCTTCAATGGGGTGGTTGATCTATAAATCGAACCATCAACCAACCCACTTGCTTTCTCTCCTGCCACCGCCCATCCCAAACCTCAGCGTTCTACTAACCTTCACCCTTTTCTCAAACACTCCAGGTGCCATATTATGCATTGTGATTGTTTGCACCCGGCGCACCTTTTAAAAGGTGCGTCGGGTGCAAACAATCACAATGCACCCTATTATGATTTATGCGTTGCCCCCAGGGCAGCCACGAACTCGCGCTGCCCTGGGGCAGTGCATTTATGTGAAAACACGGAGCAGCTGCTCCGTAGTTTCCACAGTGCAGGCGGCACCCGCCTGCACTTTTACAGTGTAATAGAGATTCCCTTGCAGGCGGGTGCAGTCAGTGACCGCACCCGAGTGTAAGGGAATGTCTGGGGGGTCCATGGGACCCCCTTTATCCCCTGCAGAAGGCTGCTCTCAGGAGGCGCACTGACAGTGCGTCACCTTTTAAATGGCGCACTGTCAGTGCGCCTCCTGAGGGCTGCTTTGACTCTGCGCCGCTTCTGTAATATGGTGTGGGTGCAGAGCCAAAGGAATTCCCTCATTTGCATAGGGCATGCCCCTATGCAAATGAGGGAACACCCTCTGAAGGTAGCGCTGGCGCTTTAAATGCGCCAGCGCTATTGGTATTATAGAAGCGGACGCACAAGCGTTTGCGCCCCCTTCTATAATACCAAAGTGCGCAGGGGCGCGCAAAGCGGGCACAAACGCATGTTGCACCCCCGGGGCACTTATTGTAATACGGCCCCAGGTCTTACTTGTAAAGTCTTCTGACAAAAAACCAGTGGCGGTTGGTCCATAGGGGCGCCGGGGCAGCGCCCCACTAGGCAATCAACAAGAAAAACTGCTCACTAATCGGGCAGCAAGAAATGTAAGCAGACGAATTGACAGCTTTGACAATTCGTCTGTTTACATTTCCGACCTGTGCTGGCAGCTGCTTCACAGCCTCAAGTGCGCATGACAAAGTCAACAACAAACGCGCATCGCACGCAGGCAAGAGCAGCAGGAGTCCAGACTCCGACTGCGCATCTGCGAGAAGAGCGCTTTTTATTTCAGCAGCCCACTCCATTGACATTACATTAGGTATGCTGCACATGCCTAGTGTAGTGCAGGAGTCTGAAGATAGGATCCTGCTCGGGCGGTGACGTACAGTCACCCCATGCCCTGTCAAATGCCAGGATACAGCCGAGTAGCCGCCCCCAGTCGCATCCAGTCTTCTGATTTGCCACTTGCCAGTCAAGCAAAAGAGCGGGGAGAAGTTAGTTCCACGTCTGTGAGAGGAGACGTGATGCGACGCGGGACCGGCGGAGGGGATGCCTGGTAAGTTTGTTTTTATTTTATTCATTTAATTAAACGCCTCCCCCCCTCCCCGTGCGTACCCCCGGGTCAAGCCGGCCGCGACTGCCACTGAGTCACTTCATGGACTGTCACTGCACGCGCGGCCCCTGCACACACTGAGGCAGCTGAGGCTGTCCATCATCGCTCTGCCGCTACAGGCTGTAGTGTCACAGGCGGACATGTGATAATCACTGCACACCATGCAATGCCCCTACGGAGACTGTCACTCTACTGATGACTGCCACGCCACACACTCTGACATTACAGACTGCCTGTAAACACTGTACCTGCACTGACTGTCGTGTCACAGACTGACGTCGTCGTCGTGTCACAGACTGACGTGATAATCACTGCACACAATGCAATGCCCCTACAAAGAGACTGTCACTCTACTGACTGCCACAGCACACACTGTGACACCAGAGACTGCCTATAAACACTGCACCTGCTGTAGTACTGACTGTCATGTCCGAGGCGGAAATGTGATAATCACTGCACACCATGCAATGCAACGAAGACTGTCACTCTACTGATGACTGCCCCGGCCGGCACACACTCTGACATTACAGACTGCCTGTGAACTCTGTACCTGCACTGACTGCCATTTCACAGGCTGACGTGATAATCACTGCACACAATGCAATGCCCCTGCGGAGAGTGTCACTCTGCTGACTACCACGACAAACACTGTGACACCAGAGACTGTCACTGCCTATAAACACTGTACCTGAACTGACTGTCATGTCACAGACTGCACTATAAAGGTTATTATTTTATAGTCACGCCAGAATGTCCCTAGGCCTAAACACAGTGTCACGCTACGGACTGCCTCGGCACAGTCTGTCACATTAGAGACTGCCTGTAAACACTGCACCTCTACGTGACGCATTCTAGCGTGATTTCATTTTTATGTGAGGTATTAGGTGTGGTTTCACTTGGAATGACATGATAGGTGGCAGCGTTACCCTTTGGTATGATGAGGTCAGGTAGAATGGGTAGTACGTTATCTGGTCATTTTCACCATCTCAAATATGGCACCCGCAGTGAGGGCTACAGACAGGTACGGTTGGCTTCTGCATTTAGTCCATCATCGGTCTTTACGTACTGGTCTCGTGGAGTGTAAAGGAACCCGCAGCGTTGTTCAGTCATGCGATCGGGGAAGCACTGTGAGCGTTTCATGGCGGCTTTGAGAGCAGATATAGAGGTAAGCCCCGCTGTAACGCGGAGGGAGGGGTAATTATAAGGATTGTTTATGGTTGTGTAGTAACCGTGACACTGAGTTTGTGATGCTTGTTTGTGGCTTCAGGAGTAGAGTCGAGCGAGTGCAGAGGAGATCGGGGCAGGTTAACGCATAGTTGTTTACAGGTGAGGAGGAGTGCTTTTAACGAGTGGGGGGGGAGCCAGGCAAGCGAGAAGATCGTATGGCTATCATTAAGCAACATGTGCTTTGTTGGCTTTTTATCTTTAGAGCTAGTTCCCGGACAGTTAAGCACGGATGTTTGGTTAAACGAAGTGTCATTCCATACTGAAGGTGCCGCAGCACATTTCTTTTGAATATTTTGACCACCTTTGAGGTGCCTGTGCACGTTTTAACAGATTGATCATGCTGTTGGTGATGAGTGGTGGTGTACACATAAGGAAGAGCTCTTTTGGAGAATATATTGAGGCTTTCCCTTCACACTAAGCCTGTCTTTCACTTTGGTCTCATGGTCTTTTTATATTCACCAGCGTTTTTCTATTTTTTATTTTATCAGCTTGCAACAGTACATGTGCATGTAATTATGGTTATCTATCATGTGATTTTATTTGACAATCCCCTGCGCATTGTAATTAATTTAATTAAAGGTTTGATTTCGTTTGTTGTAGATTCAAGCCCCTGAAGAAGGGCCAAGGGGCCCGAAATGCATTGGCCATGAAAGTTTGAATATTGTACACGTCTCCTTTTTTTAAAGAAATGAAAAAAAAAATCTGTGTCATAACAGATTAAAATGATGATGTAACTAGGAATTACTGAGTAAAAGTATTTTTGTGTTGAATAACATTGTTGAACGTACTCTGATGTCTGTAAATATATACATGTGTCTAGTACGATGGTAAGAAGTATACATGTGATTTAAAGGTAGCAGCAGCATTAAGCGACTGTGCACAGTGGTCAAGTATCAATACTTGAGTTCCAGTGGATGTACAGCAGGGCATGTAGATGCCAGCATGTCCACAACTGTAGCACGCTGAATAAGTAGGTTTAAAGAGTAAAAAGGATTTAGAGTAGAAGACATCTCTTTATTAATGTAATAACTGCACTTTCACAATTTCTTTATTAACCTTCCTGCTGTCTCAAATTTGCTTGAAAATGCACCATTTGTCCACTGTTTTTTCAAAATTTTCTCGGGGGGTTAACCCCCCAAACCCCACTTAGGTTGTTCGGGCTCGTTCGCTACGCTCGCTCGCTACGGTGCAGTATGACCATCATTTTACGCCCACCACTTTCAAAACTCACCAGCCGCCACTGATCAGAACATGTGTCCATCTGAAAGAAAATATAAAAAACGCTATATAAATGGAAAAAAATTAAAAAATGAATAGTACACTGATTCAACACTGAAATCTACTCGTCGGAAGGTCTATTTACACTACCAAATTGTGAAGTACTTTTGAAACAAAATGTTGCTCGATAATAAAAAATGTCAAAACATGATCAGAAGTTACCAGACTCTCAAAGTATGTGGTTTTCTATTATCGGCATCGCTTTTTCCGACAAAGAAACCTTTAACATCCATAACTGAGAGCCCTACTAACACCATAAGAATGTTAGCCAGCCCCCCAATGAACTAGCTGATCTCAATAATTTGACAGCACATTCACTAAATCCGAACAACAAACTGCAATTTAGCTGCCATTACCAGCTTAAACAGTTCAAATATCCTTCTCTTTAAGTACTGCCTAGGATTCAGACTTTAATTACAACAGTTTTACCGCAGCAAAAAGCAATAAAAGTAAACAACAGATTTCAGAATCCAGGAATGGAGGCGCAAAAACCATCTAAGTCTCTCTGAAGACGTGCAAACATTTACTCATGTGGAAGGCAGTTTTACACCAACACCTTTCTCTTTGGACATGCTTGTGCACCATGTTGTATCAGTGGCGGCTCGCCGAGGGAGTGGTGCGGGGCGGTGTGGCGGGGCGGGGGAGGGGCAGGGTGGGGGGGTAGTGAACTCGGACATACGACGGACAGAACTCAGAGAGAGTTCTGTCCGTCGTAGGTCCGAGTCCACTACCCCCCCACCCTGCCCCTCCCCCGCAGTTCTGTCCGTCGTATGTCCGAGTTCACTACCCCCACCCTGCCCCTCCCCCGCCCCACCGCCCCGCACCACTCCCTCGGCGAGCCGCCACTGTATCAGGCTCTAATGCAACAGTCCTACATCTAAGGAATGGGCACTGATATGCCTTTGGCTGCTGGTAATTTATAGCAGCAGAAGGGGGCAGCACCAAGCATATTGTTTTGTGCCACTCATTTTGGGAGCATCCAGGATAGTAACCACATCATGTGCTAGGCAATAGAGCCAAGCAGTGAGAAAGCAATGATAGCACCAATAATTGAAGTAGACCTTCAATTATTTAATAAAGCACAACAAGAAGTACAGAGAGAGAGTAGGCGTTGGGTCAGCACCCTTCGACCAGTAGAATCATGGCTTTTCATGGTTTGCCAGAGCTTGGATGACATTGAAATTGCTAATTTACGGCTTGTTGTTTAAGAAGTCCTTTCTGTCCACTTGCCTTGGCCTGTCACAAAGACACAGATGCCATATACTCTTGTATCTTCAATTGCTTTAATTTGTTCCCATGATAGCATAATACTGGATTTAGGCCTTTCAAATTAAAGACATACAAGCACAGAGGCTTTCTTGAAGAGGCAACAAAAATCTACTGTGAAATATTTTGCTGTGTTAGTCTTTTAATCTCACCACTGTAAATGTTTTTGTGCATTTAATATTAAATGTGCAGAATAGTAATCCACGCTCTATTTTCACATATGTACACTTCTGTGATGCTATTGCTTTAGAAACAATTGACCAGTTAAAATGCATCTTTCTGACTTCTGCTAACTAGGCTTCAGGTAGGCCTTAATGCCTTCTTGTACAAAATGGATGTCTCATCCTGCTCGTTCACAATTTATTTCTGCTGCATGTAGTCAAGCAAGTTGTGTTATTTTATTTCCTGTTGACGCTGTTCTTGAAATAGACTTTCTAGAACGGGCTTAGTAATGTTATATCTCTTCAAGGTTTCTTCCGCCTGCCTGCAGCATTGCATTCATTCATAATGGTTCGCTGCTGTTTTGTAAGTAGTTTGTTTTGACATCTTCAGCATGGAGGGGGCTGAATCAGTATTCATGTAGTGGGGTAGTACTTCGGTAGTAAGGCTGTATGACGCTCTTTAATTCAATGCTCTGATTTGTTGAAAATCTATTTCTTTTGCTCACACCATGATGAATCTGCACTCTCCATTTCATCCCAGGGGAAGACTTTCTACATAAAACCTTGATTTTGGGGTTGAGCCAGAACTCTTTGGAGGACTTTCCGATGCCACTAGGAATGCTGTCCAATTTTTTACTAAGTTTCCTGTTTATTTGGTATTTAGACTTCTATTCTGTATTGTCCTATTAGTGAGATCCTCCTTGGCAATGGCTTCATGCATCTGCACATCACACATTTTATATTGTACCCTGAAATGTTTTGCAATAAATCTTTATAAACTATCCAATTCCACCCTTTAACTCACGTACTGAGTCAGTCCTTTCTTTCTTAACTGCATTTTTCATTGTGCTGATTTTGTTCCTGTCTCTGGGACACATTGCCTCATGAAATTGAGGTTTAACACCATCCCCGATCCACCCACTTGTGGGGAGCTATTAGGTACCTTCTGAGGTGAAACAGTGGTGTAACATTAGCCCCCGCAGCCCCCCACAGTACGGGGGGCTCGAGCTCCAGGGACGCCCCTCAACACAGTACACTGACTGGGTCTAGGGCCAAAGTGGTAGGTGGTGGGCCGGGGGCCCTCCATGTACTTTACGTGGGGGGCCTTCAAGTTTTGTTACACCACTGGATGTAAGAGTTTAGGGGGTACATAGTGCCCAAACCACTTACAATGCAAACTTCATCTTCAGACTCCTCTTGTTAACACTCTTTTTTGAGGGCCCATTTTAACTTTAATAATGCAGTCTGTTCAGCAAAGGCGCCCTACTTCCAGCTTCCATATTGCTGTAATTGTTGCCTCATTACATGCTTTTCTTTGTAGGACAACTGAGGGCAGCACACAGAAAAGTTGTGCATCTAATACCATACACTAAGCCTAATAAAAAGCCAGGGCTTTTGGACTTGACAGTGCTTGTTAAAGACTCCCAGTTATAGTTATGTAAATAAGGCTCAGGGATTACCACTGATTTACTTCCAGCTGAGGCTGAGGGACACTGACTGATCTGCCAACCAACTCACAGTGCACGACATGACTGAAGAGACAGGCGAAGATGGCACGCGGTGACGTCTTGCCCCCCGGCGATGCCTAAAACGGAATCCTGCGGTGTCGTTTGTCTTCGCTGCCCCAACCTTATATTTACAAACTGCAACCGCTGCATAAACATCTGAAAAGATAGATCAGGGGGCAAGAAAGCTTTCCGGGAGGAATGGCGCACAGACGAAAAAATAAATGCGTATTTCTTTTCCAAAATAAAACATAAATGTAGGATAGGGGTAAGGTTTCCTAAGGTTAAAAAGCGAGTCACTTAAATGCGTAAACAAAGGCTAAGTATAGCAAAGAAGTAAATTCATCTTGTGAGATTTTAGATATTGTGTTAGTCATGCTGCTCCAAATTTAGACACCGCAACTTCCATTTAGACAAAATAGATCATTTAAAACCAAAATGTTTGTCTTCACACCAGCCTTGTTATGCTTTTGTGTGGCTGGTGGGAGAAAACAATGATCAAAGGCAACAAGACAAGAAGCCATCTATAACATCAAATGCGAACGCATTCCTCTCCCCTGTCCGAAGAGATCTGTGGTACCTCTTACAGGGTCTGTTAATTCTGCGCCTGGGGCAAGGCATTCCTCGAGCTAGCCGCCACTTAGGAATATTATGAGCATGGAAAGTACTTGTTTACCACAGAGGTTCACACCTTTTCTTCACTTGGATCTCTTAAGCAAGCAGATTCCACTTAAGGGGGAGAGGATGTGGTCCGTCGGCTAGACTGCCCACTTTGGTGCTGGAAACCAGGGTTCGAGCCTCGGGGTCGCGTCCACATCCTATGATTCTGGGCAAATCACTTAATCTCCCCGTGCTTGAATGTGTAATGTAAATACGGTGCTCATGTAAAGTGCTCCAATACCTTCGGGTCGAGTTCGTGATATATAAATATGCAACAAAACAAAAAAAAACAAGGAAGAACTGACTGATTGGTGGGACTCAAAATGCTACTTTCTCCGAGTCGATTTGATGCTTTCGAGGGGCGTGACGAGCGTCATTGCAGAAGTAAGGCACGCTACTGCAATGTTCATTTTAACAGGAAGTGCGACGAGCTTGGATGAACTGCCTCAAGAGCAGAGTGCTCCAAAAATGAAAAAAATATGGACGCACCCTAAAACTGTACGCCGACCACAGTTTAGATGCAATACTGTAGCCTGGACTTAAAATGGCTGCTACCGGGTCTAGTGCCAAGGCTGCCCGGGGGGCCCCGTAGGGGACCCTCCAACAGGGCGGCCGCCTTAGTGCCACAGGAAGGCACAAGTATGCATTCTGGCTCCCTGGGCTAGTGACCAGGGGGGGGGTCGGCGGGCCGCGTCACTTCCGGCCAAGGGAGGGGGATAGGGTACATAAGCCTTCCCCGCCCACGTGAGGGTCTCTTGACCGCTGCCCGTCTCGCTGTTTGGTCGCCTGTGTTGTCGCCGGCCGCAGGATCGCTTTCTGGTGAGTTGTCCTCCCCCCCAGCCTCCCTAGGCAGGGGTGCCTGGCCGGGCTCGCCTCGGCACCGGCGCCCGCTCTAGGGGGGGGAGGACAGCTCCTCGAGGGCTCAGGCGACTATGGGGGTTCCGGGGGGTTGTGCGGCCATTGTGGCCCTGGGCACGCCGTATCATTTACGGTAAGGGCATGATGGTGGCGGGTCCCCTCCGGGCCGTGCGCTCCAAGAACGCTGCCTATAGAGAGTTCTTGCCCGGACCGGGGGCCTCGCCTAGGGTCCCGTCGTCGGGGCACATCCTGCTGGGCCGCTATGCCCTCCCCCAATCCCTCGAGCAGTTTTCGCCTCCTGGCCGGGCGGCAGGCCGCGCATGGCGCGCGCGGGGATGTGTCTGGGGCTGGGCCCCCAGCATGTGCATCGCCTCCACCTCCCTCCCCCCTCAGGGCTTACCGTGGGGGGAAGGTGGCCCATCTGGCTTGGGGGGGGTCTCTGTTCCATGCGGGCTCCCGACTCCTGGCTCTGCGCTGAGCACTGGGGCCGGGGTCATCTGGCCCCGTCGGCGAGCGTGCTCCGGGCTTTGGGGTCCTTCGTGGTGTGGCGGAGCATCTGGGGCCACGCCGTGCCGCATCTTCTCCCCCCTCCCTGCTCCTGCGGGTCGCGGAGGGGAGGCTGGTGGGAAAAGTTGGACGCTGTCTTCAATCCGGTCCGGGGGCCGTCCCCAGGGGAGAGGGGAGGGGCCTCCTGCCTCAGCTTGGGCACCCGCTCTTCTCCTGAGGCGATCCGCAGGCTAGACCGCTGACCCGGTTTAAGAGTTTCTCCGTGGGTTGCGCTCGCTCCGGGAGCCTCCGGAACTCTGTTGTCCCGCGTGGTGCTTAGCATCCCGGTGCTAGGGCAGGCGCTTCAGTCTCTGTAGTCTGGCTCGCGCCTTCGCCGAGTGCCTCTACCTTGCCTCCTTGCTTGCGTTATCCGCACCGCCTCCCCCACCACGCGCGGGTGGCTCCGTGCGGGTGGAAGGTGGGGAGGGTCGCGCCGGCTCCTGGTCCTCGGTCTTGCCGGACGGCCGCAGGCTCCTGGGAGCGGAGGGGCGGGTTACGCCCGGCGAACACGTTTCGACATTGTGGGAGGGAAGGTCGGCACCCCTGCTGCCATGTATGGAGGAGGTTGGGCCTTTGTGAGTCTTCCGTGTGGCACTGTCGCTCCCCCCTGGCGTCTCCTGGTTGGCGGCGCCTCCCGTGCCCGGGGAGCGCGGTTTTCGCGGTGGCTTCTGGCACCTGTGTGCGGGGACGGGTCTCTTCGATGGGCCTGCTTGCGCTTGCGGTTCCCTGCGGGTGTGCTCCCCGACGTGCGGCATGCTGGCGGCGCGCCATGGCGTCGGCACCTGGCTCCTCGACCCGGGGAGAGGGGGGAGCGTTGGGCGCGCCGTGGACAGCGCTGGGGCTTGTGTGGGGCGGGGGGTTCGGGCTGGTGCTTGGATTACTCCCGTGTACGTGAGCAGTGGTGGGCCTGGCTTGCTGCTCCGCTTTCGCTGGCCGGGGTGCGGCGTCCCCGCGTGGCCCGTGGGGTGTGCGTCGGCTAGGGGTGGAGGGAGCGCCGCACCACGCCTGGGGTATGGCCTCTCCTGCGCTGTCTTAGGCTCCTGCAGTTTCTGGATGCATGGCCTGGGACCGTGCGGATCTCGGCGCTTTGGGGGGTTGTGCCGGATATGATGGCATGTGCTGCTCGGATGGACCCATCGGGGTTTTCACGCGTTCCAGCAATCCTCATCAGTCACGCACTCCGTCTTCGCAAGGGTTGCCGCGGTAGGCATGGACACAGGGGGGTGCAGCATGAAACAGATGTTGCAGTTTGTCCGCTGCCGCCATGGGGCAGGGTAAGGGGTATCTGGCTGGCTTGTTACCTACCGGGGAGCAGGCTGGGTACTTTCAGTCCCTTTAACGTTCTTTATTGTTTGCCACCCCCAGGTCAAGACGGAGCTGCCACCCGGCGCAGGTTCACGCTGCCCCACACCCCCCCGACCCCCGACCCACGCACCCCCGAAACCCCACCCGATCTGGCAGGGAAGCAGGTCAGTTGCGCTGAGGGAAGCGCCGAGCCGCTTCCTCTGAGTACGATTACCCATTTTCAGGAGAGTAAGTACAGACGCTGGGTGTGTGTGCATTTGGGACCTTTGGAGGAAGTGTGGGCTAAACCACGGTTGGGGGGTAACCTAACGTATCTCTGCTTCATCTCCACCCAGTTTCTGTGGAGACTCCCAACGACCGTCACCCCCTTCGACACATCGCTCTCCCTTGTTGAGTAAGTACAGGCGCAGCTCTCTGTGTAACGGAAGGGACATTAGGAGATCTTGGGAGTGCCTGATCGCTGTTTGGGTGTTAGCTCATTGCTGTCTTTTCTTTCAGGTTGAGTCCACCACATCAGGATATAATGGATAGCCAGGGATCCCCGTCGCTTTTCTCGTTGACGTCCCAGGTGGAGGAAACTCAGCAAAGCACTTCACAAGACGCTCAGCTAGCTGCCATCGTGGAACTGGCCAAGACCAAGGGATTGGCTTGGGCCGCAGAACTTTTGAAGGCTAGCAACCCAGCGGATTCCGGGGTCATCTGTGGGGGTTCGAGCACTGATCAGAAGCCTAGTGAAGAGGCAGGCCCCTCCCGGTCCAAGCGGACACGCAGGGCAACTAACAAGGACTTCCCGGCAGACCCACCGCCACCTAAGAGTCGGGCAGTGGCCATCACCCGAAGTGCCCTGCTGCCCGTTCCCCCGCCCGTGATGCAGGGAATAGCCCCTCCCCCGGCGGACGGCACTCCCCAAGGGACCTTCGCTACTATTGAGGACTTGGGTAAGCTCTCGGACACTTTAAAGAGCTTCATGTCAGAGGTCAGAGCTGGTCTCGCTGGGGCTAGTGCGACGGTTGCGCCCATCGCAGTGAACAACGGGGTTGGAGGGGTAGCAACGGCGGCGAATGTGTGGGCCCTCCAAGGGAGACACACCCAAGGGCATCAGTTGCTCCACCCTGTGGGGAGCTCGGTTCAAGAGTTCTGACAGGGCCTGGGTTAGCGGGGTCTGCTAAGGAGACAGTGGCCGCCGAGAAAGTTGGTGGCCTTGGACCAGGTACCCAGACCCCGTCTCTCCCGGGCCCGTTAAGTACAGCAGGGATTAGCGGAGTGCCTCTCGGCGAGGTAGTCAGTCTTCCCGCAGCGGGGGCCACGGCTAACTCCACACAGGCCACACCTAGCCTTCCCCTAGTTGTGCTCTCCACAGCTATACAGCCGGTCCCGGCAGCCACTGCCCTTACGGTGCCTCCTCCGGCAGCGCAACCAGGACATTTGCCGGTCTCTCACGCGCCACTCCTGTCAGGCCGCAGCTCCCTGTCCTGGGAGGTGCCCCTTGCGGTTAAGGAATTCATATGGAGGCGTGAATTTCTGGACATCTTTTCCTTACTCCTGCTTGGCCAGCACAGCCAGGACGCCCGGAGGGTTGGGGGCAAAGAGGAGGATAAGAAAGTCAGGTTTCAGGCATGGCCGGAGAAGTCGATTGATAACTGGCTATCGGCCTTCTCCATTTTTCAGTCAGTGATCTTGGAAAAATTCCCTGAGCAAGGGCAGGCACTGGTGCAATATCAACGGCTGATCCACACTGAAGCACAAAAGTGGGGGGTCAGGGTGGGTCAACTATGACCGCGAATTTAGAAAAAAGATGGCAGTATGCCCTGAGATGGGGTGGGATCAAAAGGAGGTCCAGTTGTGGATGGACCATATGGGGTCCCGCGGGGCGCAGAACACTGTGACGCAGCCTAAGGCGCAGGGGGTGGTTCATCTAGATTCTGAGTCCTCCCAGACTGGCATTAAGGCTTCCAAGCAGTCCCTTCGAGGGTCACGCGGGGGCCAAAGAGGGGGTTCAAGCGAGTGTCCCCGGGTACCTGCAACCTCTTCAATGCAGGGTCCTGCTCCTGGGGGATCAAGTGTAGGTTCCAACATGCCTGCAGTAAATGCGGTGGCCGACACCCCGCGAACTCTTGCCCGGCCAAGCAGGACAAGTCTCCGTCTGCTTCCAGTAAATAGGACAACTGAGGCAGCACCGAAGGATACAGTTAGATCCATCTTTTCTGCACATGACCCTCCGCGCAGCGCCTCAACCTTTCCTCCCAGTCCACTGTTGCGTAGTGCACCCCTTGCCCCCCCCTGCTCGCTTGCTCCCCTCGCTCAGAAAGGGCCGTCTCCCATCATCCTAAACAACATCCTCCCCCTTCTCAGACGGTACCCCATCAAGGACGATGGGGCTCTATTACTGGGAGGGTTCGCAGAAGGATTTGTGATCCCTTATGTGGGCACTTTGACTTATAGGGAGGCAGACAACCTCAGGTCTGCCAGGGACCTTCCTTCTGTGGTGCAGGCAAAAGTCAAGAAGGAACTGGAGCTAGGTAGGGTAGCAGGGCCCTTCAGGGAGCCCCCACTTGACAACTTCGTAGTTTCCCCGCTGGGGGTGGTACCGAAGAAGGAGCCGGGGACCTATAGACTCATTCATCACCTGTCTTACCCAGAAGGCGACTCGGTCAACCATGGGCTGCAGGAAGAACTTGCTCAGTGTCATACTGTACACTAGATGGGGCTCTGGACTTAGTCAGGAGGGCGGGCAAGGGGGCCTGGTTAGCAAAGGCGGACATTGAGTCGGCATTTCGCTTGCTACCAGTGCACCCGAGCAGCCAACACCTGCTGGGTTTCAGGCTAGATGGCTGGTACTTTTTGACAAATGCATGCCCATGGGGTGCGCAGTCTCCTGTGCCTTCTTTGAGGCTTTCAGTTCCTTCTTGCAATGGGCGTTACAGGAAACCTTCGGGGTGGAAGGGGTCTCCCATTACCTGGACGACTTCCTTTTCATTGGGCGGGTGGCACACAGGAATGCAGAGCGGCTCTTTCGGACTTTCAGACCCTGGCAAACCACCTGGGGGTCCCACTAGCAACTAGGAAAACTGAAGGGCCGGCGCAAGTACTTACGTTCCTAGGAATTGAACTGGACACGGTGCTTGGTGAATCCAGACTGCCTCCAGAGAAGGTCAGGGACCTGGAACAACAGATCAGACTAGCCGTGGGGAAGGACAAGGCCCCTCTGGCCTTTGTGCAGAGCCTCCTGGGGAAACTTAACTTTGCTGCCAGGGTTATTCCCGCGGGGAGGGTCTTTGCGCGCATGTTGGCCAGAGCGACCGCTTCGGTCACAAAGAAGCACCACTTAGTCAAACTGAGCAGGGGCATGAGGGAGGATTTGCTAATGTGGGCGGACTTTTTGGAGAACTTTAATGGGTCAGTCATCTGGCGCGCTCCCTGGGCCAACAGCACAGAATTATCTCTGTTTACAGTTGCGTCTGGAAGGGAAGGGTTCGGGGTCATCTTAGTCCGGGAGTGGTGAGCCGAGAGGTGGCCCAACTCTTGGCATAAGAGAAAGATCACTTCCAAGATCACTGTGTTGGAACTCTTCCCCATAGTTTTAGCTCTTCACCTTTGGCCGGGGGTGCTTACAGCGAAAAAGGTCCTGTTCTGGTCCGACAACCTAGCAGTTGTCCAGGCAATAAACTCACATTCGGCTAGCTGCCCCTTGGTTTTGAGTCTGTTGAGAGAACTGGTGAGGGCATGCTTAAAAAACAATGTTGAATGCAGGGCTCGCCATATTCAAGGGGTGCAGAATGTGGCCGCTGACGCTCTCTCTCGCTTTCAGTGGCGCCGTTTCCGAGAGGCGTGGCCGAGAGCGAGAGAGGAGATGACCCCTTTCCCACAACACCTGTGGCTTCTACTGAGGTGGAACAGCGGATGAGGAGTTTAGGTGAGCTGTCACTGGCACCTAGGACGGTGAAGCGCTACAGGACTTGTGTGGACACCTTTTGTGTGAAGATGGGAGCGTGGGACGATGCAGGGTCTCCACTGGAACTTAGAGTGCAAAAATTTATTTTGTGGGCCAAGCATGGTGGAAAATCCCACCTCTGGATCTCGGGGCATTTGTCAGCCATTAGTTATCACGCCCGGTTGAGAGGACTTCCTGACCCGACCAAATCCTTTGTCATCAGGGCTGCACTTAAGGGATGGGCTAGGAGTGAACCCCGTTCCCCTGACAACAGGTCTCCCATCAGTTACTCGATCCTGCAGGGGATGCTAGACAGCATGCCCAAGGCCACCCGTTCGGGGTACGAGGCAATTTTATTCTCTACTAGTTTTGCGCTGGCCTTCTTTGGGGCCTTCAGGATTGGGGAGCTAGTTGCGCGATCCAAGCAGGACACCTCGGGGTGGCTTTGAACATCAAGGACGTTACCATTAGCTCTTCTTGTCACAGGATAGTGGTGAGACAATCTAAAACGGATCAAGCAGGAAAAGGGAGAGTAAACCTGTTACAGGGGCTGGGGGACGCTAGGTATTGCCCCCTGCTTCTGGGCAAGGCTTATTTGGCCCTCCGCCCGGGGTCTGCGGGGTACTTCCTGGTTCATGAAGACGGGTCTCCAGTTACCAAGTTCCAAGTAGACCACATCATGCAGATTTGCTTGCAATTGTCAGGACAAGCAGGGGGAGACAAGAGATTTAGCAGTCACTCCTTCAGGATTGGGGCGGCTACCACTGCCTTCCTATCAGGGATGCCGTCAGAGCGAATTAAGCAAGTAGGGCGGTGGGAGTCGCAATGCTACAAACGTTATATAAGGCCTTGAACGGAAGGTTAGGGGAGAAGCCCCTTGGGTTTAGGCGAATCTGTCCGGTGTTGACAGGTGTACGGTTTCGGCCCGGTTGGCCAAATGAGGTTGCAGTGCTGTGTTTTGTTTATTGTACAAATGTAGATCAGAGAATATAAACGTTTAATAAAGTTGATTTCAAATACAACATCTCTTTATTTACCAGGTACCAAGGTCTGGGTAATTGGCCACTCAAGCATCGTTAGAGTGGCACAGTGGGCTGAAATAAGGAAGTGGCGACATGGCTTCTCCGCTACAGAGATCACGTGGCTAGGTTACCCGGGCATGCGTTGGAACGAGCTGAAGAGGAAGCTACAGCAGAGACTGGGGGGAGGGAGCGGTCCACCTCACATTCTGATCATACACTTGGGTGGGAATGACCTGACGACTCTAGGGAGGAGAGGGCTGCTCCAGGACATGAGGGACATCATGTGTCAATTGAGTATTCAGCTGGGGGCTTGTGAATTGTGGTGGTCCGAAATTTTACCTCGCCAAGTTTGGCAAGGAGCCCGTTCGGGAGAGGCAATTGAGATTTCACGCAGGAGAGTGAACAGCGCCATGCGTAAATTCACCCATCAAAGGGGATTTGGCTTCATCAGGCATGGTTTACTTAATGTCAAGTCTACTGGACGTTGGGAAGTGGATGGGTGTCACCTCTCAAGGGTAGGCATGGACCTATTTTTGCTGGACCTGAGGGAGGCCTTGGAAGCAACAGGCTGTAAGTAAGAATAGCTGCCTTGGTGGGGGGCACTGGTGGTGACGGGGGCCACCTCCAGAGCTGTGGAGGAGTTACAGGGCGATCCAGAGTCTGCAAGGTACAGAAGGGTACTATATTGCAGCAGCACAACAGGGTGCTAAGCCAAGGATACCCAGGGATGTCTTAGCGGGTCCCCTGGAAGAACTACGGCGCCCCGTTAGCCTACAGGCGGTTGTGGGTCTGAGCAACCGGGGGCTGCCTGGAACGCTCCGCCCACCTGTCTGGGGGCGTGAGTAATGGAGTGGACTGGCGGTCCACTGAGGGAGAGGTGGCCTCTCCCAAAATTGGTAACCACCGGTTGGCAATGGCCACGGTGCAAGTTGACTCATCAGGCGGGCAGGCGGCATAGGGGCTAGCCTGCCCTGGAATCGCCCGTAAGATAACCCACCATGTTGGCATATTGGTTATGCAAATAAACCTGCAGCAAAATTTCTCCACTAAAAAAGGTGTTGTGTGGTTTATTTATGTATATCACGTTATGATAACTGAGTGCTGCCGATATTGGCACTATGCCAAGGCTGCCCGGGGGGCCCCGTAGGGGACCCTCCAACAGGGCGGCCGCCTTAGTGCCACAGGAAGGCACAAGTATGCATTCTGGCTCCCTGGGCTAGTAACCAGGGGGGGGGTCGGCGGGCCGCGTCACTTCCGGCCGAGGGAGGGGGATAGGGTACATAAGCCTTCCCCGCCCACGTGAGGGTCTCTTGACCGCTGCCCGTCTCGCTGTTTCCCGCCCTACCGCTTACCCTGCGAACGGACAAAGGAGGGTACGGGGGGGAAGAAATAACTTATTGTTTTGTGTTGCAGGAGGAGTTACAGGGCGATCCAGAGTCTGCAAGGTACAGAAGGGTACTATATTGCAGCAGCACAACAGGGTGCTAAGCCAAGGATACCCAGGGATGTCTTAGCGGGTCCCCTGGAAGAACTACGGTTCCCCGTTAGCCTACAGGCGGTTGTGGGTCTGAGCAACCGGGGGCTGCCTGGAACGCTCCGCCCACCTGTCTGTGGGGGGCATGAGTAATGGAGTGGACTGGCGGTCCACTGAGGGGAGAGGTGGCCTCTCCCAAGAATTGGTAACCACCGGTTGGCGATGGCCACGGTGCAAGTTGGCTCATCAGGCGGGCAGGCGGCATAGGGGCTAGCCTGCCCTGGGATCGCCCGTAAGATAACCCACCATGTTGGCATATTGGTTATGCAAATAAACCTGCAGCAAAATTTCTCCACTAAAAAAGGTGTTGTGTGGTTTATTTATGTATATCACGTTATGATAACTGAGTGTTGCCGATATTGGCACTATGGAACTAATGCATCCGCGCCAGGAATTTGTGTGTGACTTGATGGTCAAAGGTTTGAGGTCCACTCAGATGCACTTAACAAAGTCCACTGATTTAGGGCCAAACAGAATTCAACACAAAGCATTACGCTTTGATGGCAAATGAGAGAGAGAAAGAGATAACCACACAGCAGGAAACCTTGCATCAATCCCGGCTTCCATTTGACCACGTTGGCTGATCTTAGGTAATTTCTTTTTTTTCACAGTGACTCTTTTTCCTTCATCATCACATGAGCACACCTTTAAACACAACAGCTAAGAGTGTGTGCTGCAAAAAAACAAAAGATGGCAATGCTATTCCAGCTATAACACCCTAGGCCAGTGGTTCACAAACTTTTTAGAACCATGACCCACCTTTTAGAACGACAAAATCTAGTGACCCATCTGCCTTTAATGGACAAGAGGAGGGACAATTTGTGAATGTAAATAAATCATCGTGTGGTAGCGCATTCTCATTTACAGACAGCCCATTTTTTATTAAAATGGCCACTAATTGTGCACAAGCAAGCATACAGTTTTACTGATAAAACAGTATAGCACTCAAATGATAATATGTGAAAATCAGGTTTCTGTGAATATTTATCATTTGTGTATCACCAAGTAAAGTGTCTTGATTTGCTTTGATTTTGTTAAAATCTGTTTCCAGCATACTTCAGAATTACAAAAATGTGTGCTTCATTTTTGCTTTCCTAACTACTGAATGCATACAGTTCATTTACAGTTATTTACATTTTGTTGTGTGTTGCAAAAAACGACATCCTACAGCCTTTCTTTCACACTCCCTGTACTCCAGTAAAATAGTCACATAAGTCACTTTAAAGCTCCTCTCACTTTGCAATGAGAGATAGAAAAGTATATGCCAATCCCATGTTGTTTCCTATTGGGATGTCCTGGCACGCTCTTGGGCCCATGTGATGAGTGATTCACTTAATGGGCGCCCATGTTGTTCTCCTCTAATAGTGCTCTTGGTTGAGATTTGGTGTTCATTTTGGCCTCCTCCCTGGGGAGCTGAAGAATGTCTATAGCTATCACTGTGATCCTCTAGGTGACTCCCATTTCCATGCTGGTTTCCACACTTGGAGGTCCTAATCCCTGGTGGTAGGGTTTGCCCCGTTATGATCCCACACCCTCACCGCCACTGGAGGCAAGCCAGCCTTCTATCCCACCGGTATGATGTTTTATTAGGGAGTTAGACCAGAGTCCCTGGCCCTGCATTTCTAGTCGCCTCCTGACCTCAATCTTATGGGATTATCCTCACTCGTCTCCCGGATTATGTGCCCTCCTCTTCTTATTATTCTTCTTTGTTCTATCGCTACCCTAGTGGCCCCTCTTCTCCCTATCATGGCTTCCACTCGAATTAAGTCGGGAGTTAACTGCTTCAAAGTCATCTATCCCCCCAATCTGTCCAAAGCAGCAGCAAAACGGTTCAAGCACAACACCATTGAACAATTCCCTGATTCCCTCTTTGTTGATCAATTCCATAATGGGCACCTAGGGAAGCTAAAAAATGACTTCATTTTTTTCACTCACGACACCCCTTCCTGGTCCACCAGCTTCTTCAATTTCTTCAACGTCTCCTCCTCCTAAGCTATCCCGCATGGACAGCGGCTAAAAATTTCCCCCTCCACTAGCTTTAATGGCTCTCTCACCATTACACTCTACAAGAATGGCACTGTCATGATTCAAGCGACAGACTCCTGTCTCTCTCTCTTTGACCATCTCTTCCACTCCCTTCGCCCAACCCACACAACTATGATCTCCCTCGACTCTTCTTTGAGCTCCTCTCCTTTCTCCCTTTCTCCCCCCGTTACTCTAGCAGGCCGCTCTCCCGGGAGACACAGGCCTACCCTTTGTCCCCCCTTGCCTTTGCTCCCTCCTCTCCCTCTCTTCCCCCTTCCCAAAATGTTCCTCCCGCTATCTTGTCTGTCCGACCTCCGGCCTCCACCCCCCCTCCCCGCCCTGCATCTGCCCGATTCTCCAACGTTTTCGCTTCCCCCTAATCCCCCTAAGCCTACCCACCTCCCCCCCTCTTATTCCACCTTTCTTACAACCTGGTCTACCTATCAACTTTCCTTACCTCCCCCCTTCCCTCCCCCTTTCACCTCATCCCTTTCCGCTCTTCCCCGTCCCCCGTACCCTAAATTCTTCTCTTCCACCTCCCATCTATCTTCAACCCCACCTTCCTCATCCCTTGCTTCCCAACCTTGTCGCCCTCCCCAACAATTCCTTCCTTGTCTCTCCCTCTGACCTTGCAGTCCCTTACTCCTCCCTCAGTTTCCATCTAGCCCAATCCCCCCACTCCACCTGTTACCTGTCCCCCTATATTCACCTTTCATTGCCTACAGTACCTGTCCAGCACCATCCTCTCTTTTCTCCCCATACCTCTGGCCTTCCTTGGACCCCCCGCCCTCCCTCCCCGTACAGCCCCCTCTCCTCTCTTCTCCACGTACCTTTGGCCTTCATCTGACCCCCCGCCCTCCCCTCCCTGTTCCCCTCTTCTCCCCTTACATCCGGCCTTCTTTTGTCCCCCCTCTTACTCCTCAACTTTCTCCTCATACTTATGATCTCTTCTCTTCCCCTCTGTTCAACACCAGAAAAAATATTTCTCTTCCCACCACTGTTTCACCATCCACTCCTATCGTCCACCATCTTTCCTCTCCTTCTACCCTTGCTCCCCAACTCCCCACCCCACCCCTCCCCTCCCTCCCTCACCCTCTGCACTCCCTCCCTTATCCCGTTCCCCCACCCCGCCCCGTCCTCCCTCACTCTCTGCACTCCCTCCCGTATCCCGCTCCGCCATCCCTCCCTGTCCTCCCTCACCCTCTGCACCGCCTCACTTAACCCGTTCCCCCACCCCTCCCTGTCCTCCCTCACCCTCGGCACTCCCTCCCTTATTCATCGAGCCTCCCAACACTCCGTGCTCAGCTCTCCTCTCCCTGGAAAATAAACTTGATTCTCTCATCTATTCCATTTCCCACCTTGTAGCGTCCATCTCACTGTTAAGCGCCAAGATGTCCCCCTTCCCTAACAACCTCCCGAGGAGTTCCTTGCTCCCCAATAAAGCCAACCACAGTCTGTCCTCTGCAGACATCACCAACTTACTGGCCAGCTACAAGACCACCAACGTCACTCCCCCTCCACCTTCCTCTCCTAATAATTCTACGCAGTTCCCTATTCAGACCATCTCCTCTGCCAGACCTTACCAGCCTCCCTCTTACTGGGCACCCTCATTCAAGAACCTTATCCCTATCTCCCTTAACAACCCTGACACCCCCATCACCAAAACATCTGCGTCAGAGCTGCACTGCTTGCTCCACAACTGCAGATCTGCAATCAAACACAAATTGGAAATCTCTGATACTATCACCCACCAGAATCTTGACATGTTCTTCCTCACTGAGACCTGGTTTAATGACTCCTCTCATACTGTGTTTGATCTTCTGGTACCCACTGACTACTCTATCCTCAAAAATGACAGGGCAGACAAAATTGGGGGCGGTGTCGCTATCATCGTTAGGAACTCCCTTCAAATGAAAGCCTTCCCTACCACCCTTTTCCGTACATTCGAATGCCTATCCCTAGAACTTCAAATACATCACGGCTCACCCTTTAGATTCCATGCCATCTACCACCCACCCGGTAACTGTTCTTCCTTTGAGGAGGAACTGACTGACTTCATCAGTGACCAATTTTCTCAAAGTGACAGACAGATCTTCCTGGGCGACTTTAATCTCCACTGGGGCTCGTTGGAAGACTCGGCTGCCAACAAACTTGCCACCTTTCTCTCAGCCAATGATCTCTTCCAACATTGCTCGGAAACCACACATTCCAAGGGCTCAATTCTGGACCTTGTCATATCCAAAGCAGACCTGCTGACTACTGCTCCCCCCATCCATGTAGACTGGTCTGACCACTTCCTCATTCCCTTCCGTTTTCACCTATCGCACGTTATAACTCTCGGCCAACCTAAAAGAGCTACTACCTGGTTCCGCAACACTAAGAACATTGATCTGGACACTTTTTGTGATTCTGCTATGCGGGCACTTCCTAGACTAGACCCTAACGTGGATGTCAACGTTCTCACTTCTCAGTGCCTCTCAGCACTAGCAGTCGAAATCGACAATGTCGCTCCACTCCAAAGCAAAAGGAAAAGACCCACCCCCTCAGCACCTTGGTTCAATAAAGCTCTCTACGATGAAAGGAAAAACCTTAGAATCCTGGAGAAACATTGGAGAAAATCTCCTTCCACCTCCAATCTCTCTCTTCTACGTTCAGCAAGATCCAAATATCACAACCATATCTTCCTGGAAAAAGCATCACATTTCAGATCCCTTCTTGACTCAGCCAAAAACAGACCCAAAAAACTTTTTGACCTCATCAAAAACCCAAACTGTTCTCCCCTAACCATTAAGCCTGAGGATTCCACAAAGAAAGCAGCAGATTTCGCTATATTCTTTGATGAAAAGGTCAAAGCACTGGTGGATCAGGTCGCCCACCCCACCCCCATTGAGGAGCGGAAATCCTTAGTTACCTGGCAGAACTTTGACGTCATCTCGGAAGATGACCTCCTCAAATGCATCCTCGAAACTAAACCCTCCAACCATTCTTCTGACCCCATCCCTAGCGACATCGCCATTGATTTCTACACCTATACTCTCTCTTACTGGACCAGGCTAGTCAATCTCTTCCTCAGTCAAGGCGCCCTCCCGGTTACCCTCAAATCAGGACAGGTCACCCCTCTTCTAAAAAAACCTCCGCCGATGCGAACGACCTCAACAACTTCCGCCCTATCACCAACCTCCCTTTTCTTTCGAAAATCACCGAAAAATGTGTTGCGAAACAACTTTCCTTACATATTATGGACAATAACCTCCTCGACGTCTTCCAGTCTGGCATTCATCCAAAATTGCAGCACTGAAACAGCCCTGCTGCAAGTGATTGATGATGCGCTGCATATACTCGACTCTGGGGAATCGTGTCTTCTGATTCTTCTAGACCTCTCTGCAGCCTTTGACACTGTTAATCATAGCACCCTCCTCAACACTCTTCAACAGAGAATGGGATTGGATGGCACAGTGCTCAAATGGTTTGCCTCTTTCCTCTCTGACAGATCCCAAATGATCAAGATAGCGAACAGTCTTTCATCTCCATTGGCTGTAGGTCAAGGCGTCCCTCAAGGTTCTATCCTGGCACCCACTTTGTTTTATCTCTACCTGGAACCATTAGGGAACCTTCTAAGCAAATCTGGGATACATTACCATCTTTATGTGGACGACACTCAAATCTACCTTAAGGTGTCTTCCGCACACGATCTCTCACTACTCAACTCTACTCTCAACTCTATTCACAACTGGATGTTAGCTCACCAACTCATTCTTAATCCCGCCAAAACTGAATTCCTCCTCCTCTCTACCTCTCTCTCACCTCCTCCTGTTCAATATTGGATGGATCAGCTGAACCTACTCAACAACAAACCCATCATTGTCGACAGCGCTAAATCCCTAGGTGTCATTCTTGACAAAAGACTCAACCTAATCTCCCACATCAACTCTATTGCTAAGAACGCACGTTACCAGTTGTGCCTTCTATGGGGGATCCGTAGCTTCTTCCCGGAGAAAGACTTAAAAACCTTGGTACAATCTCTGGTTCTCTCAAGACTGGATTATTGCAATTCTCTTCTGACGGGCCTACCCAAATCCCACCTCTCCCCTCTCAAATCCATCCTCCATTCAGCAGCTCACTTCATTTCAGGGTCTAAACGAAGCGACCACGTCACGCCTATCCTGTCCTCTTTTCGATGGCTTCCGATCGAGGCAAGATCTATTTACAAAACTGCCTGCATCACACACAAAGCCTTACACACGTCCTCCCCTCGTTACCTGGCGAATAAATTGAAATTGTCCGGTGGCTCTCGCCCTTCTCGCAATGCGGAAAAGCTTCTGCTTGAGCCCCCCGTCTTCAAAAGGGAAAGATCGATGGCGCAATCCTTCTCAGGCAATGCGGTGAGAATCTGGAACTCGCTTCCCCCATTGCTCCGTGCCACCTCCTCTACCCGGATCTTCAAAGCTGACCTCAAATCTCTTCTCTTCCAAAGACACTTTCAGAACTAATACTTTCATTCTCAGGCCCCTCTAGGAAGTTCGCTCTTCATTGTAAATTTGTACTTTTTCCTGTACATTCCTCACCCTTGCGTGCTGTGTTGGATTCCACTATAGGAAATTCTGTACTCCATGCCTATTGAAGTGCCTTCCCAGTGTGTTCTGAGTGACTGACACTTATTGCAGTATTATACCTCTATTTGTATTTTGTATCTTATGAATCATGCCCACCTGTCACTTTTTCCTCTTGTAACGTATACCTCTTTTTGTATCTTGTTTGTTTTTGTTATTTGCACAATTGTCACTTTTTCCTCATGTAATGTAACGCTTGCTTTTGTATTATACTCACTTGTAACCTTCTCCTCATGTAATGTTACTGTTCCTAGTGTGAAGCGCTCTGACACCTTCGGGTAAAGTCCGCGCTATATAAAAACGCATAAATAAATAAGAGAATAAGCAGTGACTCGTCAGAAAACATAGCCTGACATTTGACCTTGTCTTTGAAGCACCAAAGGTGACATGATAAGCACAGAATTTAAAAGCCTCTTTATTTATTGCTAGGACTTAGTTGACCCACCAAAAATCAGGTCACGACCCACAGTTTGAGAGACTTTGCTCTGGACCACAGAGAGGGGTCAAAAGGCAACTGACTTCTGTCTTGGTTCACTAATAGCATAGTCGCCAAGGCAGTAGCTGATGGGCATAAATGTTTCGAAGTTCCAGTTTAGAATCACTTCTAACAATTTTTACTCAATGCAATTGTATCATTTAATATAACTAAACTGAAATGTGTCACATTTTAAACAAATACACTGTGTTTGAATTTTGAAGTCTTTATATAGGTACAGGACTCTCTGAACCAAGTAACAGCAGACCCCTCACTCCTGTTCTTCCTGAATCCCTGAAGGTCAGTGC
Organism: Calotriton arnoldi; assembly: GCA_963921515.1. NCBI lineage: Eukaryota > Metazoa > Chordata > Amphibia > Caudata > Salamandridae > Calotriton > Calotriton arnoldi. The sequence continues at coordinate 198,399 of CAWUFW010015298.1, read as the reverse complement.
TGCTTGTGACCACTCTGCAGGAGACAGAAACCAACCAAATGCAAAAACAAATGGCTTTGAAGCGAGCACGGTCTGACTGGGCACGCTGTAAAATCATGTGTTATGCATTGTTCGTTTGTGAAGCGCGGGAGCACTGCAGGCAGGAAACGTGGCCTGCTCGGCCCCCAGCAACAACCACTAGAAGTAAGATCGGCCTTCACCCTGCCAGCCCACCAGGAAAACAACCAGTTCAGGCCTGCCTACCTCCCTCCAGGATCAGGCCCTAGACTGCTACAGGAGACCAAGTGTTGCCACATTGCCTTCCCACAGACCGGTACCATCTCACTACTTTTTTGGTTGTAAAGAGAAGACAAAAATCACCACCGGGGCTATGGTGTTGGGTGGGATTTGCATGTTCCGTCATGACATCACGCATGTGGTGTTCCCTACATCAGCACGCCAACGGTTTTGTCACCGTTTCAATGTTCAGTAATAATCTTGGATTGGCTGTGTTGTGTCCAGTGAGGGCCCTTCCCTTGTGCTGCCCCAATGCACCCAGGCTATAGCTTAGCATCGAGGGAGTTATGGTGGAATGTGGCATGGTCTTGTTTCCTTCATTCAGTGGTTGAGGAGTATGGACTACTGCTCCAAAGCGGCAGAAACAGTATCCCAAGAGAAAGGCTGTATGAGTAAATACTAGAAGCAATGGGAGTACTGGAGGTACTATATCCATATGGATCAGCCTATAATGAGATGAAAGGACTCCATTTGTGAAAAGTTATTGTACAAGAGTTTTAAAACACTGTGAGCACTAATGCTACATGCCTAATGTCTATGGTTGTAATATTTTAATTGGAAAATATTTTTAAAAAAATATCAAAAATACGGGCTCCACTCCTATCTAACATATTTAATGTCACGTGATGCCCAAGTTGGACTTGCATCTGATGTCAATTTATTGATGCAATCTTTTTAATATAACCGCGACGAGTGCACCTCAGAAGGGCAGTGCAGCACTGGCTTACTTGTTGCTTCTTCCCCATCACCCTCTCTAGGGACCTAGATCAGCCAAAGCTAACCGCCCGAGATGTGGGTGCAAACGGAAAATGGTGCGCAAGGTGAACCCCGGCATGACTGCATGGCTTGGTTGACGATGCAGGAAGTGTGGCGGTCAGTGACAGAGTGAGGGTGGGCAGGGCGGCCCATCCCATCTGGCGCAGGAGTTGAAATACCCAGCGGTCCTACGACAGAGTGATTGCAGTGTTGAGTGGAGCCGCAGGGACATAACGGGGAAGTTAAAGGTAAAGGCTGCCCTCCTACCTGAAGAGTGAGGGGTTCATCAGAAGGACTGCAAGAGCTGTGTAGACAGGGCCCAGATTTGATAGTGATACTGTGGGCAAGGCAATACATACTGGAAGCAGCGGCCGGTGCCGGTAAGAGCGGTGGGGTGGTGGGGCTGGGTGGGGGGTGTTTCGACAGACGACGACGAGGGAAAATTAATTATTTATTTAATCTTCCCTCGTGGTCGTCTGTCGAATCCCCATAAACCCTCCCCCCCAACCTGGCCCCACCGCTCTTACCTGCATGGGCCGCACCTGCATACTGGTGATCAGGATTAGCGCCTGCGAACCCCATTTTTCCTCAGGCTAAAACTGTGACAGTGGGAGTGCAGAAATCTCTTCCCCGCCTCCCCACAGTGGATGAAATATCCTAAGCTGATTAGTATTGTGACATACACTTTTGAAACATCCACAGTAGCCGAGATAGACCCCCTCTTTAGAACAACACAGAACCATTCTGGACACCATAACCTTGGGGTTTAGGCAGCATACTTGACAACCAATAGGAAAGCAGCTGCATTAGTGCAAACCCCCTAGAGTAAAGGACTGATTTGCCTAAGGAATTGATACCTAGTTTCACCACCTCAAACAGCTTGTGCTTCCAGGGAGAAGAGGGCTGGTGCTTCATTCAACATGTCTTTGCTCCTAGCATATGCAAACAAGAGAGTCCTGGGTCTCATGAGTGAGGCAACTCAAACATGTCCTGGAACTGGGAAGCGGAAAAAATACCACTAACACGTAAACGTTTGGCAATATCAGTTCTAACCACCAATTAGCAGTTGGCAAGGTGGCAGACTTTTCTTTGAAATACCTCCACTCATGACCAATGTTCCCTGTAAATATTTTTCTTGGTGGGTGGCTGTGCAGTGCCTGTGGGCACACTTTCTGAGTTGTGTGTGCAAGTGAGCCATATCGAGACTCGCTATGTGAGGAGGTGGATCCAGAGACAACTATGTTTTGCTTTTTTGAATAAGTGTGTTAAAAGGTGCATTTTAAATATTATTCCAACTAGACTGATTAAACCTGCAAAAAAGGGTTCATAGAAAGTTACAGAAAGGGCAGGGGGACTCATGAAACCATTCTGTACTTCACAATGCTCTGTGAGACACTATTAAGCCTGCTGTTAAAACCGATTCCCTGAAACACTCTCCTGGCCCTGAAGCACCCCAGTTTGCTGTTGTTTTTCCCGATGTTGGTGTACATCTGCAGTTGTAAGTGGTGTGGCTGCTGTACCTGCATATGTGAAGATGGAATTGAGTTTCTCCTCCTCACACGTATTATGGGGACTTTGGGGTGTGCTGTATGGTCTGGCTGGAGAGCTGGATCAAGCTTGTCTGTGAGGCTGGATCGAGCTGGTATGAGCTTAGGTGTAAGGCTTCTGAAGCAAGCCCTAAAAAGGTGTTTTTGGATCTGCAACAACAGCAAACATTGACTCACTACGCTCCCAAATATGTAACACAAATGGCTAGGCTGTGGCAGGGAGTTGCTTCTGGGTAGTCATGTGGCCTAGAATATGACTGCACTGCCACATGTGAAGCTGCTCCACTAATTAAGCTAGTGGCCATTCATACAAAAACCATAACCTCTCAAATAACGTAAACTGAGTTATAGAGGCAGAGGGGCGTATCTTCTGACACGATAACCACAGTGAAAGAACTCTAATCCACCATAAGCAACCTTGCATCTGTGCTGAAGATGTAGAGCAGGGATCTAGACAGAACACTGTGTGATTCGTTGGATTCTGAGAGGGAGTCGAGGGCACCAATTGGGGGTTGTTTCTCGAGACATGGCTGAAAAGTGTCATGCCAAAGACAAACTCTCCACCAGCTTCCTAAGTGAAAGAGCTCACAGTGCTCTCTGGGTCCCTCCATCCCATCCAATCCTGAAATGTAAAGGCAGGAAAGTTAATTTATTGGTTGGCTAACAGGAAAGTCAAGGCCATGATCATCCTTCAGTGCTTAACTGTGAAAGGAGGCGCTCTGATACTAAAGCAATAGCAGTAACAATCACCAGCTACTATAAAAATGTATCCATGAAACAGGCCTCATCTCGGGTAGAGAATAGATCATTCTAGAATCAAAAATTTCATCATATCAACCCTGACAATCAAGGATCAAATAGCACTAAACCTGCCTATTACATCTGAAGAGATCAAGCAGGCCATTTCAGATGTGCCGTCAGATACGACTCCAGGCCCCACTGGGATTCCAGTAGAATTCTTTAAAAAGTTTATTTTGCTTCTAATACTACACCTGCAGGCAATATTTGAGAAGACTTACCACACCCTCTACCACTTGACCTTCATGGAGCCATCATATCTTGCCACCAGACTTGCACCGACAATACACACTAAAGTTTACAGCCACCAGAATGGGTTTATACTGGGAACGATCACCTTCATTGCTTGCAGCATTTGCATGTGGCACTGGAGAGAGCTGATTAAGTTCAGGGCCCAACCACATTGGTGTTAATGGACATCAAAAAAGCTTTCTATACAGTCCACTGGCCCTTTATTTATCGGGTGCTTAAAAGAATTAGTTTTGGACTGTTTTTCCTTAAATATGTTGCAGCTCTTTACACAGCCCCATGGGCACAGGTCAAAATAAACAGAATACTCTCTCTCGCTGTCTCCACAGAAAGGGGCACACGTCAGGGTTGTCCTCTCTCCCAGTTTTATTAAGTGCATCTATGGAACCCTTCACAGAATAAGGACGGAGAAATGCTCAGTTGAGCAGGTTTTAGTGGAATAGCAGCTGTGAGTACAGGGTGTCCCTTTAAGCCAATGTCTTGTTTCTTTTTATTCAACAACGGGAAAGCTCTAATCCATGATCAAAATCCTAGAAGTGTGCGGCGATGCCTTAGGCCTTGAAGTAAACTTGGTGAAATATACCTATGTCCCAATAAACCAGCCAGCATACCTGGTACATGCCCAGCTGCATGTCACGGAGACCACTTCAAATTCTTAAGTATGCATGTGGCGAGAGATCCATACCAATCCTAGGATCTAAATATTAATCCACTGCTCCAATTAACAAAGCTAGAGTTGGAAGGGTAGACCACTTTCTATATTCGGAAAGGGAGCAATTGTCGAAATGATCTCACTACCACAATTTCTATATACCCTCCATAACTACCCATACCCGAACTCTCCCCAATTTTATATCGATTGTCAAAAACCCTTTCAGCGGGACACATGACAAGCAAGATCTCCAGAGCCCAACTGTGGTGGTGGAGGCCTTTTACTCCTGAGGTCCCGGGACCCAACCTTCTATGGGTTCTGAGCAACTGAGCAACCCCTCCAGCACTTGACTGTCAGTGGTAGCGTGGGTTGAGCAGTCCAAGGCTGAAAGGTAAACACAGGCTCAAGATTCAAAATACATTCAGCAAGCCTAATAAATGAATGTCCAGCCAGATACTTACTTTTATGACACAAACACTATTTATGTATGAACAAAAAGTGTAATACGACAAACACAAACAATATACACAGCCATCCTACGCTAGCACTCTAGCATTGTTCACAGGGTCCTGAGCCCCACGTCCCTGTCTACTGGCAGTTGATATTCCTAATTTATGATAGGTAATATTCCGGATAGGCCAGCTATGAGTCTGAGTCTTAGTAGTTCCACTATGGCTTTCTAGAAAGTCAAAGTGTTTCAGCGTTGTAGTGCTATGAGGCAGAACAAGTTCACCATGGGCTCTCCGGCCCAGTGATCAGTCTTACCCAATTTGAATGGTGATATGGAATACCTCGGGAACGTTCATCACTCCAGCGTTGTGGTGGATTGAAGCGGATATAGGAGGAGTGTTAGTCTCATTGCTGCGGGCAAGACGGCTGGGCATCTGTGGCACTCCTCTAATGATGCAGCAAGTTCTTCTGATCATCCTGGCAGGTCAGAGGCAGCCACTCATCTTCTGTTGCTTCAGTCGGGGCTCCGGGCACACGGGTCAGTATCCGCTGGTCTTCATGGTCAAACTCTGTATACGGTGAAGGCCTTCCCTCTTGGCATATGGTGTACCAGGGCAATAGCCCTTGCTCTTCACAGCAGCCCTCTGGTATATGGGGTTGCAGACTTTTGGGCAGCACACGGGCGTACGGAATGAGAGGTGCACAGCAAATATCTTCACGGTGACCCCCTCTGGCATACATGGTCTCAACTTTAGCCAACACTCTGGCACGTGGCCCACTTGGTGCAGCAGCAAATATATTCATGATGACTCCCTCCTGCATAATAGGCCACTGAAATGGATTACCGAGTGTAACAAGACCGCAATCCATGAGACAATGCTGAAGTCATGGCACACACACAATTCATTTTTGCCCATGACTACAATCAGCACAGGATCCAGATATTCCTGCAACTTGGGTACTCGGGGCAGGGGCGCCCATCCGTCATCATGAGGGGGACTATTTTTTATCCTAACAGGAGCCCCTCCCACATCAGACTACCCTAAACCAACTCCTAACGTCAAGAGGTTGGATCATCGAATCAGTAAATGCGCCAGGAAAGTCCATCGGCATTCCAGTGACGCAGCCTCATTCATATATGGCTAACAAAAGGCTAACAAAAGGTTAATAAGATCCCCAGCCCTACTCTCTATGATTCCTGCATCAGCCCCATCTGCTTCCTGAGATGTGAACATTTCCCACTGACCAGTGACTTTTTCAGAATCAAAGAGCCCTTTTGAGGTGCACAGAGGAGCCTAGCACTCCATTCCTCTAGTGCGCATCCCACACAGCTCTCAGGAATGTGGCAATCCACAAATATCTCTTGGGGCTCATCCACCTTCATGTGCCTTCTCAAATCTTTGGGACCTCAATGTATTGTACCACTCACATGCACACATACATCACAGCACACACACAGGGAATGTGGCAATCCACAAATATCTCTTGGGGCTCCTCCACCTTCACATGCCTTCTCAAAGCTCTGGGACCTCAATGTATTGTAACACTCACAGGCACACATACATCACAGCACACACACACAAACACACTTGTTCTGCACAACACTGCATGTTAACATGATGTAGGCTTAGGGTGGTTAGGCAAACAGCAACATCACTTTACATGAGTCAGCCAATAGGCTCCATTCCCATGACACAGGAAAAAAGGCCTGTTCACACTATACAACATCATTACTAAAACACAGTATGCTGTCACCACCACACTTGTGCTACTTAACTCCTGATAAGGGCAGTAGCCCTTTACCACTGCGAGGGTAGCAGTTTGAGCGTCCCTCCCCGTCTCACAAGTTGGAATCCTCGAGACAAGTCTAGGTCATGGGGCACACACATGATCTGTGTTTGAAAATGATAAAAAATCAGCACCAAGAATCCAGATATCATTGCAACTGGGGCCCTTAGGGCAAGGGTGCATGTCCATCACCATTGGAGGGACTTTTCCACCCCAACACTCACTGCAGTACTAAATCAGTAAATTCCTGAGGGCTTGTGGCTTCCTCAGCATTCCGTTATTAAAGTGGGCACAGATTCCATATGATGAAGGGTTACGGATAGTGGACGTCCTAATTAGTCCTCCTCAATAATTGACTTTTTGAGATAGAATGATCCAGCAGTGAAACTTGCTCAACCTACACTCAATTCTATAAGGAACAGCAATCACACACCCATTACCAAGACACCCATTACATCCTGGCATGCTGCTTTAAAATAGTGGCAAGATATGCTAACAAGAGAAACACTTTTGTAGGTGGGTACATAGCTGTCTTATGTGGCAATGCTGGAAGGGTTTCAACTCTGGGACCTACCAGGTATATTAAAGTAGGGGAAATGTTTCGGCATTCATCACATCAAATCATTTGAACAACTGTCAACAGAATTTTCACCACATAAATCACAATTAGTACAATACCTGCATCTATGTCATGCTCTTGGACCTTACAGGAACAAATTGAAATCTATACCAGACTTTAACCCCTTAGAATCAAATTTGACAATGGAGCAGCTTGGCAAGAAGGGTATCTCTCTAGAGTTACTAAATCATTAGTACTCAACAAGCCATACCCCCTAAAAGATCTACAGAGCAAATGGGAGTAGGATCTCCGGGAGCTGGAAGATGATGAGTGGACAGAGGCTAAAATTGCAACACCTTCTGCCTTAGATTGATCTAATTCAAATATTTTCACATGGTCTATTTATACCCGCCAATACTGTGGAAAATGGATAGGGTTTAAAATCCATGTGTCCTAAAGCGTGGATATCAAAAGGAGAGTACCAGAAGTTGTGATCTTAGCCTACATGGCATTTGTACCATCCCTTACTCTGTGTTGAAACTTCTGCCCAATTATTTGTATGGTCATTAATTACAGTGGGGTGACCCTGTGTCCCTCAGAACCTGGGTTTCCAGATCCAGAATGTTACCAGGACCTATTCAATACATTTCTTGTTGACTCCAGGTGAGTCAAGATTAATTTAAGATGTTTGATTCATATAAACACTTGTTATATCAACACAGACAGTCTTACACATTATTGTTTTTTACTACGCCTGCTGCACATTTTTAGTTCTGATGAAGACCCATACAGATGCTTTTAGGAAACACACCTAACAATGGTCGAAACATCGACGATCTATATATTGTGCCCCATACTAGATCTGAAGCCCGGCGAAAAGCATCAAAAACTAATTTAAATAGCTAGAAATTTGGAGAAATTCTAAAAAAGACGGGCACTGTACTGATGAACAAACACGTCAATTTTATTCTGTAAGTCACTTGATTGTACTGCACAAGCACTTCACTCATGTCACTTTTTGGAGCAGCCCTTTTGTATTTGTTTCATGTAACTTCAATATATGAGAAGTCAATATACGAAAGAAACCAGACCCATATGTGTTTGTAATCATTTATTGTTATAAAGAAATGAAGAGAGAGATTGTTTTCCTCCGATTTGATTAAAGAAATGATCATATAGCATTTTTCCCAACAGAGCCCATTGTTCATATATACTATTATTTGAATGAGCATTAATGTGTATCAATCAACATCCATGTCAGTACATTGATGTACCAGTTAATTACCACTGTAGAAATTGCATTGAATCGCTTTAGATATGTACTATAACCTTTAATTTCAAGAGGACATCATTTAATTGGGTTAATGCAGTATTTATTAAAATATAAATAGGTAATAATTACTTATTTATTTTAATTTCATTTAATTTATTTAACTGATGTAATAGAGTTCGGTGCTAATTGTTCACATTGATTTAATTCAAATTAGATAAGGGTTAGGACAGCTGTTAACGTTAGGTAAAGGATAATTATTTAAATAATTTTAAGTAACTTAGGGGCACATTACGATACCCGGCGTAAAAAAATCCGCCAGGCATGGAAGCGGCAAAAATCCGCCCGCACACACCGTCTGAACACCGACCACGCCATTACGATTACACAAACCGAAAACCGCCATCGGCGGAAAAAACACACAAAATACCGCCCGCCAACGTCCGAGTCGGAGTGAAACCGCCCGCCACGGACGGAAACACGCACGACAACACAAAACCGCCCGCCCTCACGGCCGACACACCGCACGTGAAATTACGATCGCACCGCCATGAGCGTGGAAAAACCACAAATATACCGCCCGCCAGCGCAAAGAACGCCGATGAGAATCGACACGGCAGAAGCCATGGCGCCCACGTACCTGCACAGAAACCATCCGCTCACAAAACCAATAGCACACAACATGGCCAACAAGTCCACACAGCAAGGCACGCACAAATACACAAGCACAGTACACATCCCGAAAACACCCCCGGACAAACAAAAAATACAAAGGCCAGAACACCAGACACAACACACCTGAAAACAACAGACCATGAGGACACACCCACATAGGTGAGTACAAAAGCAGCACTCCCACAGACCACAACCCCTTGCTACATTGCAAACCAGAGAGGAGAGGAGAGGACACAGTGACACAGCAAGGACAGCAGCACACCACAGAAACACACACATCACTACCACCACCACCACCACCACCACCACCAAACACCGGCACCACAAACCCCCTGCACATTACACAACACACACCGCACCAGCACCACAAACACCATGGCACCACAAAGAATGCCCAAGTACACGCCCATTGAGCTGACGGTCATGGTCGACGAGATCATCAAGGTGTACCCACAAATCTATGGGAACATGGTCCAGCACACACCACTAGCCACCAGAAACAGAATGTGGAACCGGATCGTAGACCAGGTCAATGCAGTCGGGACCCTGCCCAGGAACAGAGGTGAAATAAACAAACGTTGGAATGACGTAAAGAGCCTGGTCAAGAAGAAGGAGGGCAAAAACAGAGAGCTGGCTGCCGTCACTGGCGGAGGGAATCCCGCGCTCTTTAAGACCTTCAAAGCGTGGGAGGAGAAGGTGCGAGTCATAATACATCCGGAGATCCTCGCCGGATTAGCAGGGGAGTGGAGGCTGGTAAGTACAAACTAATGTATACCAGCACACCGCTATGTACTCACATGCACTACCACCATGCCACAGCTCCCAGGGACAAACACCCCCATGTCCAGCACACAATACACAACACATCACACACACATGCAACAGACACCACCACACACAGCCCAAACAGAACAACTGTAACATACGTGGGGACATGTGTACACTCAGCCAGCCACGTAACCACCAACAGGTCCCCAAATATGCCAGAAGCGCCACAACAAGCACCCACCACACCCATGTGTCCGCCACAGCTGCACTAACCGACAAGTAACAGGTAAGTGGCAGGAACACAAAGTGCAGTGGGTGGGAGGGTGGACAGCCCAAGTACAACACACACCAGGCCCCAGTCCCACAGCACAGCAAGGAGGAGCATCCCCCACACCCCACAGCCACGTGTCAGCCACCGCAGTGCACAACGACAGCCGAAAGGCAGACATCACGGTCCACAGCAATCGGTGTCAGTGGGTGTCCAACCACCCCACGACCCACAACACCCCCACCCCCACAGACCTGCAACATGGAGCACCCCCCGCTTAGAGCCATGTGGCATCCAGTACAGTGCACGCACGAACAACTTGCAGGTGGGAAACTGGACAGGGCTGGATTACTGGAGGCATGAGGACCATAACACGACCAACACATGGGACATGTCACGTAGCAGACGAACACGCAGCACCGCCCACCGTCACGAACAAGTGAACAATGTGCACACGGACATGAACAACAGACTCACACCCCACATGACCCATCACATACATAGCAACACCCAAGGAGCCACGTCTGCATGCACAAGCCACACTGAATATAGTACCACACGGCAGCCACTGTGCAACTCATCACACACAACCGAAACACCATTGAAGTCCTGTCCATGTAGCCCCTACTGCCTGTCAACCACACACCCCACAACTACGCCTATGTAAGACAAACAACACTAGACGCAACAGAGCGGAACAACATAAATGCACACGAACACCACTGAACCCATCAAACACACAGACACACCATGCACATACAACATACCATCCATCCCATCCGTCAGCCCCAGTCTCATGAAAGGCATGTCATCCGCACAGCTGCCACACATACAGCAGTCACGCTAAGATACATGCCCATGACCAACCATGTGCCAGAAGTCAATGAAGCGCACGACACACTGTGAGCAACAACACACAACATGGGCCACACCCCCCGAGCACTGCAGTGATGCACATGGCACAGGGCAGCACGCACACCAAGGAGATGGGACAACTGCAATACGTTTGCTGGCACACAACCATCACTCACTCATAACGATGCGTCCAATGCCATGTCCAGTAATCACAACAGACAGCAAATATGCAGGCCATGTCAAGCATGCACACACCTCAAACCATGCACTGTCATGCTGCCACAACACATGTCACGTTCGGCACCCATGGCTCACAGCATGTACCCCAAAAGCATATTCCCTCCCAAATGCGAATCTGGGGCATGGCCCCCATGTTGCCATATGCGTTCCTAAGCGTTCCATTTGAACCCCAAAAGCATATCCCCTCCCAAATGCGAATCTGGGGCATGGCCCCCATGTTGCCATATGCGTTCCTAAGCGTTCCATTTGAACCCCAAAAGCATATCCCCTCCCAAATGCGAATCTGGGGCATGGCCCCCATGTTGCCATATGCGTTCCTATGCGTTCCATTTGAACCCCAAAAGCATATCCCCTCCCAAATGCGAATCTGGGGCATGGCCCCCATGTTGCCATATGCGTTCCTATGCGTTCCATTTGAACCCCAAAAGCATATCCCCTCCCAAATGCGAATCTGGGGCATGGCCCCCATGTTGCCATATGCGTTCCTAAGCGTTCCATTTGAACCCCAAAGCATATCCCCTCCCAAATGCGAATCTGGGGCATGGCCCCCATGTTGCCATATGCGTTCCTAAGCGTTCCATTTGAACCCCAAAAGCAAAGTACAAACCAGACCCAGGATGGGCCAGGAGCCCGCATACACCAGAGTCACAATAAGTAGGGGCACAGCAACACACCCATCGGCATGGCCAATCCGTCCCATGCCACATGTGCACAGCACACAGTCCCATTGCCAAGCACACACAACTACAAATGCTACAGCCACACACACGCCTCCGGGAAACCCATGTACGAGATTGCACGAACTGTTAATGTCAGACGACAAATACATACTTCGCCAGGTGCAACACAATAACAAATCTCATTCTCTCCACAGGTGACGAACTGCTGGATGCTGGGGATGGAGCCAGCAGCCAGCACAGCCAGCCTACAAGCCCCCAACGAGGACACACAGATCTGGAGGATCTGTCCTCCTCTTCGGACACGGACCACCAAGCAGGCCCATCTGGTGTGGCAGGGCCCAGCCGCTCCCCAGGACCCCTCCTACCCACCAACCCATCATCCAGGGCTGCTGAACATTCCCAGCCCCCTGCTGCCACTGTCGTTGCGGCCACACCCACGGTCATTGTGGCCACTACCACTGCCGCAACCGCCACCATCGCCGCACCGACCACCACCGCCGCCACCACCACCACGTCTTCGCTGGCAGCAGCCCCAGCTCAGGTGGTGGCCCGGCCGACTGGATCCACCCTGGGAGCCACAGCGAGGACCGTGGTGAGCAATGTGGCTAGTGGGCAGGCCGGTGGCAGCAGGACTGGTAGGAGGAGCAGGGTCAGGGAAACGCCAGCCTCCCCTGGGAGCCATGCCCTGCCTCAAATGGCCAGAGTCCTTGGGGCCTATGAAGAGGCCCAAGGACAATGGGTCCGGTCTGCTTCAGACACGCGTGAGGTGCTGGGGGTGCTGAGGTCCATGGACGCCCGTATGGGCCAACTCGTGGACCTCATGGGCCAGCTGGTGGTGGCAGTGAGGTCACTGCCAGGGACAGCAGCTCCCCTCCGCCACCACCTGCCGGGGCGCAGGGTGGAGCAGCAGTGTCCAGTTCCCCTGCGTCCACAGCCAGTGAGCACACCTCAACCACCAGCATGTCGCAAGCAGGCACCCCCTCGCAAACGTGGAAGGGGCCGTCCGAAGTGGAAACAGATCTCCCGGGAGGACTTCGCACGCTCCAAACGCAAGTGAGGCAGCCAGCCAGCCTCCGCCAGCCTTCCTTGACCAGCCACTGCATTGACTTGGACTACGATCCCACTCCACACAGCCATCTGGATGGCATGTGTGTGTTGGACTATGGACATAGAACCAGTGGGTACACCCTGAGCATCACGCAGCCATGACCGACAGCTCATTGTCACTGCACGCACCACTTTTGTCATCACCTTACACACAATCACATGTCACAGTTTGTAATAAATGCACCTTTTTCACTAACTGCTGTTTGTGCCCTGTGTTTTATTTGTACGGAATACAACGCCCACCTTGGGCGGAAAGGCACCTGATGCGTGGCATGGCAATTGAATCCGGAGGGCCTGTAGGGACCTAGGGGTGGGAGACAGAACAGGAGCACATTCAATGAGTGTGTCACACACCCATCACACAGTACATGTCAACAACTACAAGCAATGTACACACATCGCACAGAGCAATAGGGCACAATGCCACAGCCACCAACAGTGGCATACTACCCTGGCCATGGAGCGTTGACACACAGCACGCAGTGAACAAACGGCCACCCTGACACAGCACACACACACCTGCACAGATACAGCCACATCAGCCGTCGTACATGGACACTCACCGTCAAGTGAAGTAGCGGGCGATGAGCTGCTGCCGCACATTACCAGCTTCCTCCTCTCCGCTGTCCTCCTCACTCGAGCTGTCCTGGTCTGCGGGCTGGGGCCCTGGTTGATCTCCGTCATCCACGATGAGGGGGATCTGCTTCCGAATGGCCAGATTGTGCAGCATGCAGCACGCCACCACTATCCGGCACACCTTCTGTGGGGAGTACGCCAGCGCACCCCCGGTGCGGTCCAGGCACCTGAACCTGGACTTGAGGAGGCCAAAGGTACGCTCGACCACACGTCTGGTCCTCCCATGTGCCTCATTGTAGCGATCGTCTGCTGGGGTGCGAGGATTCCTCAATGGACTGAGCAGCCATGCCCCATTCGGGTACGCAGAGTCACCTGGGTGTGAGGGACACAGAGAACCGTTGCAATTCCAACTGGACAGGGGACAGCATCGCACAACCAGCATGCTACACCACTCCACATACTCACCGACAATACAGGCACGATCCTGTTGCATATTGGACATCAGTCGTGGCAAGATGCTGTTGCGCATTATGTGTGCGTCATGGGCCGAGCCTGGGAACTTTGCACACACGTGGGTGATCACCATGTCCGCAAGGCACACCACTTGCACATTCAGGGAGTGCGTGTGCTTCCTGTTGCGGTACAGGTGCTCAGTGGCCTGTGGTGGAACAAGGCCGACATGTGTGCAGTCAATGGCTCCAACGACGTGTGGGATTCTGCCAAGGGCATAGAATGCACCCTTCACTGCCGCCAATTCACGAGCCCTGGGGAAGCGGATGTACCTGTTTCGGTACAGCATCATGGCTGCCAGTACATCCCTCAGCACCTTGCTGAACATGGGCTGGGACATCCCTCCTCCAATGCCCACTGTGTGCTGGAATGACCCAGTGGCGAAGAAATGCATGGCGGCCATCACCTTAGCCGTGGGGGTGACAGCAGTCGGATACACCCTGCGGGGACGGAGATGGGGTTCTAACATGGCACACAGTCGATGCAGGGTTGGCCTGTCCAGCCGAAACTTCCTAATAACCTCTGTATCGTCCATGTCCGCCAGCAATTGGTATGGGCGGTCAATGTTCGGTCTCCGCCTAGGGACAATGGCAGAGGACACATGTCAAAGCAACACGACACATATCAATTTCGCATACACATCACTGACATGACTGAGCAAGCACATGAGCCACAGCCCAGCTGTCAAGCTGGGACGGCACGGCCACAATACACTTACACAGGTCTCCCAACAATGGCAATGGCTAGTGATACAAACCACTGCCATGTGCATGCACATGGGGATCTAGGCCCCAATGACTTGCGGGCGTGCTGATGGGGACTGACTGCATATCCGTCAAGCGGCAACGCCACGGCAACATGAATGTCTGCTGAGCATGGAACTGCTTCCGCGGCTGGATGAGTATGGCACACGACGACGACGATGTGGGCACAGGCTGAGCGGCCAAAACAAGTGGGACCTGTGGCACGAGGGGACATGAGACAGTAGTAGGTGTCAGCACTGCACCCTATGTACAGCACTGTACGGATCACACCTCCCGAAACATTGACAGGTGTCCACATTGACAGCCCCATGCCAAGACGGCTGTGTGCTTGCAGTCACACGTCACAGGTGAGAGGTTACATTGCACGTGCCAGGTGGCAGACGTACATAGTGGGAGCTGGCATGTGTGTGCATGTGTCTCCTGTTCAGGATCCACCAGATGGGCGCTGACTCTGTACTGACCATTGGACACAGCATGTTCCGTGGAAGGCTTGTGTGTGTGGGATGGTGGCACTGGATGTGCCTCCGTTGGGTGGGGGGCCATGCACAGGGCGGGTACGTCGATGATTGCGCATTGTTGGTCACGGTGGGTGCACCCACTAAGATGTGTTGCCCTGTGTTCAATTCCTATGTCCGCATGATGATGGACTGTAGATGTGGGCAGACTACACATTGGTCGATGTGCTGTCTATATGCATGTGCCTTCACACCAGGCACATCTGCCCCTGCACATGTGACCCCTGCTGGACTCGCTGCTGGGTCTGTGGAGCTGATGCACCTTCTGCGCGTGGGGCGGACAGCTCTCCTCACTTCCCTCATTGCGCATGTCATGACTTTGCCGCAGGTGACATGGATCATGGAGGGCCCACATGTACGCGTGGGTAGGCTACACATGATTGTACACTGGTCGCCACCCCCAGTCAGTGTTTCGAATGGGAAGGTTGTCGTGCTGGTGGTATGTTCGATGTGGCGGATGGGCGGGCCTAGGTGCAGGCTTACATTCCGGACATGGGGGGTAGTTGGATTGGCGACTAGTTGCAGTACACACGGGACACGTCTCTTCCTTTCCACATCTGGGTCATCCCTTGTACTAACTGACAGTGATACAGTCATCTTCGCCCCAGCCCTCATGTCCTCCCCTCGCTCCCCCAATATGCATGCTCACCTGCGAGGCTAGCGCTTGCACAGGCAGCCCCAAGCTCGCACCAGAGAGGGCAAGGAGTGTATGTGTGGGTCCAGTTGCACGAGTGGGCTGTCTCAGGGTATGATGTGTTGCGGGACGCCGTCCACCTGCGTGGTGCCCCAAATGGAGACCCGGCCTGCATGGACTATGCATCACAGTCTTCGCCTTCCGGATCCGCCACCTGCGACACCCAGTGGCTGTGGCTGCCCTTGCGGCCATGCCGCGTCCGTCTGTGACTGATGGCCCACACATTCACTCTTTGGCCTCTCTGGGGAGGGCTCGGGGTGGTGGCGCACGCGCTTGCACTTAGTCGCAATGGCATGTGGCGTGGTTGGTATGATGGGCAATGGATGGGATGGTGCGAGCCACCTCCCGTGACGTCAGTGCTGCTCGTGCTGTGGTGCGTCCCCCTACACTTCCATTTGACTTGTGCCATGCTAGACGTTGAGGTTCTATTGCCTGCGTGATATGACCAGGAGGAGCGCGAGGAGACCTCTCACACACCATGCTCCACTGCCATCCCGTGCCCTGTATCGCCTGTGCGGATTGACTATGTTGGGGTTACACCTGGTCGACTGGGGCTGTGTGTGCCTTGTCAAGGGGCATGGCGGGCGCACAACAGGATCCAGCTTGTCCACAGAGGGTGGGCTGAGGTGCGCCTGGTACCGCTTTGTACGTGTGCCCGGCTGCTGTGCACTCACGTGTTCACTCCCCCCGACAGGTGTCCTCTCACAATGCCCAGGGAAGCGGTGGTGTACTGTTCATGACCCCTCCCAACACGGCGTGCTCCAACTTGGCATGTGCGCATCTACCCGTCGCACCCACCCACCTGAGCACTGCGTCCATACGACTTCACACGACACATGTGTGTCTTCCACAGTAGTGCTACTCATTTGCGTTGACATCCAATACCAGTGGACTACATGGTCATGTCACGACTGCCGTGTACTTCACATACTCTCATCCTCTCTCATTCGTACTTGTGAAATGAGTCAGCGGAGACAGTTTTGGTTTCAAACATTATATTGAGTCTTCTGTCCTCTGTGATGCAGTATAGTGGACACTACTGGCAGCGGAATACATGTTGAGGATATACTGAGCATGATTGCAAATGGGATAGGGTGTGGGGTTACATGTGATTGGCTGTTGCATGTGGGATGTGGGCTTCAGAGTGACATCTGCTTGGCCAAGGCTGTGCTAATGTACATTTACGTATTGCTGCGGAGCTGCGGACTTTGACACAGATGGTATACATGTAGCCTACCAGACCGCTTGGCATCATGGGCACAGTCCATCTCAGTTCCATGTGACAGGTTTGCTGTGGTTGTTCCTCATGCACGCGTGCATGTGAGATGACATCAGGGCATGTGCTTGCGTGCATGCAGCGGCGTGCCACTTGTTGTTGCACTGTGGTGGTTACTGGACATGTCACAGTCACTGGGGTCGTGTTGTTGTTGTATGCACTTGTCGTCCATGCAAAGGTCCTGGTATGGGATTCCCGGGGCGGGGGTGGGAGGGGTGCAGCACCCACAGACTCCAGGCGACCTATTCATGTCCACTGAGCGGTGTGTGTGTCCATGTGCGCTGGATCCATGTCGTGTCCTGGTTGTTCGTGCAGTTCCGTCCATGTGGGTGCGATACACAGAGCCCATGCCACTGCCTCCCACGATGCATGCGGTGTTCCTGGATGTGATGGGGAACAGTGTGCATGTCCCGGTCATATCCGATGTCATGGCGATGTCGTTGATGGTGTGGTTACAGTTGCCGGTCGTTTGGTATGGCTGTTGTGGTGGTGACTGGCCAGTCCGTGCGGAAGCTAAGCATGGGTGCGGGGTTGGACATCATAGGTCACTCGGGGAACCTGCGTTGTGGTCCGACGAATTGACAGGTTGTTAGGTATGCGATGCCGTCCAGCAGGGCTTCCATGTCATTGGTGGTGTACATGTTTGCCAGCCAATGTAGCGGATGGTGGCTGTCAAGGTGTTGTTCGTAAGTTGTCCCTTGGAGGACCATGATGGGGCATGCTGGGTGACATTCGATGTAGCTGTTCTCGATGATCCGTCGTGTGGAGGCACAGTGGTCCCATTTCAGTGCGGGTGCGATGTTGGCCACATACGCCATGCCCCCATAGGCAGAGCAGGCCCTGTCGTGTGCGTCCAGAGGGAGGAGTAGTGGTAGCAGGTCCGCCTTCAGACATGCCGGGTTGGAGAGGCATATCTCCACGGGATGCTGGTAGGGACACCTCCGACAGTAGAAGACGGGCATGACGCAGCTGAACAATGTGATGCGGTAAGTCAGTCGGTAACTTACGTTCAGCAGGGACAGGAGATCGCATCCCAATGTATGAAACAGGTTGGTTTTGTACAGCTTGAGCTGTTCGGCGTAGTTGGGTAGGTGTGTTGCGGTTGCCATTTCGCAGCGGTGCGTTGTGGTGGCGTGCTCCGGCTGTGTGTGCAGTCTGCAATGTGCACGCTCCGAGGTTGCTGTGAGCTCTGTGTAGTCGTAGGGAGACAGGACTTGTGTTCTGTTGGCTTGTTTGGAGGACACGGGCCCTCTTCCCACATGCTTCTCAGACAGTTCAAGGTCAGTGATGTGTGACTCCTTCCAATTAACTTGCATGTGGCCGACATGGGGGAGTGTTTTCTTCTTTCTTCCCCGTCCGTTGTGTGCTTCTGTGATATGCGCTATCTGCCCTGTGGTCGGTCTCCTCGGCAAGCCTGTGTTGGTCTATTCTTGGACAATGGCTGTATTCACCGGCTTCTGTCGTAGGGCTGTGGTTTCGGAGTTGGAATGGAAGGTCATTCAGTGCTGTCTGCTCTCCCTTGTGTGGGCAGCAGGCTGCCTTTCCGCTCTGCGTTGGGCCTTGTGTGTGAATGTTATTCTTGGGCCACCTGTTGTCGGTCCCCGGGCTCTTTGGTGTTCCGTTTTATATGTCTTGTTCATATGTGCAGGGTGGTATGGGTGTTTCAGTGTGGTACTGGCGTTCCTCTTCCCGAAGGGGCCCTGCTTCTCCTAGTTGGTGTTGCCGCCGCTGTGTGCTACGCCATGTTTGTTACACTGGGGTGTGTCCTGCTGTTGCGTGTCTTCACTGACATGTGTGCGTCGGATGTGTGACGTTGGGTGTTGTCCGTGAATTGGGCGTTGGGGGCATGTCTGTGGCAGGCCTGTCACGTGTCATGTGCGTTCGGGGTGGGGCTGATGTGTGTGCTGCTTGGTTGTGTCCCTGTGTCTGTGTGCGACGCATGCATGGCGCTGCGGTTGGCCTCTGCGTTGTGCGCATGTGTGGCGGCGTCATCGGCGCTTTGGGGCCGTGACGGGGTGGTTGGTTCCTAGTCCCAGGTGGTGTGTACACATGTGTTACGCGATGTTACGATTTGGCCTGTGTGTCATATGTGGATGCAATGGTGGATGTGTAGTGTACACGCGCTGGTGGGGGTTGTCCGCTTTTTCCGCCCTTGCACTGTGTGCGCTGTTTGCGTGCACTTGTTGTGTGTGTGCCTACCTGCGTCTCCGCGGTACGTTGCGTCCTTGGTGGTGCATCAGCAGGAGCATGGGGAGGGCCTGCAGTGCTGGATTCATGCTCGGGGAGCCGCTTCTTCGTTGTCCGTGCTCGGCATCCGTGTTACCGCTTCGGTTTGTCGTACGGTATCTCTTGGCCGTGGGAGCCGTTTGTTTGCGGCATCGTAATTTATGCGCCGGGCGGTACGTGTTTCGTTGGACGGTGTGTGTCAGTTGTGCTGCGCCGCTACGTGAACGGGCGCACTTTGATGGCGGACGGTGTTGCTGGCTTGCCGGCGGTGTTTGGCCTACTTTTCGCATCGTAATTGGGCGGGCGTGTGGACTGCTGCGTGCCGGCGGTAACTGGTGGTTTTTGCATCCGCCAGCACGGCGGTGGTGCTTCCGCCCGCCATCGTAATGGGCCCCTTAATTAGGCATTAAGTTTTGCACCTGGATTAGGTTAAGGAAATGCTTTAATTTAATTCAAATTAATTCAAAGTTAGTGCTAGGATTGGTGATGGTAATTTTTCAATTAAAACATTCTAAATTTAAATTAACTGAAGGCTGGTGTAGGGTTAGGGTTAAGGTTAGAGTAAGGTTTAGCTTTAGTAGATGGGTTAACAATTATCTAATTTGATTTTAATAAATTTTATTAAGGGTGAAAGTTGGCATAACGGTTAATCTTGAGTCTGTTATTCATTATACAACTCCAGGCAGACACCATTTATTACTTTCATGTATAAGGAGACAAATCCATGATGTAAAGCAATTTGCCAGTGTTTGCTAAATATTTAATAATTGGTGTTAAACAATGTCATGGATCTGAAGGAACCATTTCATTTTAAGCAGGTGGTTCCAAGGATTTGTTGTCCAATATACATTAAGTACTCCTTGTCCAGTGCATTTTGAAAATGAGTGTCTCTTGTACAAAAGACAAAGAACCTCAGAATTGTCATCCAGCCCAAAAGACTTTTACAATGTATATTGAGGTTCAATCAGTCCTGTTGACGACAAAGCTGAAATGATTTATTACATTCAATTATCTACTACGACCTAACTTTCTGTTGTCCTCCGAATGTCTTATTTCCTACATTTTATTTTCATTGTTAGGTCTTCACATTGAGAGTTTTTTTTTCATAAAATGTGTGTGTACAACCAGTACTAGAAATGTGATCACAATTCATCCTCAGAATATTCACTAACCTCAAACAATTTGTTGATTCAGCCAATTTAGTCTACATCCAGGCAGAGATCTGCAACTCATCCATTTCTAATCAACAGGATAATGTTTGTATAACAATTTCATACATTATTATGCCAGAATACATAAATAAAAGTATTTTTAAAAGACCACTGAAATACACTGATGTATATTTATCATTCTAGCTACTGAACAATAAAAAAGCATCTGAACCGAATAACTGAATGCATTTTAATGAATGCACCATATAAATCTTCAATTCCTGTTCAATAAGTTGATTTAATATCTTTTCAGGAACAAAATGCAGAGAATATGATTATTGGATATAAGGTAGAAGATATCAAAATCATAGGGTGGACTCTGCAGATAATAATTGAGAATATTACTAGTACAATGTACTTTCAATTATTAAATTGAATGCAGATGACATTGCACTGGTTTTGAAGGCTGGCATTGCTAACTTAAAAAACTGGATAGTACACTTGCATACAACCATCAGTGGCTATTAAATTAGTACTACAAACATTTTTATTTTTTATTGAACATATCTGAGAAGGTTTTATCGGCAGAAATGTGAACTGCTCATAAACCAGAATAGAAAATGCACCTGGGATTAAACATTTCTAGAAAAGTAGTATTGTTAATTTGTTTAAACTGAGGTTTATAGACCCACTGCATTTGAAAAGAATTTCCATTTGACTTTCATTTTTTCAAAGCTAATCTGAAGTCAGTTTGAATTAAATTTTGGTATGTTTGGATGTGAAATCGATAAAGAGGGAGCTGGTGGTATTGTGTGGTCTTTGAAAAGAAGTTTAATTTGATAGCAAAATTGTAAAAAAACAAAAAAACAATTTGAGGCCACTTTGTAGGTTTAATAGGTTTGTAAATTGGAACCATTACCCTGATTCAACTGAAAAAGGACTGCCCCAGTTCCAACGTCCAAAGGGTCTGCTTGCAATATAAAAGTTTTATTAAAGTTGGGAGATTGCAGTTCTGGTATGGAGGATATATTAGTTTTCAGGGTTCAAATGCTTGTAAAACCACTAGAGTTAGATGTTGGCAATCCAGATTGGAGGAAGATTTTATAAGGAGATTAGTCAATGGAGCCGAGATATGAGAATATCCGGGATAAAACTCCTACAGTAGTCTAATAAGCTTAAGAAATCTCTTATAGATTTCTTGTTGTTAGGAAAATGTACCTAAGTATGACCTCTACTCTTCCCTCCTGAAGTTGAATCAACCCATTTCCCCAGAAGTACCCTAAGTACTTCACACAATCAATTGCGACCTTTGTTTTTTTGGGGTTTACATTGAGACTTGCTTGAGGTAACTCGGCTAACACTAAAGTCAAGTGTTTTAGGTGTTCATCCTATCTTTTACTAAAAATTATAATATTGTCCCACTAAGCATGATTGATTCATCAATCATTGCAAGGTGGCAGGGTCATCATGTAAGCCAAAGGGTAGTACATTAAACTGCAGCAAACCTTGGGGAGTGGCAAATGCATTGTTATCTTTGTCTTGTGATTGTAAAGGCTTTTGCTAATACCCCTTAGTTAAATCAATTGTGGTAATATGCTTAGAATCCCCTAATCATTTAATCGAATCATCAGCACTTGGAAAATGGTAACTGTGAAACTTTGAAATCTTATTAACCACTGGGAATTTGATACAAGATTGTATGGAGCCATCTGGTTTAGGAGCTAGGAAAATAGGGGAACACCACACACTATGGGAGGCTTCGATACCACTAAATCCAACACTTTTTCAACCTGTTTTATATGGCTTTCCCCCGGTATTCAGGAATTCTATAAGGACATTTTTTTACTACCTTCCTGGGCTTGGTTTTGATATGGTGAAAAATAAATGAGTTTTCCCAGGTAGATGTTAGAAAATTCCCTTAAATTTGCTCAGCCTGGCTAACATTCTACCTTCTGAGATTCAGTTGGTTGTTCCCCTATCTCAATTGTAGACTCCTTGGCTTTTCACCTTCCCAGACTCTGAGTTACCAGTATGCTCCTGTCAGGGAACTATGCCATTCCCTCAAAGGTTGATAGTGACAATCTACGTTCCCTGTAAGGTGCGCTGGTGCGCACGCATCCGACACTTTAACAGCGCCCAGCGCCTCTGCAGTGACGCATATATCGCATTATAGGCACAGAGAGAAAGGCTTCGCTAGCTGCTCATTTAAAAAGAATGCAGCAGCGTGGAAGGAAGCTTTCTCTTCGTGTGCGCAATGCAGAAGGCAATCCAGTGGACAAGAGATCCTGCTGGGTCCCATAAGTATTCTGTTCGGGCCCCTAAAGGGTGGCAGTGTGACGAAGAAGCTCTTATATTTATATGCTAATGCACTTAACACCTTTACAAGACCTCCTGCTCTATCCGTTTGCTTGAAAGGTCTTGAACAGGTGTTAAGTGCATTAACATGTCAACAGGCTGCAGGGGAGACACACAGGTTCATTGGTTTATAGGACAATCAGGCTGGTCTCACAGGCCGTTTTGTTGGCTGTTTGTGGCCTGTTTTATGGGCTTGTGGGCCAGTTTTTACTGTTGATTTCCCTAATATTCCCTGAATTAACACAAGTAGTGCCTGCAGTAAACACAAATGCATGCAGTCTCTCATACCTTGTAAAACACTTAAACAGCATGTCTTTACAAGATCAAAACTGCCCTAATTTGCAAATATGGGCCACTTTGTTAGCTATCTCATTCACTAATGGAGGCCACTTGCTGTCCAGTGCGAACCTGAAGACACATGCATGGCTACAGTAACAAATATTGGCAAAAGCAAAAAGATTTTGCCTCTGCAAGATCTATTGGCTTTGTCGTTATAGTTAGGCTCATTATAGTTAGGCTCAGAGTTCACTCGTACAAAACCAGTGAAATTCAGCTGTTATAGTTACCTGAGATAACTATAACGTACGCCCCCGAAATGCACTGCTTATGACCTCACATATTACATCACTCATGACATGGTCAGTGACATCACGGATGACATCTCAAATGACATCACTGATGACATCATCCAGTGAGTGTAAGTATTTTGTGAGAGTTTAAGATTGTTAAACATGGTTGTATGACACACCCACGCATTAATTTTCCACACGTTCCCTGACAACGCGGGCGGAACAACAAATGCGTCTGAACCATGCATTCCATTTACAACGCAAGTCATTACAACGACTTGCCTTAGGGGGGTGCTGGACTTTAGAATAGTATAATTTACTATTCCAACTCCAGTCACCGTAACAGTAGGGAAACTGTTGGACTTTAAAATCCAATGCCGCTTGACCTAACGCATGTTGTTGTAACGACTTGTGTTGTAAATGTAATGCGTGGTTCAGACGCATTCGTTATTCTGCCAGCGTTGCAAAGGCAACGTGTTGTTCGGCGGTCATTGTATTTGCCGTTTCCCGTTAAACATATATACGAAGGTACTACAAAAGTTAAATTAGTATACTAGGTGTACTACTAATGACTGATACTACTTCTAATATATATTATGTGAGTGGTTGTGTGACTGTGTGTATGCATGTGTGAGTGGGTGTGTGAGTGGCTCTATGGGTGAATAAGTGGGTGTGTGAGTAGCTGTGTGGGTGAGTGAGTGGCTGTATTGGTGAGTGAGTGAGTGAGTGTGTCAGTGGCTCTGTGGGTGAGTTATAGGCTGTGTGAGTGGCTGTATGGATGGATGAGTGGATGTGTAATTGACTGTATGGGTCAGTGAGTGGGTGTCTGAATGGCTGTATGAGTGAGTGACTGGGTGTGTAAGTGTCTTTATGGGTTGATGAGTGTCTGTTTGAGTGGGTGTTTGGTTAAGTGAGTTGGTGTGTGAGTGGCTGTATTAGAGAGTGAGTGTCTGTATGAATGACAGTATGGGTGAATGAGCGGATTGGGGTGCTTGTATGGATGTGTGAATGGGCATGTAAGTGGTTGTGTGGGTGTGTGAGTGAGTGTGTGAGTGCTTGGATAGGTGAGTGAATGGCTGTGTTGAGAGACTATATGGATGAGTGTATGGCTGTGTATATGAGTAGCTATTTCAGTGACAGAGTGGTTGTCTGGGTGCCTGTATGTATGAGTGAGTGGGTCAGTTAATGGCTGTGTGGGTGAGTGTGTGTGTGTATGTGCCTGTATGGGTGAGTGGCTGCATGTGGAGTGGCTGTATGGGTGTATGAGTGGGTGTGTGAGTGACTGCAAGGATGAGTGAGTGGGTGCATGAGTGGGTGTAAGGATGAATAACTGGTTGCATGAGTAGCTGTATGGCTAAGTGAGTGATTGGGTGAGTGGCTGTATAAGTGAGTGAGTGGCTGTGTGAGTGGCTCTATGGATGAGTGAGTTATTGTGTGAGTACTTGTATGGGTCTGTGAATGGGTATGTGAGTGGTTGTGTGGGTACCTGAGGTTTATGAGAGGTTGTATGGTGTGTGAGTGGTTCTGTGGATGATGGCATCAGTGATGTCATCAGTGATGTAATTTGAGATGTCATCAGTGATGTCATCAGTGATGTCACTGACCATGTCATGAGTGATGTAATATATGAGGTTATAAGCAGTGCATTGCGGGGGCGTAAGTTATAGTTAGCTCAGGTAACTATAACTTCTGATTTCACTGGTTTTCTACAAGTGAAATCTGAGCCTAACTTTAACGTCCCTGTAACCTTTGTTTTTTCAGTGAATGTATATCTTACTGTCTCACTGGGTGTGTGAGTGGGTGCATGAGTTTCTGATTGGGTCTATGAGTGGATGTATGAATGTCTAAGTGGGTGCATGAGTGTCTGCATGAGTGTTTGAGTGGGTCTGTGAGTGGGTGTGAGAGTGTCTGAGTAGGTTTGGAGTGCCTCCATGAGTATGTTACTCTGTGAGGGAGTGAGTAAGTGCATGAGTGTCTGAGTGGGTCTGTGAGTAGGTGCATGAGTCTCTGAGTGGGTCTGTGAGTGGGTAAGAAAGAGTATGAGTGATTCTGTAAGTGGATGCATGAGTGTCTGACTGGGTCTGTGAGTGGGTGTACGTGTCTGAGTTTGCCTGTGAGTGGGTGCATGAGTGTCTGAATGGGTCTGTGAGTGGCTGTGAGAGTGTCTGAGTTGTTTTGTGACTGGGTGCATTAGTGCCTCAGTAGATTCTGCTCGATTTCTGGCTTTATTCTCCTTACTTCTGACCATTATTTTGCCTCTTTCTACTAATTTTTTACCTCTATTTTGCCTCTTTCTGCTCATTGCTGGCCTTTATTTTACTTCCTTCTGCTCATTTTTGACTTTTATTCTGCCTCTTTCTGCTTGTTTCTCACCTTTATCTTGTCTTTTTCTGCTCTTTGCTGACCTTAATTCAGCCTCTTTCTGCTCGTTTCTGACCTTTATTCTGCCTCTTTCTGCTCGTTTCTCACCTTTATCTTGTCTCTTTCTGCTCATTGCTGACATTTATTTAGCTTCTTTCTGCTCATTTCTCAACTTTATTTTGCCTCTTTTGCTCGTTTGTCACCTTTATTTTGCCTCTTGCTGCTGGTTTATGGCTTCTATTTTGCCTCTTTCTTCTAGTTTGTCACCTTTATTTTGCCTCTCTCTGCTCGTTTGTCACCTTTATTTTGCATCTTGGTGCTCGTTTCTCACCTTTATTTTGCCTCTTTCTGCTCGTCGCTGACCTTTATTTTGCCTCTTTCTGCTAATTTCTGACCTTTATATTCCCTCTTTCTGCTTGTTTCTGACCTTTATTCAGCCTCTTTTCTGCTTGTTTCTGACCTTTATTCTGCCTCTTTCTGCTTGTTTCTAACCTTTATTTCGCCTCTTCCTGCTCGCTTCTGTCCTTTAATTTGCCTCTTTCTGCTGATTTCTGACCGTTAATTTGCCTCTTTCTGCTCGTTTCTCGCCTTTATCTTGCCTCTTTCTGCCCGTTGCTTACCTTTATTTTGCCTCTTTCTTCTCATTTCTCACCTTTATTTTGCCTGTTTCTGCTCATTTCTCACCTTTATTTTGCCTCTTGCTACTGGTTTCGGGCCTCTATTTTCCCTCTTTCTGCTCGTTTCTCACCTTTAGTTTGCCTCTTTCTGCTCGTTTGTCACCTATATTTTAGCTCTTGCTGCTCGTTTCTCACCTTTATTTTGCTTCTTTCTGCTCATTGCTGCCCTTTATTCGGCCTCTTTCTGCTTACCCTTATTTTGCCTCTTTCTGCTCGTTTTTATGTTTAAATATTTTTATTGATTTTCAAATAAGCATGGAACATACCAAATTGGAGATCATTCTGTAGTTACTACTATACGCCCGTCAAGAGGGCTGGCATAGATAGATGACCAACCCCAAAAAACAATGACTCAGAAATATAAAACCAAAAAGCCCATCCCGCCCCCTCCCTTTTCTGCTCGTTTTTGACCTCTATTCTGCCTCTTTCTGCTAGTTTCTGACGTTTATTTTGCCTCTTTCTACTTTCTTTTCCCAGGACCGCGGGGGGAGTCTTAAGGCCCCTGAGGTCAGGGCCTGCTCCCTGTCTCCTGCGGGAGCCGGCATTGCTCTCACAGACAGGGAGCTGCTAAACAAGCAGCTCCCTGTCTGTGAGAGCAATCCTTTTGTCTGTTTCCCTGCCCCCTTGCGAGCAGGCGTGGAAACAGACGAAAACTTTGCTCTCAGCAAGCGGGAGCGGTTTCACAGCTCTTGCTTGCTGAGAGCAGAGTTTGTGTTTCTCTGACTTGACAGGAGCTGTCAAAGCTCCTGTCAAGTCAGAGTAAACAGCTATGTCCCAGGGGTGGGCACCCCGGGACATAGCAGGAGCCACTCCTGGGGGTGGCGGTCCCCAGGGCCATGTATGGCTCCAGGAGGGGGGCCGCGGAGCCCCCCTCTTTCTGTTTGCATGGGCTGCCCCAGGGAGGTGGTGGGCCCCCTCCTTCCTAAAAAAAAAATAGCCCCAGGAAGGTGGTGGTCCCTGGGATGCGGGTGGCCCAAGCGGCCCCCACCAATTGTTTTAATTGCCCCAGGGAGGTTGTGGTCCTCAGGGCTTCTAGAAGCCCAGGAGGGGGATCCGCATGCTCCCCCTCCTTAATTAAAAATAAAACCCTAGGGACGTGGTGGTCCCTGTTGCTCAAAGAGCCTCAGGAGGTGGGACCCATGCCCCCGGGCCCTGGCCTACCAAAAGCCCTTTTGAAAAAAAGCGTGGGAGCCCGCGCCTTTTTTTCTTTTTTTATTGTTTTGCTGCAAATTTTTGAATATCGCAAACTTGTGGCAAATTGTTTTTTTTAGAAAAAACCTTTTTTGCCCTGCCAGGGTCCCTCTGGTATTCCTACCCTGCCCCCATTTCTTTTTTTCACATTTTTTTGGGGACTCGGCTGAAGTCGAGTCCCAAGATGGCTGCCAACACCTGGTTGAAGTATTGGCAGTCAATCAGAACTCTGCATTTCCCTGCACAAGCTCATTATTATTCGCAAAGTCGTTGCAATCACAGATATCCTTCTTTTTTTCCCCTTAAATTTCTCAATAACCTCTGAATGGATTACTCGGCATCAGCTGTGTCCCAAAAAAATTTTAAAAAAAAAAATGAAAAGGGGCCAAGGTAGGAATACCCTGACCCCATAAAGTTGGTCCTGGGGTCCCAGAGGGACCCTGACAGGCCAAAAATGCATTTAAAGCATGCTTGCTGTTAATTAACCCCCGGGTGGGCCAGGTCCCAGGGGCATGCCAATCAAATAGGAGAGGGGCCCAAGAGGCCCCCTCCTAGGGCTTATGAAAGCCCTGGGGACCTCCTCGGGGCAAATGTTTATACTAACACGGGGGTCGAAATTGGCCCAGGAGGGGGGCTGCTCAGCCCCCCTCCCCATAGTGTAATGTCCAGCCCCAGGGGATGGGGTCCCTGGGGCTGAAATTGGCCCGGGGAGGGGGGTTGCATGCCAAAAATGCATTTAAAGCATGCTTGCTGTTAATTAACCCCCGGGTGGGCCAGGTCCCAGGGGCATGGCAATCAATTAGGAGGGGGGCCCAAGAGGCCCCCTCCTAGGGCTTATGAAAGCCCTGGGGACCTCCTTGGGGCAAATGTTTATACTAACACAGGGTCGAAATTGGCCCAGGAGGGGGGATGCTCAGCCCCCCTCCCCATAGTGTAATGTCCAGCCCCAGGGGATGGGGTCCCTGGGGCTGAAATTGGCCCGCGGAGGGGGGCCGCGTGACCCCCCTCCCGTTGTAAATGAACATTTTATAAAAAAGGCCGGCCCGGGGAGAGGGGCCACGTGGCTCCCCTCCCCATTGAAAAAATAATTGTAAAAAATTAAATAAAGAACACTGGGCCAGGAGAAGTAGCTGGAGGCCCCATCCCCTTTCTCAACCACTCTGCAAAGGGGCATCCTGGTGCACGATTGGTTGGTGGAGAAGTCCCTTGGCTGGTGAGGGTCATTAGGGGCCAACAACCCCTCCTGTTACCTCCAGTAAGTCGCACACAGCGAGATTGCTGAGAGCTCATCCGAGGCCACGACCCCTTTCTCCACCACTCTGCAAACGCACCTCCTGGTGCACTACTGGTTGGGGGATGAAGTCCCCTTGGATGCTGAGGGCCACTGGGGGCCAACAACCCCTCCTGTTACCTCCAGTAAGTCCCACACAGTGGGATTGCTGAGAGCTCATCCGAGGCCCCGTCCTCTTTATCCATCACTCTTTAAACGCACCTCCTGGAGCACTACTGGTTGGGGATGAAGTCGCATTGGATGCTAAGGGTCCTGGGGAGCCAAGAACCCCTCCTGTTTCCTCAAGTAAGTCCCACACAGCGGGATTGCTAAGAGTTCATCGGAGTCCCGCCCTCTTTCTCCACCACTCTGCAAATGCCCCTCCTGGCACACTACTTGTTGGGGGATGAAGTCCCGTTGGATGCTGAGGGTCCTTGGGAGCCAAGAACCACTTCCCAGTGGGATTGCTGAGAGCTTGTGAGAGGCCTGCCACCTTTCTCCACTAGTTAGGAAATAGACTTATAAAACCTTAGAATTTCACTAAAAAACCAAAGGTTACAGGGATGTTATAATTAGGAAATAGAATTTAAAAAACCTTAGAAATTCACTGGAAAAAAAACAAAGGTTACAGGGACATTATAGTTAGGAGATAGAATAAAAAGAAACTTGCAAATTCACTGAAAAAAACAAAGGTTACAGGGACGTTATACCTAGGCTCACATTTCACTCATACAAAATCAGATAAATTCAGCAGTTATAGTTAGCTGAGCTAACTATAACTTACACTCCCGCAATGCACTGCTTATGACCTCACATATTACATCACTCATGACATAGTAATTTCCGTTCATCCCTTCTCACTTGCAAAAAAACATCACTTCAGCTTTAGTACTTTTTAGGATCAATTAGAGCGATGCCCTTTTCCTCAATATCTGGAAAAAGTGCTTGAATAAAATTCAAGTACTTCAAAATGCTGCCGCCCGCCTTCTCCTAGGCATACCCAAATCTCAATTGGTATCTGCATCTCTAAATCGCTTGCACTGGCTTCCAGTGAAGAAGCGGATCAACTTCAAGGCACTGTGCATTGCCTTCAAGGCTCTGCATAGCAATGGACCAAATTCCTTAGGAAAAACTTTCAATGGTACACCCCTTCCAGACACCTCAGGTCTGCCTCAGCACACAATCTTATTATTCCTAAATTTAAAAAGTCAATTGGGGGTAGAAGCTTCATCGTCAGGACAACCAGACTTTGGAACTCCCTCCCTTGGAACTGGAAATGAATTATTAGCCTTTAGGAAATCACTTAAAACTTGGCTATTTAACTGTTTAATAGGCTCGCTTCCCTTGTCAGCAATTACCTTCCAGAGACTAGCGCCTATAATTATTTTTTATTTCATTTCATCTTACTGAAAAAAACAGCAACCCAAAAGGGCATCCAACAAGGGTGCGTGTTGGCACCCACCCTGTTCTCCTTATACCTGAACGGGGTGGTAGCTCACCTGGAAGATTGTGCCCAAGTTGACGGACAGAAGAATTCACCTTCTCCTGTTCGCCAATGATACCATCTTAATTTCAAAGACCCTGTGGGCTTCATATGCTGGTTGACAGATTCGGGGACTTTTGCAAGAAAAGAGGGCTGGTGATAAACTTCGGAAAAACAAAATTTATGGCCATAAATCCACATAGGTCATTCACTGGCTCTATTCTTTTAGATGGTGCACCCTTGGAAAGAGTATCTGAGTTCAATTATTTGGGCATCGCACTGACGAAAAGTATGTCCTGGACACAACAGATAAAGCAAAGTGCATTGAGATTAACTCATCATGCAGTGGCTATTTTTAGACCCTTTAAAGCCGTTAAGGCGAAACGGATTTCACCTGTCTTAAAAGTATACAGGGCCAAGGCGGAGGCTAGTGCTGTATATGGAGCGGAGATTTGGGGATGTGCCAGCTAACTGATCTTAGTAGAGCCGAAAATCAATTCTCCGGCACTCTGGTAAGCCTACCAAAAGCTCCCCTCTTGTTCCATTACCACGATCTAGGGCTATAGCAGGTGGAAATAAAGGTCAAATTACGGCCTCTCCTCTTTTGGTGGAGATTAAAACATATCCCCACCCTTTCTGAATATTACTTGGCTTTTAAAGAAATTGTCAATTTGGACAAGTTTCATGTAATTAAGTGGGTGACCTTTATCAAGGATATGCTGACGTCCCTTGGTTTGGGTGATTATTGGCCAGAGGATTCTCCACCATCGTGATCTGCTGAAAGAGTCATCTTGGAAATGGGTCACTGACATGGAACTTCGCAGAGATTACTTGGGCCCTTTGGCTGTTTCTTTTTAGCTCATTAAGCCACATGGTGCCTTTGAGCCCTTCTTTCATTTTCTACTGTCCTCAGGAGATAGATCCTTATTCCTGAAGCTATGGTATGGTTCATTACTTATACTGTCCTTTACTGCAAAGTGACAGCCTATGAATGCTGGCAGGGATATTTGCCCAGTGTGCTCCAGTGCAGAGGAGACCCTACCCCATCTTTTCTTTTTTTGCACAGGCTACACTCAGCCAAGAAAGAAATGGATCTTGCCCATATGTAGGTTGATGGGACACCAGCAGTATTGTATTGCACTTAGGCTACTGCATACAGAAACTAGAGAAGCTATAGTGATTGCAGTGGCCAAATATCTGAGATGGTGCTGGGTTATTCGGGCTAGAGCTCTAGGAACTTGAGATCTGTGAATTGACAGTGTCATAAACCGAGCTTCATGGGCCACTCATTTTAACTGTAGTATTTTAATTATAAAAGCTTAGAAACTGGGGTTAACTTGAATTAATTTTATACCTGTGAAATGGTAATGTTCTTTTAGGAGACATATTACACTTTGTACGCTATGCTAGTACATATTAGGACTTTTAGATCTTAGACCAATCTTTTATTGTAAATTTTATTATTTTAAATACAGATCTTATTCTATTGTGATATCTGTGTATGCACTTTGATGGTCTTAAATGAATGCACCAAATACAGTAATATATATGAACTATGACTATGAATAAATACAATTCAATCTGATGATATGGAATTATGATCAATATGCACATATAATCGTCAATGGATAGTCCTATATTTCTTCTGGTCACCAATGTCATATGGGGGAAGAATATTGTGATACATCAAGCACCCCGAATCAAGGATATAAAAAACAGACTTCCACAATGCTCTCTTATTCCATGAGAGAACTAGACTGGGAACCACCCCCAATTATCAACGGTCTAATTTCATTAAGCTAGATAATTTCTGGCAGGGGTGTGCAAGGACTTCCCTAGATGCCAGTATGCAGATACATGGACCATAGCGTGTAAAAGAACATTTCACGTGTAAATGTGAAAAAAATATATCAACATTCTGTGTACCCTAGTTAAAACATTAGCACAATTCTGATTTCATTTGCACCAGCAATAGGCTTCATAGGGGTCATATACATCAAATATGTATCCTAGATACTGGTTATGCTATAAAGTGTCCTCATAATAGGGCAGGTGCCCTTACCTTCAACATTTGGAAGTACACATTAATTCAAATCAGGGTCATACCCAGGCAAGGCAAGGAGAAATAATAATAAGCAGAGAATCAAAAGAACATAAACGTGTCCAACAGACATCACTTATGTCCATGGGCACATGTACAGTTGATATGTATAGTACTCCATCTAGTATTCCAAAATGATGGGCAAATTCCCATAATGAACTCATACATTGTTAGCCTTGGGACCCACTCGTTTGACATAGCCATGCAATTGACATCAGAATTGTGCTAATGTTTGCACTAGGGTGCACAGGGTGTCTACAGTGATGCAATTTGAGATGTCATCAGTGATTTCATGAGTGATGTCACTGACCATGTCATCAGTGATGTAATATGTGAGGTCATATACAGTACACTGCGGGTCATAAGTTATAGTTAACTCAGGCAACAATAACTGCTACATTTCTATGGTTTTGTGCGTGTAAAATCTGAACCTAACTATAACGTCCCTGTATCCTTTGTTTTTGCAGTGAATTTCAATGTTTTTTTAAATGCTATTTCCTAACTATAACGTCCCTGTAACCTTTGGTTTTTAGTGAATTTCACAGTTTTGTTTGAATATAAATTGACTACAATTTGACCCATAAGTTAAATTCAGTAATATACATTTTTATAAGTGTATAAATACATTTTATTAACACATTATAGAATTTAAACCAAACAATTAACAAATAGACACACCTTTTATGGATCTGCAGATCCATTGCGATGCCATCACAGACATGGCCACCCATCCATATTGAAAACCATGAACTAAATCAGTTAGTTTAGTGTCACGTCTCTCTGGAGACAGTCTCTGCAGCACAGTTCCATTGCAAAATTTCTTTTCCTTGAAAAGAAGAGAGTATCAAAGTTAAGATCTCTTCTGCTGAAGATAGAAAACAATGTAAAGAGCAGGACAAAGATGAACATTTACCATTTCCAAAAAAGTTTCCAAATCAATCTATGCAGCAAAAAACTGTCAAGAGATATAATGATGAAGTGTTCACACAGCACATCATCCATTCAAAACACCTAAAAACCATACATGCAAGCACGTATCAGAGGATGATAAGAGAGAAGGAAGGTGGTGCATTATCATCACCAGTTGGACCATCTGTGGGACCCTTACCACTTGACCAGATTGTCGCTGATTCACCAAAACTGCAAGACATGGTGACTCATTGTGCGAAACGTCATATGCCAATCGAACTAAATATGTCATTTGTTGCCCACTTTATGGATGCTGTCAAGAAGCATAATTCTTAATAATTTTTTCACCTTCTCCTTCCATTTTCCATTGCTCTTTAAACACAAGTAGATATCTGAAAAACCAATATAGAATACATTTTACTTCAGGTTAAATACTATTGGATTACATACTATAAGCAACTGAATAGCTGCATGAGAGGTTATATCAGTGTGTAACAGGCTCTGTAAGTGTCTCAGTATGGGTGTCTGAATGGGTATGTAAGTGGCTGTATGGATTGGTAACTGGCTGTGTTAGAGAGTGTTTGGGTATGTAACTGTGTGTGCAAGTGGCTCTATTAGTGGTGGATACATAAGTGCTGTGTGGGTGTGTGAATGGATGTGTAAGAGGCTCTGCAACAGTTTGGGTGTCTGAGTGGCTGCATGGTCTTATAAATAAGTATGTGAGTATCTGCATGGGTGGGTGACCGGGTGTATAACTGGGTATAGGTGTGTGTAAGTGCGTGTGTAACTGACTGTCTGTGTCCTGGGTACATGGATGGCTGTATAGGTGTGTGAGCGAGTGTGACAGTGCCTGTAAAGGGTACGCAGTAAAAATATCGATTTTTTTATATCGACCTACACTAATATCGAGTTTTTAATATTGTAGGGACAGAATATCGATGTCAAGAATATCTGTGACCAGAATATCGACCTTAAGGTAAGTAATATAGTTTTTTTTATATTGAAGTAAGTAATATCGAAGTAAGTAATATGGAAGTAAGTAATATCGTTAGCAAAAATATTGTTGTTAATAATATCGATATTTATATTAGTGTTATGTATTTTAGTATGTATTTTATATGTATGTTT
Organism: Calotriton arnoldi; assembly: GCA_963921515.1. Lineage (NCBI taxonomy): Eukaryota > Metazoa > Chordata > Amphibia > Caudata > Salamandridae > Calotriton > Calotriton arnoldi. The sequence continues at coordinate 163,705 of CAWUFW010015298.1, read as the reverse complement.
AACATTTTTTGTAATGTATTTTTATTATTTTTAAATATATGTATTAAATGTTTAGAAATTAGTAATTTTTTTAAAGTAAATTTTGTGTTTTAGTATCAGAGCGGGTTGTGGGTTTATAGGGGAATAGGGTGGGAAGTAATTTAATTATAATTAATTAATTAATATGTTTTTATTTATTGTTATTGACTATTAATTTATTGTTAATTAATTATTAATTGGTAATTGAATTTTTTTAATTGATTAATTTATCATTATATTAATTATAATTATTTTTTATTTTATTTATTATTGTTAATTAATTTTTTGTTAATTAATTATTAATTGGTAATTAATTTTTATTAATTGATTAATTGATAATTAAATTAATTATGTTAATTTTTATGTGTAGCGGGTTGTGGGTTTATAGGGGAATAGGGTGGGAAGTAATTTGATTCTAATTAATTAATTATTTTGTTTTATTTATTGTTATTGATAATTAATTTATTGCTAATTAATTATTAATTGGTAATTAATTTTTATTAATTGATTAATTGATAATTAAATTAATTGTGTTCTTTTTTATGTGTAGCGGGTTGTGTGTTTATGGGGGATAGGGTGGGAAGTAATTTAATGTTATTTAAGTAAATATTAATTTAATTTTATTGGTATTTATTATTAATTTTTTAGTTAATTAATTATTAATATGTTATTTATTTTACAAAAATTATTTAATTAATAAGTATGTTAATTTAACCCTTAACTTTCCCTACTGTTGCACTCACTGGAGTGGGAATAGTAATTTTTACCCCTATGCTATCCAACACTTTCCCTACTGTTGCACTCACTGAAGTGGGAATAGTAATTTTAACGCCTACGCTATCCAACACTTTCCCTACTGTTGCACTCACTGGAGTGGGAATAGTAATTTTTACCTCTACGCTATCCAACACTTTCCCTACTGTTGCACTCACTGGAGTGGGAATAGTAATTTTGACCCCTACGCTATCCAACACTTTCCCTACTGTTGCACTCCCTGGAGTGGGAATAGTAATTTTAACCCCTACGCTATCCAACACTTTCCCTACTGTTGCACTCCCAGGAGTGGGAATAGTAATTTTTACCCCTACGCTATCCAACACTTTCCCTACTGTTGCACTCACTGGAGTGGGAATAGTAATTATAACCCCTACGCTATCCAACACTTTCCCTACTGTTGCACTCACTGGAGTGGGAATAGTCATTTTTATCCCTACGCTATCCAACACTTTCCCTACTGTTGCACTCCCTGGAGTGGGAATAGTAATTTTAACACCTACGCTATCCAACACTTTCCCTACTGTTGCACTCACTGTAGTGGGAATAGTAATTTTTACCCCTACGCTATCCAACACTTTCCCTACTGTTGCACTCACTGGGGTGGGAATAGTAATTTTTACCCCTACGCTATCCAACATTTTCCCTACTGTTGCACTGTTTTGAGTTGGAATAGTAATTTTATTACCTCCGCTATCTAATATTTTTTGTATTATTTTAGTTAATGTAGTATATAATTAATTTTTAAAAGATTAAAAATAATTTTAATTTTTTTAATTTGTTATATATATGTATTTAATTTTTATTTATATTATTGTTTTATGTGTATAGATGTACTTATAATATATGATATTTTAAAAAAATTATAAGTTATTAAAATAATTAAAAATTATTAGTAAGTAAGTATATATATTATATATTATGTGTATATGTTTAATTTATTTTTACATTACATATATATTACTTATAATTTTTAAACATTTTAAAATATTTTTAACTATGTTTATTTTAATTATATGTATTTACTTTATTTTACATTATTTTTTTAACTTAAATAAAAACGATATTTTTAACAACGATATTTTTGACATCGATATTTTTTTCTGATATTTTTGTACTTACCATAATGTAGATGGGATGTCGATATTCTTGACTTCGATATTCTTGCGTCGATATTTCTGTAGGTCGATATTCTGACCTTCGATATTTTGTCAGTGATTCCCTGTAAAGGTGTGTGAATGACTATGTATGTGGATGTCTAGGTGACTAAATGGGTGTGTGAATGGTTTTATGGGAGTGTGACTGAGTGTGGCAGTCAATGTCTGGCTATGAGTGGTGGGTACACAAGTGCTTTTGTGGGAGTGTAACTGGGTGTGTAATTGCCTGCCTGATTGTGTGAGTGGGTGCAAATTACTTACTATTAAATTACATACAATAAACAAGCACCCTCATCTAATTTCAAACACATTCATTCATACTGGCTTAATAAAATAACTATATTGTCAGTATAGGAATACCTCTTCCTCCTTTGCTGCTCACTATATTTTTAGTTATTCTCATCTAAGCTTTCTTTTATTCTGCCTTTTACAGTAGTGTCTAGAAGCTACACATTTTCTTTCAGCTTATATACACTCACACTTTTTTTTAAATATACTTTTTTACACTACAACCTTATTAACATACCTGTAAAATCTTTTTGCTGTTGTCCAACTTTCACTGTAATATCTGTTAACATCTGTTTTCACTGCAAATCTCAAGTCAGAAGTATGGCAATCCTCCTCCACTTTTTGTAGAAAAGCAACTAAAATGGCTACCCTTCAACATGTGCTCTCACTCATAGTCCTTTACTTGGCAAATAACAGCCTTCCTTTCATCTTTTATTCTTATTATACCACTCCTAAGTGGTCGCTATTTTTTAACCTTTTTCACCTTTCCTATAAAGAAATCCAATTTGGTAGGTTTTTTGTGGACCCGCTGATCCACCCCGGCACTCAGCACGCCCCCTGTGTAACTTCACAGTGGATCCACATGGAAGCATTACAAGCATTTAACAATCTTCTGTCAATGCTTTCCATTTATATTTTACTTTGTAAAATATACTCAGTTACAAGGCATACACTCCCTACTGAGCAATTTTTGTACTCCAGTCTGCTTTTCAGTTTCACACTGCACTCTACGTTTTCCCTTTCCCCGTACTCTTCATCTCCATTTCCATAGTAACCAGGGGCCAGATGTACAACCCGTTTTTGCATGCGCAAACGGGTTTGCGAACCCGTTTGCACATGCAAAAACATATTGGGCCATGTACATAGTTCATTTAGCGAGTCGCAATTTTTTTGCGACTCGCTAAATATGTTTTGCGACTCGCTATTTGGAAGGGGCGTTCCCTTCCAAAATGCGAGTCTCAAAATAATGTACTAATGTTTTGCGACCGCAATTGCGGTCGCAAAACACTGCATAATTACCACCTACTTCAAGTAGGTGGTAATGCACTTGCAAAGGGGAAGGGGTCCCCTTCCCCTTTGCAAATGCATGCGAAATACTTTTTTAAGGGCAGGCAGTGGTCCCAGGGACCACTGCCTGCCCTTAAAAAATGAAACGAAAACTTTTCATTTTTTTTTTTTTAAATGCATCCCATTTTCCTTTAAGGAAAACGGGCTGCATTTAAAAAAAAAGTTGCTTTATTAAAAAGCATTCCCAGACATGGTGGTCTGCTGAGCACAGCAGGCCACCATCCCTGGGAGGGCTGGCATTCACAATGGGCTCGCAAGTTGCGAGAGGCTCATTAATATTAATGAGCCTCGCAATTTGCGACCCCATTGGGAATCGCAAAACAGTGTAAACACACTGTTGTACATTTCATTTAGCGCCTCGCAATTTGCGACTCGCAATGTGTCGCAAATTGCGAGGCGCTAAATGAAAGGGTCGTACATCTGGCCCCATGTTTGCAACACTCTCTGGCTAGCAGTAGGTGAAAAGTTCACTAGAATTTCTCTAAACAGCATACTAGCTTCACATCAACAGAAGTAGGTGTAGTTGGCTGTTAGCAATTGCAAGCATATCCCAAACAACATAACCTTTTTATTTTTCCAAAGCCAATCACACAGGTAGTTACTTTTTTTGTTAAAGACACTACCTAATTTTAGTTCCTTGCACATCTCCACCATCCAATCAAATATGTTATTTTATATTTTACTTGCTGTCCACCATTTTAGTTGCCTTTCATCTTCAAAACTGCCTCATTCTGCTGCAGCCTTTTCCTATGTACTACTCCTGCTTGTCTCCAAAATGGTCAGAGTCTGGATTGTGTGCCATAGTTTTGGGCCAGGGAGAGTGCTTGAGAGAGTGGCATTGACAGGGACCCAGGTTTACGTAATGTAGACATTAGTTGGGTTGGCCAGAGCGGGTTAAAGTGGGTTCAATTGCTGCCTTTGGTTGAAAGCATTGGGGATTGCCAACATCCAGACCTCATGGTTGTGCACTACAGTGGCAATCTCCTAGGCACAATTACTGGGGTAAAACTGGAAATCCCAATGAAGGATACCTTTGGTAATGTCACTTTTCCCACATACTGCTTTGGTGTTCTCCAACATTTGCCAAAGACAGAAGTGGCAGTGATCAACCCAATTTTGTCCACAGTTAGAGAAATCCAGGTAACATGTCAATAAAACTGTTTCTGCATTCCTCCAAAGCCACAACATGAGCTCTATATTCCACAACAACTTACTCTTTGATATGGATGGAATATATCGAAAAGACGGAGTCCATTTCACGGACGGAGACAACAGGGTGTTCCTCAACAACTTGAAAGACTGTATCCTGTTCTATGTGTAATTATCATCTACACATCATAAACACATAGGGGTCGATTCCGATCTCGGCCGGAAGTGCACCTAACAGTATTCGTCCGGAAAAAAACCCAGCCGAATGCGTGTTTCCCGACCTATATGAACACTCGTCCGAACGAACACGTACGATGCGCATAACAGCCCAGATTCCGAGCGAGCCGTACTTACCCATATCAGCTCCTGTTCCCCGCCCGAGCCGGATCCGTAAACGCTGATTCGAGTTGTACGGAAGCAAATACACAGCACCTTCCGGCCGGACGAGTACGATGCGCCTTCCATACGCGCCGAACCCGTCGCTACGTCCGGCACGTTTGAGCATCCGGGCGAGCCGTACATAAGCTCCGTTTCGCGCCACAAGACGATCCACGGCTACGAGACGAACAAGCCTGCGACGAGTACGAGTCGAAGACACGAGAAACCCGAACGAGACGACCCAACCATGAATCCCATCGCGCAGGTCCTACCAATACTCTACATCTATTACCGGGACCGGCACGGACGCGTACGGCGCAGACGGTAAGTCAAACACCCACAACACAAACAAACGACACGTACCCGAAATATGTCACACACACATAGGGATGCACAAATGACGTACACTAGCAACAGCAGAACCATAGGGGCGGGATGGCCATCACCAATGCCATACACACCCATAGGGGGATGGATGCCTACCACTACCACCACCCCTACTCAGGGGGGCCTGGATGCCTGCCACTACCACCACCCCTACTCAGGGAGGCCTGGATGCCTGTCACTACCACCACCCTGGATGCCTACCACTACCACCACCCCTACTCAGGGGGGCCTGGATGCCTACCACTACCACCACCCCTACTCAGGGGGCCCTGGATGCCTGTCACTACTACCATCCCCACTCATAGGGGGATGAATGCCTACCACTAATAACACACCTACTAATGGGGGGCTGGATGCCTGTCACTACCACCATCCCCACTCATAGGGGCCTGGATGCCTACCACTACCACCACCCCTACTCATGGGGGGCTAGATGCCTGCCACTACCACCACCCCTACTAATGGGGGCCTGGATGCCTGCCACTACCACCACCCCTACTCAGTGAGGCCTGGATGCCTGTCACTACCACCACCCCTACTAATGGGGGGCTGGATGCCTGCCACTACCACCACCCCTACTAATGGGGGCCTGGATGCCTACCACTACCACCACCCCTACTCAGGGGGGCCTGGATGCCTACCACTACCACCACCCCTACTCATGGGGGGCTAGATGCCTGCCACTACCACCACCCCTACTAATGGGGGCCTGGATGCCTGCCACTACCACCACCCCTACTCAGGGAGGCCTGGATGCCTGTCACTACCACCACCCCTACTAATGAAGGGCTGGATGCCTGCCACTACCACCACCCCTACTCAGGGGGGCCTGGATGCCTGTCACTACTACCATCGCCACTCATAGGGGGATGGATGCCTGCCACTAATACCACACCTACTAATGTGGGGCTGGATGCCTGTCACTACTACCATCCCCACTCATAGGGGGATGGATGCCTACCACTAATACCACCCCTACTCATGGGGGGCTAGATACCTGCCACTACCACCACCCCTACTCATGGGGGCTAGATGCCTGCCACTAATACCACCCCTACTCAGGGGGGCCTGGATGCCTACCACTACCACTACCCCTACTCAGAGAGGCCTGGATGCCTGTCACTACCACCACCCCTACTAATGGGGGGCTGGATGCCTGTCACTACCACCATCCCCACTCGTAGGGGCCTGGATGCCTACCACTACCACCACCCCTACTCATGGGGGGCTAGATGCCTGCCACTATAACCACCCCTACTAATGGGGGCCTGGATGCCTGCCACTACCACCAAACATACTCAGTGAGGCCTGGATGCCTGTCACTACCACCACCCCTACTAATGGGGGGCTGGATGCCTGCCACTACCACCACCCCTACTAATGGGGGCCTGGATGCCTACCACTACCACCACCCCTACTCAGGGGGGCCTGGATGCCTACCACTACCACCACCCCTACTCATGGGGGGCTAGATGCCTGCCACTACCACCACCCCTACTAATGGGGGCCTGGATGCCTGCCACTACCCCCACCCCTACTCAGGGAGGCCTGGATGCCTGTCACTACCACCACCCCTACTAATAGGGGGCTGGATGCCTGCCACTACCACCACCCCTACTCAGGGGGGCCTGGATGCCTGTCACTACTACCATCCCCACTCATAGGGGGATGGATGCCTACCACTAATACCACACCTACTAATGTGGAGCTGGATGCCTGTCACTACTACCATCCCCACTCATAAGGGGATGGATGCCTACCACCCCTACTCATGGGGGGCTAGATGCCTGCCACTACCACCACCCCTACTCATGGGGGGCTAGATGCCTGCCACTAATACCACCCCTACTCAGGGGGGCCTGGATGCCTACCACTACCACCACCCCTACTCAGGGAGGCCTGGATGCCTGTCACTACCACCACCCCTACTAATGGGGGGCTGGATGCCTGCCACTACCACCACCCCTACTCAGGGGGGCCTGGATGCCTGTCACTGCTACCATCCCTACTCATAGGGGGATGGATGCCTAGCACTACCACCACCCCTACTCATGGGGGCCTGGATGCCTGTCACTACTACCATCCCCACTCATAGGGGGATGGATGCCTACCACCCACACAACCCCCACTCATAGGACGGGTAATGCATGACACAACCAGCATACTCCAACATAAGGAATGCCTGAAAATTACACCCCCCCAACACCATGACAAGCGTGTGTAGTCTGTGTCAAATGCCTACAACACTGAACATGACATTGAACATACAATGTGACCCCCTATCACATGTGTCACACATAAATGTGTGTGGCCTCCACAATGCAAGCCGACCATGACCACTGTGGCAATGGGGTCGAACACCCCATCATCACAGTGACCAAAAGGTAAGTGTGGGTTCCATAGCTGAAGCACAGTTTGAACATTGTGGCAATGGGGTCGAACACCCCATCATCACAGTGACCAAAAGGTAAGTGTGGGTTCCATAGCTGAAGCACATTTTGAACATTGTGGCAATGGGGTCTAAAGCCCCATCATCACAGTGACCAAAAGGGAAGTGTGGGGTCCACAGCTGAGGCACATTTTGAACATCGTGGCAATGGGGCCTAAACCCCCATCATCACAGTGACCAAAAGGGAAGTGTGGGGTCCATAGCTGAAGCACATTTTGAACATTGTGGCAATGGGGCCTAAAGCCCCATCACCACAGTGACCAAAATGTAAGTGTAGTCATGGTAAAAGCTGCAAATGCCAAACTGCATGGATGATTCCTGGTCACACAACAACAAACACATCAGTGGCATAGCAGTGCTTGTGTCCCATAGCAACAGAGATTGGGTGAGGCAAACAGTGCAGGGCAAATGAAACATCGCTTTGGCCATGTGCAGACAAACATCACCCATGGGGGCTCACATTGTCAACATTCACAAATAACACAATGACAGAAGTGACCATCACAATGCAGATCCACATATCTGCACCAATGGACACACAAATGTAGATATCCTGTGGAGACTGTAGATGTCAGGTGAACAAATACCATACCATGGCAGCAATGGGACATACAAACCATGATCATTGTGCTGACTGGTGACCTAGGAGTCCTAGGGACAGCAGGGGTAAGCCACCAAACAACATACAGCCAATGGCACACTAAAGATATGCCAATGCAGTGGTGCAAATGCACAAACACAAACAGGCAGACTCACAATGCATATCAAACACCACAGGTGAGGGGGGTGGTGTGCCAGTGTCCCCAGGCAAACACACAACACACGAGGAGGCCTGAATCCCCATTACACAGATGTCAACACAGTGCCACACAAAAGTAACTCATGGATCGGATTCCCCTATGTGGGCAATCAGGCATTGTTAGATGAGAGGGAGCCCAAATTACAAATGTCACACAAGCTTGTAGGAACAGCAACTAACACAGCAAGAGATAGACCCACCACAGCACTACCCCCAGGGACCCCACATTGTGGTGACACTGGCCTGCATGATAATCCCACTGTGATGACAAAGGTAGATGTCGTACACACTGTGAACCACAGTCATGTGTCCTGAGCAACTAACTACCATCACACCTACACAAGCACAAATAAAACAGCACGGCCTGTCAGCCAAGGCCAACATGGAGGTAGGGGTCCAGCCGTGCAACAACTCTCATTTGCACACACTCAACACCACACACCTTGATCTCCAACAATGTGCAGCAGTGAAGCTCACATGGACTGGTGACATTGCACATGCACCCATGACAATCCCAGGGGTGGTGGGGGGAACTAAGGCGGAGATACCCATCACACATGTCCAGTCAACAAGACTTGTGAATGTCTCACACACTGCACAGTACGCTGTACATGGGCATGACGTCAAATCCACACCAACCAATGGGATCCCGGGCACAGTCACACACCAATGAAGATGGCAAGCTCACCCACAAACAACACACATAGACAACTTCCAACATTGCAGCTCTGACCCTGAGGAGTGGCAGCAGTCACACACACAACGTGTCACAATCACTGGAAGCTAACGCAAATTGTAAATTACATGACTTGTGTAACCAACAAGTGCCAAGGGGAATCCTGACTGTGTCTCATCTGCGTTTGCCCACAAACTCAGCCCTGACAGCAAACACACCTATGGATGACACCCTGATCACCAGTAATGTGCCATGCACCCACATCACAGAGCACCCAGGGAGAAGATCTGGGTGGAACATTGCTCAACTGAGCAAGCATCACAAACAGGAACATCACTAGGGCCCCCAGCCTGCGTAGCAAAATGGAAGTGAACACACACAGACATGCTCACACAACACACACCTTGGGCTCAGGCAATGTCACGGAATTACACACTGCCATGAGGGGACTCCACTCCTGTGTAAGAAAAGCTGTGCCATACGTTGTCTCTGCAGGGCGCTATCATGTCAGCAGAACACTTGGTCACTCAGTCAACAATTAGCACAAAATGAAGGCTCCCGTCACATCAGCCTGGTCATGGCATTGTCACCCAAATCATCAGCACCGATCAAATACACATGTATAGCAAGTTGCACTGATACCACAGATGAGTCCTTCCCCATTGATGCCCAAACATGCATGTCCAGTGGAGATGGTCACACGGTCAGGGAAATAGACCAATTGAACAATGGCAAGCACATTTGATGTGCAGGGGTGTAAGCCACAGATGTGATATTGAAAAAACAGGTAGGGAATCCCATTTGCAAATATGGAAAACATGACACCCTCATATTGATACAAAGGATGACATGGCTACACACCAGGATAGGACACATTCCCCCTGGACAACATGGGGTCCTGCACAGTAACACCTCATTTACCTGACATCAAAAATCAACATCACTGCAGCAAGGGCATGGTTAGCATCATCTACATCATGTACATCTGAAGCAAAACCACCAGAGAACTGAAAGTAGCTTTAATCAGCATATGTCATATTGAAAAATAAAGTCAAGAAAAAACACAAAGGCCAATGTCCAGTCCATGAATCAAGTCCAAACAGGGTGACAGTGGCAGATGTCACCCTCTGCTTGCCTGCACTGATATGGAGCAGGGACATTCCCCTCGGAGGGGTATACGGGGGGCAGGCCAGGCACCGCAGGGACAGGATCAGGGCTCACCAGAAGGAGGCAGGGAAGGGGTGGCTGGTGCTGAAGAGTCACTGACAACTGCAGTGGAGGTGTCTGACATGGTGTGTGCTGGCACAACTGGGGGGCATGAGCCGGATGGTGTGGGTGCCGGCACAACTCCAGTGGGCTGGCCAGATGGAGAGGACAGGTTCCCCACTGCAGTGCCCAAGTCAGACGGGGTGTTAGTGGACTCCACTGCAGTGCCCATCTCCAGGGGAGTAGAATGGGGTTCAGGTATGGTGGGCAGGACAGAGGGGGAGGACACGGTCTCCACACCAGTGGCACTAACATGTGCAGTGGGGGTGTGGTGCTGGAAGAGCAAGTGGGAGGTGGAGAAGGCCAGATCATTTTGGGGATGGTGTATCTGTGGGTGGGGGAACCTGGGGCAGGGTGTGGTGGGGGAACCTGTGTTGTGGGGGCCTGAGGGATGGAGGAAGGAGACTGTGTGCTTGACTTGCAGGGTGGTAGCGGGGTCTTGCTCTGCCGGGACCGGGGGGACTTGCGGGTGGGGGCCCCCGTCTGTCTGCACCTGGGGGAGGGTGTACGGGGGTGAGGGGCACTCCCCTCTGTGTGGGTGGACTTCCTCTTCCCCCTGTATGCTGGATCAGCGGGATCGGAGGGGAAGAGGCCGAGGTCACAGAGGAAGATTTTCTGTGTAGGTGGGGTTGCAGGTGAGGCAAGGGAAGGGGTCTTGGAGGGAGAGGATATGGAGGACTGCGGAGTGACTGTGGATGCCTGTGTGTGTGTCTCTTCCCCATCCCCTGTGGGTGTGGTATCAGTCACCTGAGGATGCTTGTGTGCACGTCTTGCCTTTGTTTTGGGTGTTTCTGTGCTGCTCGTGTCTGTGTGTTTGGGTGACCATGCAGGTGTGCATGTGCTTGGGACAGGTAGGGTGCCAGGAAAAGTGGATGGGGCAGAGGTAGGAGGGGTGAGGGACTGTTGGAGGAGGGACACTGCTGCCGTCAGGGAGGAGTCCATGGACTTATTGCTCCTCTGTAGGGCAGACATACCCGTTGAGATGCCCTCCATGAACGACACCAGCTGTGTCAACAGAGTGGTGTGTGCATGGAGGACACTCAGCATTGCTGTCTGCCCTACATGGAGCTGCCGAAGTAGGTACACAGACTCCTCACTCAGGGCAGCAGGGGACACAGGGGCAGGGGCAGGGGCTGCGGTGCCTGGCACGAAGGAGACACGCTCCCGAACACGGGAGCCTCCACGGACCTCTGGAATGGGAGCCAATGGGAGGGCGGTGGTGGCGGGGCCAGACAGACTAGCTGGGGTGTGGTGGCTGCTGACACCCGCCTCCACAAGGGAGTCATCCTCCGAGCTGCTGTGGTCCTCAGCTGAGGTGGATGGTGCTGAGGACTCCTCGGTGTGGCTACCCTCGCCCTCCGTGCCACTGGGTCCCTCCGACCACTCGTCGGCTGTTGACCCAGTCTGGCTCTGCAGCTCCTCCTGGTCTGTGGAGCTGTCCCCTCCTGTGGCCGTGGAAGTATCTGCAAACAATTAGGGAAACAGACAAACATCAGTCACCTGCACTGACCGCACACACCACAGTAAGTACAGCACATTACAGAGCAAGCCCTGGCATCCTTAGTTGAGCATTGCCAATAGTCCTCACACAGATTAGGAGAAGCCAATTTTCAGTCTGATGGTCAACCATGGAACTCACACCCCTCCTGCCCTTGCACCCATCGGTCTGGTGCCTGTCTGATGGTAATACCCCAGTGTGGACACATGCACCACCTACACAGTTGTTGGACATTGCCGAGAACACGGTGAAGTATGTGAACATGCACACATCACATCTCTTGCCACTGAGTCAGTACAGGTGTCCGGATAAAGGGATGGCCAGAGTCTAATTAGAAATGCATGTGACCCATACCAGCACCAGACACTATGATGCACCCATGTCCGGATAGTCAATGCCACAATGGGGTGCATGTTGCACATGTCACTCCCCTGCAGGATCACTCTTAGGAAGTTCAATGCCATGGCACAGGCATGCCTGCAAAGTCATACATCACTGTCTCCAGTCACATGGGCATGGCAGCCAGCCAACAACAGTCTGCACTGTGTCACAATCCAAGGACATGGTGAATGCAAATTATGTATCTGACAAGTGCACATGTCCATACCCCACAAACCACATCATCTGAACTCTTATTTGTCCACGTCATACCAATTGGACATATGGGAGACATGAAACACAACTCTCTGAACCTGAGCACCTCACAGTCTGCTGTGAATGAAAAACAGCTGCCTGAAATTCACAGTCGCATACACCTGTGTGCACAGTCAAGTGATCAAACACCTATAAGTCACATAAGTATCGTCTCTCATGGTCACATCTCAGATGGCACGCTGAGCCCTAACCGATTAACATCCCAGTAGTCCTGACAACGAAGCCACAGCACAATGACACAGAGGCAGACACCTGAGGGAACATTTCACTGATCACAACATGTCTGCTGATACACGGGAGTGGGAGTACAGAGTGTATTGTATGCCCTGGAGTAGGCATGACTGTCCTGCTCCACTTGAAGGAGGGATGAGCCCTGGACAGTAGGCAGGTGGCTAAGCATGTGTGACACACTTGATATACATACTCCTGAGGCCCAAACATTGTTCCCACCCGCAGCATGGGGGTGCCAAATACCCCAGGGACATGTGGTGATTCAGTTCAGCAAGTGGACCACATATCAAAGTCACACCCAGATTACATGTCAGGACTTAGGCATTGTGTGAGCAATTGACCCACCCATGAAGCACACCACAAAGTCACGGGAAGAAATGCAAGGACACAGTACCCAAGTGACACAATTTCCTGATTGTAAGGACCACACCTGCGTATAAGATGAGGAGTGGGCATGTCACAATTGAGGGACATGTGTCCTGGACCACAAGACTGATGTACTGTGGAAGTTTAACCAGGCCAGAGGAGGGCACATAGCATGTCAGACAAAGTTCACAGTGCAGTCATGGACTCACCCCTCCTTGCTGCTGTCTGTCCTTCAGCTGCCCATCCAGGTCAGGGAAGACCACCGCCAGGATCCGGAGCATGTGGGGGGTCAGGGTCCGGTGTCCGCCCCTCCTGTGAGGAGGCGACAGCTTCAGCTGGACCCTTGCGATCCTCCGGGTCCAGCCCCGAAGGTCCTGCCACCTCTTCTGGCAGTTGCGGATCCGGCGCTTGTAGACCCCCACGGATCTTACTGCCCGGCCGATGGTCAGCCAGATTTCCTGCTTCTGGTGGGCATCAACCTGTGAGGATGACAAAGTGAAAAGGCCATTACTACACATGCAACATATCCGTGCATCACACAGTTGGATATACATGTCTCAATCACAGGGGCATATGATGTACACAGGCAGTGCAACGATGGCTAAGAACAGTTTGCCAGCAGTTACTACATGGTATCATTGCATGGGAAGTAAACCTTGTTGGAATGCACTGTTACTGCACTGTACCTGTTCAGTGCATGTGACTACACACTTTGGGGGGGTGAACTACTCAGTGAGCATGCTAGCCAGTGGTGTGCACACTGTAAGTCTTGCTAGTCAGACAACATGCACAATTAGTAAGGCAGTGGACAGCACACTCACCTGCTCCCCTGGTTTCCCATACAGCTTGCTGTACTGTGGAAGGAGGCTGTCCAGCAGGGCCTGGTTCTCCTCAAGGCTGAAGGCTGGGGCTCTCTCCACAGTACGTGCCATTGCAGTAGCCAGAGGATGCAGAGACAGCAGCAGTGTTGGTGGCAGATGTCGTCCTGGAGCATGTAGTGCAGGCAAGTGAGCCCTCAGGGGAACAGCCAGCATTATATGTGTGCTGCAGAGGCAGCTACTGTCCCATGTGTCCAAAGTGATAGGTACAAGTCGTTAGCATCTTCTGAATCTGGCCAATCCATGGAATTGCACCACTAATACACGCCCACAGCATCCTTCAAAAGTTAAACTTCATGACACCCATGAATTTGCAACATTGTTGTGGCTGGCCAACTGAATTCACTGCATCAGACTCGTTGAGGCTTCAAAAACGCGTGCGTTGCCATGCCAGGCCCCAGCCAATGCGTGCGCACCGATCGGTCTATTGCTGTACAACGCGTATTCTGGGATACAACGCGTACCCGCTCACTACCGATGCAATGGGCCGTGCGGGCACACCGATCGGTCCATTGCTGTACAATGCGTACCCGCTCAATACCGATGCAATGGGCTGTGCGGGCACACCGATCGGTCCATTGCTGTACAACGCGTATTCCGGGATACAACGCGTACACGCTCAATACCGATGCAATGGGCCGTGCGGGCACACCGATCGGTCCATTGCTGTACAACGCGTATTCCGGGATACAACGCGTACACGCTCAATACCGATGCAAGGGACCGTGCGGGCACACCGATCGGTCCATTGCTGTACAACGCGTCCCTGTAGAGGTCACTCGCATATGTCACCATGCTTGTCACTGGTGAACGTATACCAGCCACATATACTTGCCAGGGACTCAGGGGCACACCTACAACACCACACCCAGTCCACACTGTTTCCTAAGGCATGTAAGGCTGCATTACATTTCTGTGTATGGGGGTAAACATGTGGTTTTTGGGGTGGCACTTGGGGGCAGCCACACCCAGGCTGTGCACGTGTTCATGGGGACAGGGTCCTTTGTGTGTTGTGCACATGACCACTGTGATGTGCAACTGTTCATTTCGGTGCATGTGGAATGGTCACATTTCCAGGTTGTGTATGTGTGTGACATGTCACATACCCCCAGGGTCCCATGGGGGAAGGCATGTACGTCACAGGGTGACCCATTGCCACAATAGTGATGACCCTCCACAGTCTGTGTGCATGTTGTGTTTCCGATGTCTCTGATTCCATGTGCACGATGGGAGACAGTCTCCACATCAACGTTGTTTGTGCATGGACTTTGATGTTGTGCGTCACTGACGTCCATGTCTGTCCTGCGGAGGCAACAGGGGGCCACTACCTGTGGGAGTCATGTTTGTTTTTCTGACATGTACATGATACGCCATGTCATGCCAGTGTCCATGTGGCAAGACAGGGTCACTGGGAATCTACCTGTCAATGAGCTGTGATGCCTGTGGCGCATCTGTCCAGACATGTCACTGTGGTGTGTGTGCGGAGCGTGACAGCAGTAAATGGGTACTGTGAAACAGCCTAATGGTTTCCCATAGCACAACCTGGAACCTGTTGTCAACACATGTTGTACTGAGATGTTAGATGATGGCCACGTAGGTGCCAGATATGTCCGAACAGAATGGCACACACATCAAGTACTTGTGTCTCGTAATGATGTATCATGTGAAATTGAGTATGGTGAATGGCACATATGTGGGGTGACTGACAATCTTTCTTTCTTCAACCTATGCACTGCAGGGCTCCAGCTGTCCATAGACCATTCCCTGACATGGCAGCGATGGTGGAACGTGACAGCATCCGACGGTACCGCTTCACCAGGCAGCTGATTGAGGATTTGGCAGTGCGCTTGGCACCACAATTGCAACCTGGCCGGCCGTACCCTACTGCGCTGACCCCCAAGGTGAAGGTGATGGCAGCCCTACACTTCTTTGCCACCGGTACCTTTCAACACACTGTGGCGACTGCTGGTGGGATGTCACAGACTATGTTCAGCCGTGTGCTACGCGATGTTTTGGAGGCAATGTTGAGATACCTGAACCATTTCATCTATTTCCCTACACGTCAACAACTCACTGACGTCAAGAGTGACTTCTATGCCCTGGGGAGGATGCCACATATCATTGGCTCCATTGATGGGACACATGTGGCTTTGGTACCACCACAGGCACATGAGCAGGCATACCGGAACCGGAAACATTACCATTCGATCAATGCTCTGGTGGTATGTCTTGCAGATATGAGCATCACACATGTGTGTGCCCGTTTCCCTGGTTCGGCACACGATGCCTACGTGATGAGGAGTAGTCGCATCCCAAGGATGATGTCACAGATGCAGAACCAGCGTGCCTGGCTTGTCGGTGTGTACTGACTTTGTACCATTGTGTGTGTTCTGCTATGTTGTATTCCGCCCACTTTTCCAACTCAGCTAATGTGCAATTGTCTGTCCGTAGGTGACTCCGGATACCCCAACATGCCGTGGTTGCTGACACCCCTCAGGAACCCTGTGACACCAGCCCAGATGCGCTACAATGAGGCACATGGTCGGACCAGGAGAGTGATCGAGCGGACATTTGGTCTCCTGAAGAGCCGCTTCCGCTGCCTGGACAAGACAGGAGGGGCCCTCCCATATGCCCCAGCAAAAGTGTGCAAGATTGTCATCGTCTGCTGCATGCTACACAACCTGTCAGTGCGGAAGGAGTTGCCTCTCATCCTGGATGACGAAGACCAACGTCCGCCACCTGTGGAGGATCCTGGCCTGGACCACGATGCCAGTGATGATGATGATGATGATGTCCGCACACAGCTCATCACCAACTTCTTCAGCTGAATGTGAGTATCCAGGGAGTTGTAATGTGAATGATGTGAGTTTGCATGATATGTGTGGGTGGTGCTCTGGTGCTGTTTGAGTGTGGCCATGTGCTACTAGACTGGATGCATGCAGCGGTGTCCTTACAGGTAGTCTGTACTCCCCAACAGTGTTGACATGCTAACTTGGTTTTGTGTAGTTATCTTGTGACATGTATTGGGCATGAGTATTGCAGTTCTGTCCTGTTCTTCAGTGGTTTTGACTGTGTGTCATGTCTGTCCTTCACAGGGTGCTTACAGGGTTGTTTGGTCAACTTGGATCCCCCGACACCATGATTCAGCTTTCAGGGTGGCAGCAGTCGTTTCCCTACAGGTGATGTGCCACACACCCCTGGACTTTATATCTTCTACACATTTTGACTGTGTGGCCACTGCCACGTGGGATTACCTTGCATTTCTAGTGGAAACAACATGTTGCAAATGTGTAATAAACCTGTGCTTCACTTTGGGATGTGCGTTGTCTGTGCTCACACATCCGACTGACATTTGCTTACTGCACCTGTGGGCTAGTTGACACAGACTCTGAATAGGTGTGGTGTCTGTGCATTCCACAGTATTTCCTGGCAACATCAGTGTAGGCGATGAGTCCAATGGCCCTGGTGTCTCTGTGTTGTGTAGCCCTAGTGGTGTGTCTCCCTCATATGTGTCACGTCACCATGACTCACATGACGGTGTTGTACTTGCTGTAGCAGTTAGCATACACAGTGTAATTTAGCTGATCATCATCCCCATAACAGTAACCACATTTGAATCACAACAGAGGCAAGTATGGTGTATTAGTGAGTTTATTTACAAAAATGTGTGAGTATAGTGCACACGATGGTGGGTGCTGTACATTGGGATTGGGATCCAAAGTTCCCAGATGAGTTGCAAGTCTTGGTAGCAGAAATGTCCTGAGTGAAGTCCACAGTCATCTGATACATTAGTCCAACTTGAACTCCCCATGTCATGTGGGAGAGTTGTGTTGCATTCGATAGGGTGAACAGTTTGCACACAAAGGAGAATTTCCAGAACAGGTGTTGGCTTCCTGGGGGATGTACATGGCCATCGACCTCTCAGTTTTCCTTCCTCGGACGACCCCTCTTCTTTGGGGGGGGACCCTCCCGTGCAGGCTGCTGCGGTGCAGGGGACTCTACGCCAGAGTCCTCCTCCCTCCCTGTGGCAGTTGCAGTTGTTGCGGCACCAGATGTTGTGGGCATACAGGGAGGTGTGGCCATGTTGGTGCTAATCTGGCGGAGGCATGTCAATATGTCCCTATGCACTGCTGTCAGTTCTTGCAATGTGTCCCACTTGGACTCCATGCGAGACATGTGTGTCTCCACACGGGACATGTGGGAGTCCAAGCGGGCATGATGGGCAGCCTGCTGCTGCTGTATGTCCTTGAGGATCCCCACTACCTGGCTGACCTCTCCGGTGCTATTCTGGTACGCATCAGCAATGCGTGCCAGTTGTGGGTCATCATGCAGTCCAGACCCCTCTGCAAACAGCAACCTATGTCTACCATCCCTCCCACCACCCCTGGCGACACATGCGGGACCTGCGGTGTTACGCACAGGTGACCCTAGGCCCCCTTGGGGGTTGTTACTGGGCTCGTTGTCCGTAGCTCGACGTTGGGCCAGGGTCCCTGTGCTGTTGTCATTGGTGGTCCTTGGTCTGTCTGTGTCGGCAGGGGTGGTCTGTGTGTTGGCAGTTGTTGGAGCAGTGGGTGCAGGGGTTGCAGATGTTGGTCCTGCTGGTGCTGCATGATGACTCACGCTGGAGGGGCCAGGTAGGTCTTCGTCATCCAAGGAGGGCAGAGGCTGTTCCACACCAGTGGGCTCAGTGTCCCCCGGAGCCTGGGACAGGGACTCCTCCTCGCCTGCTGCTGTGTCCCCATCATCACCTGTTTTTGGAAGAGACACACAATGTATGTTATATTTCTACAGGCATCAATGGTTCACACACCTGACAGTTGTGACTGTACCTCTGGATGCGGGCCTGTACATTGCATTGTCCTAAGTTGTCACAGTTAGAGGTTGATATTGGTGTATCACATTGTCCTGCAAACCTGAGGCATTTCAATGTGAATGTTGAGGTGTGTGCATGGCCAGCATTGGTTGTATTTGGTGGACATCCGGCCCTCCTTCTCCACTTAGCCCAGTTATCCCACCATGAAGCATGCCACCCTTGCAGTGGGTTCAGGTTGACTCTCAGGATGTCATTCAGTGGTGTCCTGCTATTGGTTGTTGCACAGTTCCCAGCAGGGCCTTGTGCTCCCCACAGCAGTACCCAGTGTCAGCCATCTTGTCAGTCCTTTTCCACTCCCTGCGATGTGAGCATGGTTCAGAGTGGTGTTGATGGGCCAATTGTGAGGGTGAGCAATATCTGTGACTACAACTCCCATCATGCTATTGCCTACACCCACCTTCCCAGCATGCCCATACTTCCTTCCTTTTCAGTGGACTCCACTGTGTGTGAGTGTGACAGCAATGGTAAGATGGCTGAGAGTGTGGTCCTGTTGTTTGTTGGTGCCCAGTTCCCAGCAGGGCCTTGTGCTCCCCACAGCTGAGGCCAGTGTCAGACATCTTTGAGGTGGCTTTTCACTCCCTGTGAGGTGTGCATGCTTCAGTGTGAGCTTGCTGGGCCATGTGGGTGGGGGATGTTGAGCTGTGACTACCACTCCCATCATGCTATTGCCTGCACACCCCTTCCCAGCATGCCCATACTTCCTTCCTTTTGAGTGGACTTCACTGTGTGTGAGTGTGACAGCAATGGTAAGATGGCTGACAGTGGTGTCCTGTTGTTTGTTGGTGCCCAGTTCCCAGCAGGGCCTTGTGCTCCCCACAGCTGAGGCCAGTGTCAGACATCTTTGAGGTGGCTTTTCACTCCCTGTGAGGTGTCCATGCTTCAGTGTGAGCTTGCTGGGCCATGTGGGTGGGGTATGTTGAGCTGTGACTACCACTCCCATCATGCTATTGCCTACACCCCCCTTCCCAGCATGCCCATACTTCCTTCCTTTTGACTCTGCTTCCCTGTGGGGTAGTGTGCCTGTGCTGACAGGATGGCTGACAGTGTTGTCCTGGCGTTTGTTTGGCTACAAGTCCCAAGAGTGTCCCTGTGCTTCACACAGCATTACCCAGGGTGGTGGTTCTTTGTGGGATCTTCATTTGGAGTGTGAGGCATTGCATTCTCCCAGGTGGGTTATGTGGAGTTTGTGTTGAGGGGGTGTGTGAGGAGGGCTGCTTGTAACTATGGTCAGTGCTGTCAGTCCTCCTTCCCACCCAGCCAGATATCCCACCATGGAACATGCTTGCATTGCAGGGAGTGCAAGTTGGCTTTCAGGATGTCAGTCAGTGGTGTTCTGCTGTTGGTTGTTGCATAGTTCCCAGCAGGGCCTTGTGCTCCCCACAGCAGTACCCAGTGTCAGCCATCTTGTCAGTCCTTTTCCACTCCCTGCGATGTGGGCATGGTTCAGAGTGGTGTTGATGGGCCAATTGTGAGGGTGAGCAATATCTGTGACTACAACTCCCATCATGCTATTACCTACACCCACCTTCCCAGCATGCCCATACTTCCTTCCTTTTGAGTGGACTCCACTGTGTGTGAGTGTGACAGCAATGGTAAGATGGCTGGCCGTGTGGTCCTGTTGTTTGTTGGTGCCCAGTTCCCAGCAGGGCCTTGTGCTCCCCACAGCTGAGGCCAGTGTCAGACATCTTTGAAGTGGCTTTTCACTCCCTGTGAGGTGTGCATGGTTCAGTGTGAGCTTGCTGGGCCATGTGGGTGGGGGATGTTGAGCTGTGACTACCACTCCCATCATGCTATTGCCTACACCCCCGCTTCCCAGCATGCCCATACTTCCTTCCTTTTGACTCTGCTTCCCTGTGGAGTAGTGTGCCTGTGCTGACAGGATGGCTGACAGTGTTGTTCTGGCGTTTGTTTGGCTACAAGTCCCAAGAGTGTCCCTGTGCTTCACACAGCATTACCCAGGGTGGTGGTTCTTTGTGGGATCTTCATTTAGAGTGTGAGGCATTGCATTCTCCCAGGTGGGTTATGTGGAGTTTGTGTTGAGGGGGTGTGTGAGGAGAGCTGCTTGTAACTATGGTCAGTGCTGTCAGTCCTCCTTCCCACCCAGCCAGATATCCCACCATGGAACGTGCTTGCATTGCAGGGAGTGCAAGTTGGCTTTCAGGATGTCAGTCAGTGGTGTTCTGCTGTTGGTTGTTGCACAGTTCCCAGCAGGGCCTTGTGCTCCCCACAGCAGTACCCAGTGTCAGCCATCTTGTCAGTCCTTTTCCACTCCTGTGTTGTGAGCATGGTTCAGGGTGGTGTTGATGGGCCAAATGTGAGGCTGACCATTATCTGTGACTACAACTCCCATCATGCTATTGGCTACACTGACTTCACCAGCATACACTGAATTCCTTCCTTTCAGTGAGCTTCCCTGTGAGGTAGTGTTCTAGTGGTGGCAAAATATCAGACAGTGTTTGTTGGTTATATTTGTGCCACTGCCTTGCTCTATTTGTGGTTAGGTTTGTACATGTCATGACACAGTTACATGTCACTATGAGATGGCAGGTATTGTGTTTGTCTGACTGGCATTCACATCTTGGGATGATTATGTTTTGGTTGCTGTAGATTTGCTAAGGGTGCATGGTTTGACTATCCCCTTGACAGTGATGTGTGTGTATTGTCACACCATATTGTGTATATTTGTTGTGTACTCACCAGGCTCTGGGATGTTTGTTAGTCCATATACGCTCACTGGTGGTAGGATGGCCCGCACCTTCTCCTCCCAGGGCCTGAGGTATACTGGTTTGGCAGGAGGGCCACTGCCGGTGTGCTGGCTCAGGATGTAATCCTTCTTCAGTAGGTCCCTGACCCTCCTGCGCACATCATACCACCTGTTCTGGATGTCTTCCTTTGTGCGCAAACATGGTGATTGTGCGTTGACCCTGTCGACGATCCTCTCCCACATCTTGGTTTTCTGCGCCATGGGGGTCTGTTGGACCAATGTGCCAAACAACTGTGGCTCTACCCTCAGGATCTCGTCTACCAGGACTTCCAATTCACTATCTAGGAACTTATGATTCTTCTTTGGGGGCATGGTGATGGGTGGTGGTGGTGATTGATGTGTGTGTGTGTGCAAGTGTGGGTGTGTGAGTGTAGGTTTTGCTGGGTGTGTGTGAGGGTGCTATTTGTTGAGGTGCTAATGGTGTGTGGCTTGTGTGTTGGATGAGCTGTGAGTGTGTCTGTGGTTGCTGTCTGATGGTGTTCTGTGCTGGCAGGTCAGTGGAATTTGCAAAGGATCATGGTAGGGATTTGTGGCCTTTATATAGGTGGAGTTGGGGGTGTGTCCTTGTTCCATTTCCCCCCCCCAGTATTTATTGGCTTTGTCATTGCTTGTTTGGCCCTTTTTTTTGTATTTTTTCCTTTGTACTTTTTGTGCATGTTGGAGACGTTCTTCTGACCGAGTAGGACGCTGCAGTTGTCTCGTGCGCGCTTCTCCGAGTCGTTCCCGCTGTGTTTCAGCTAGGTTTCATGTGCGGCGTACACGTCGGTCGCGGAGTATTGTGTTTGTTCGGCTGGCTTTTGTATGCGTGTCGGTCGTACGGCTTGGGCTCCGTGCGAATCGGTCTGATTTTGCACGCATTGCATCGTACTGCGCGGGTCGGAGTTCGCGGGTACGTTTCGTTCGGGTTCATTCCTGGTGCGTGTCGGTCGGTTCGATTCGCGTGGTTTCCCGGCCAGATTGCTTGTTTCCGTCCGGGTCGGTCGTTCGGTTTGAGTTCCGTACGAGTCGGTCGTGATTCACATGCATTTCATCGTACTACCCGGTTCGGGCAGCAACAGTACGTGCCGGTCGGACTTAATTCCCGTACCGAGTCGGTCGGTACGTTTTCCGGCCCGAATCGGAATCGACCCCAAAGTCTCTTTTCAGAATCAACACTTTTCCCAAACACTGGTTCGTTTTTCTTTTAAAATCCTTTTTTTAAATTTCTCATTCAGATCCACTGATCCATCGTGGCTCCCCAACCAAAAGCATACATTCAATACAGAACAGCAACACATTTTGGCTCCGCAACAAATCCGCGGATCAGTTCCCAACCATAAGCACTCATTCAAAACAACAACAGATTTAATACAGTGGGTGTGTGAGTGGCTATATGGGTGTATGAGAGAGTGTGCAAGTATCTATGTGGGTGTGTGAGTGAGTGTGGGTCTGTGAGTAGATATCTGAGTGGCTGTATGGGTGTGTGGGTGGTTGTGTGGGTCTGTGAGTGGATGTATGAGTAGTTTTGTAGGTCTGTGACTGTGTGTGTGAACATGTGAGTGGGTGTGTAAGTGGGTAAATGGGTGTGTGAGTGGGTATGTGAGTGTGTAAATGTGCTTGTGAGTGGGTGTGTCACTGACTCTGTGGGTCTGTGAGTGGGTGTGTGAGTGGTTTTGTTGGTCTGTGAGTGGGTGTATGAGTGTGTGAGTGGGTATGTGAGTGGGTGTGTGAGTGACTGTGTAGGTGTGTGAGTGGGTGTGTGGGTCTGTAAGTGGGTATGTGAGTGTGTGTGTGTGTGTGTATGTGTGGGTATGTGGGTGGCTCTATGGGTGTCTGGATGGCTGTGTGAGTGGCTAAATGAGTGTGTGCGTGTCTGTGGGATCTATGTGTGTGTGTGTGTGATTTGGTGGGTGTGTGAGTGGGTGGGTGGTTTTGTGGCTATCTGAGTGGGTACATCAGTGGCCAGATGGGTGTGTGGGTGGGTATTTGAGAGGCTGGATGGGTGTGTAAGTGGGTGTGTTAGTGCTTGTGTAGGTGTGTAAGTGGGAGTGTGAGTGGGTGTGTGAGTGGCTGTGTGGGTGTAGGAGCACTTGTGCAGGAGTGTATGTGAGTGTTTGAGTGGGTGTGTGGGTCTATGAGGGGCAGTGTGAGTGGTTTTGTGGGTCTGTGAGTGGGTATGTGAGTAGCTGTATGGGTGAGTGAGTGAGTGTATCTGTGAGTGGGTGTATTTTTTTTAATTGGGGCTGGATCGCCGGGTCTGTCACGGATTCACAATTGGGGGCCGTGCTGAGCACTGCTGTGGATCCGCGGATCCCGGTGCACCCAAAACAAATATTTTTGGGCAATTTCCGGCCCATGAGGACCCCTCCGCCAAACTCCTGGGGTCAGGATGCCTCTATTATGACCCCTTATAACCCATTTATAGTTTATCCCACCCCAGAACCGTGTCCGATAAACAAAATGGCAGCCACAACTTTCCTCTCAGTTTACAGCCAACCAATCATGGCATTGTTGTTGGCATGTGGATAAACATCTCTAGATATACATAAATCTTTTTTCTTTAACAACTCCAAAACTACTGAGCAGATTTACACCAAATTGCAAAATGAGATCTTTCTGGACCAAGATCTAGCTTTTTGCCAAATTTGGTGTCATTTCATTCAGCGGTTCGGGCTGTAGGGATGTATGACGGAACAACAAGAGCATTTATCATGAATGGCTTCACAATGATGCTGGAACCACAACAGCATCTTTGCAATGAGAATCTTTACAACACCTTTTTCTACCATGAGTATGCCTTTACCACGAATGCCTTTACCATGAAAATGTGCTTATTTTACAGGTAAATATAAACCCATTTTTATATATATATGTATTTGTAGCACAAACAAAAATGGTCCATCGTGGTGCACTCTCCCAGTATCTGAGCTAGACCAGCTTATGCATTATGTTGAAAAACAAAGAAAATGTCGCACTCCAAGGAATCTTCTTTACTGATGACTTTATTTTAAGTTCTCTCGCCTCACACCAATGTGTGCGGCGAGAGAACTTGAAATAAAGTGAACAGTGAAGAATATTCCTTGGAGTGCAGCATTTTCTTTGTTTTTCAATAAATATTTTGTGTGGGTGTGTGTGTATATATATATATATTTATATATATATATATATTCACTGAAAAAACCATAGGTTTCAGGCACGTTATAGTTAGAAATTAGCATTTAAAAAACCTTACAAATTCACTGAAAAAACCATAGGTTTTAGGGACAGTTATAGTTAGTTGGACATTGCACTCGTACAAAACCCGTGAAATTCCCCCGTTATAGTTAGTTCAGGTAACTATAACTCGCGCCCCCGCAATGCACTGCTGATGACGTCACATATTACATCACTCATGACATGGTCAGTGACATCACTGATGACATCACTGGGGTCACCACAGGCTCCAGGAGGGGGGCCGCGCGGCCCCCCTCCCCACATCTGCAAAGCCCCGGGGAGGTGGTGGTCCCCGGGGCTTCGGGGGTCCAAAACGGACCCCCATTTTAAATTTGTTAGTGCCCCGGGGAGGTGGCGGTCCCTGGGGCGTGTGGGGGGACTGGAGCCCCCCCACACAGGTCATTAAATTAAAAAAAAGAAGCCCCGAGGGGGTGGCGGTCCCCGGGGCTGCAGGAGGGCGGAGAGCCCTCCCGCACCATTTTTTATTTAAAGCCCCGGGGGGTGGTGGTCCCCGGGGCTTGGGGGGCCTTAGAGGCCCCCCATAAAATCTAAACCCACCCCCGCATGCCCCCGGGACTTGGGCCACCCGGGGGCAAATTAGCATCGAAGCGCGGGAGACCGCGCTTCGATTTTTTTTTTTATCGGCGGGATCCGCGCACCCTAAGCGCATCCCGCCGATTTTTTTTTTTTTTAATGCTTTTTTCTGCCCAGGGGGTCCTTGTGGGACCCCCTGAGCAGACCTAGGGGTCAGGCTGTTTCTACCCTGCCCCCTTTTGCGCTTTGCGCACTTGTTTCTGTCCCTCGGTTCTACCGAGGGACAAAATGGCTGCCAACACTTCCTGATTTGGAGTGTTGACAGCCACTTGACAGCCAATTAGCATGCAGCTCGTGATCGGGAGGGTACGCGGACCCTACTCGGCCATAGATATATATGTGACTTTACTTTTGATTTTCTCAGGAACTACTGAACGGATTTACACCATTTAAGCAAAAGGCACGACACTGAACCAAGGGCTACCTCTTTGCCAAATTTGGTGTAATTCCGTTCAGCAGTTCGGGCTGTAGCTGCGACTAAAGGTTCCTATGGAAAAATGAATGGGAAAACACGTTTTGGGACCCCCCTTTTTTCTTGGCCCCCGCTTGACGAATCACCCCTAGACTTTCAGGATAGGAGCGGACCGGAGCGCCCCAACAAGTTGGAAGCTTTCGCGAAGATTCGTCAACAGGCGCCAACGTTATTGCAAATAGAATGTTGCGGATTTCCTATGGAAAATAGGTCCTAACTATAACTATCTACTGGCGACCGCCAGTAGATAATATATATATATATATATATATAGAGAGAGAGAGAAATATTTATATATGTGCGTAATGGGTTTATGCTTACTTATAAAATACTTACATTGCCGTTGTAAAAGCATGCATGGTAAAGGTATAGCAAATTAACAGGTAAGTTTAACCCCATTTCTATTTTTTTATTAACTCACACACACACATATATATATTTATTTATATTTTTTAATTTTGAAAATGTATATGTATATAAATATATCACAATATTCACCCAAAATCCCTAAACCCTTAAATTACCCTTACCACCCAAAAATCCATAAGCACCCTAAACCCTAAAATTACCCTTACAGCCCAAAAACCCATACCCACACTAAATCCTAAAATTACACTTTACACCCCAAAATCCATACCCACCCGAAACCCTAAAAATCACCCTTGTTACCCAAAAACCCATACCCACCGTAAACCCTAAAATTAACCTTTGCCACCCAAAAGCCCATACCCATCCTAAACCCTTAAAAATTTCTTTGCCACTCAAAACCCCATATCCACCCTAAACCCTAAAAATACCCTTACTACCCAAAAACCCTTTCCCACCCTAAACCCTAAAATTACCCTTGCCACCCAAAGACCCATACCCACCCTAATAAATATATATATATATCACAGAGCATACCATATGGTGAGATGTTGAGGATACGTCGTACATGCAGTACTGAGTCCGATCTTGCAGAAGCTCAACGACTCAGTAAAATAAGATTTCTTGAACGTGGTTATGAAGAAAAAACTATTAATACAGCTATCCTCAAAGCCAATGATATAGACAGGAATAAGTTACTCGACGAAAAAATCCCTAAAAATTCTAGCAACACTAAAGAGACAGACACTGAAACAAGACTTATCTTAACATACAGTCGTCAGCAAAACTCCTTACGAAAGATTGTCAGGATGAACTGGCCAGTGGTCAAAAGTGATCCCATAATTGGCAACTTTTTACCAAAACACCCTAGTATCACTTTCAGAAAATCTAAATCCATGAGGGACTCACTGGTCAGTAGCAGTCCAGAGATTGTAAAAACTTCTAATTGGCTCACTGCCCGCAGAGGCTTTGTAAAATGCAACAACTGTCGGGCATGTAAATATGGAGTTAGCAGAACAACATATAAAACCCCGTTCTCTGAGGATTCAGTAAAAATTACGAAATTCCTCACATGTCGCACGGAATTTGTTGTGTATGTGTTGGATTGCTCTTGTGGGTTGCAGTATGTGGGCAGTACTAAGTTACAGGCCCACAAGCGAATACTGCAACACATGAGAGCAATCACCAACAATGACCCAACTTATCCAATTGCGCGTCATTTTAAGGAAGTGCACGGCAGTGACTTAAATCATCTTACCTATTTTTTAATTGACTCCATCCCATTATCCAGAAGAGGGGGCAATAGGGAGGCGAAGCTCAGACGTCTCGAAACTCAATATATCATTGAGTTAGATACTAAGACCCCCAATGGACATAATTCAAGTGAGGATTTTTACACATGGTTATAATGTACAAGGTCTATAACCACAATTCCTGCATTTGATGCTGGTAAAATTAATTAACTTCTCCTTGAACAAAGTATTGGTATTTCTCTCCTTCTTTCAGGAAGCTGCTGAAAGCATTCAGGCTTGAAATCAATTTGCCATTACATCTCCTTTTTAAAAAAAAATACATACATTATATTTTAAATTGATTTATTATACTTTAGGAACATGGTATGTTCCGAGGTAGCACACGTTTTTTTACACTTTATTGAGCACCTTTTGGAATAATCTAGAAGAATATACCAAACAAAGAATATCTATAGCATAATTATATGTAATAGATTCAAACAATTGCTCCAGCAATATTGGGTTATATCATATAACGGTTTGAAGTGTTGTGAATATTACTGTATTATACAGATATTATTGAAACAGCCTTTTATCGTTGTACATATATGAATTTATAAACATTATGCTATGAAGACTGAATTTAATACTTTTATAACAAGTTTTTATGTATTTATACATGAAATTGTTTTTAATGTATTTATTATACATTTTAAAACTAATTGATATGAACCTATTCAGATATTTATTGCTGGTTTTGCACAATCAAATGATGATAGAATTACAACAACAAACGTATTTCTTCTATGTTTATGTATTGGTTACCACGTGTTTTGCACTGTGCACTTTAAATCAAGTACCTGGGCTCCATGAGCGCATCATGTGATCAAGGCCGTGTCAGGCCGAAACGCGTCAGGGCGATTATGGTGATAGAGAAATAAAACCATTGAAACCACAAGAACTGGGTTCGTTTCCGTCTTTTCCCGGGAGAAGGGAAGTTGCAAAGAACGGGCAAGAGCAATATATATATATATTCACTGAAAAAACCATAGGTTTTAGGGGCGTTATAGTTAGAAATTAGCATTTAAAAAACCTTTGAAATTCACTGAAAAAACCACAGGTTTCAGGTACGTTATAGTTAGAAATTAGCATTTAAAAAACCTTTGAAATTCACTGAAAAACCATAGGTTTCAGACACGTTATAGTTAGAAATTAGCATTTAAAAAACCTTTGAAATTCACTGAAAAAACCATAGGTTTTAGGGACAGTTATAGTTAGTTGGACATTTCACTCGTACAAAACCCGTGAAATTCCCCCGTTATAGTTAGTTCAGCTAACTATAACTCGCGCCCCGCAATGCACTGCTGATGACGTCACATATTACATCACTCATGACATGGTCAGTGACATCACTGATGACATCACTGATGACATCTCAAATGACATCACTGATGACATCACTGATGACATCATCCAGTGACTGTGTGTTTCTGTAAAGTTTAAATATTTGTAATATATATAGGAAAAGACGTATTGAAGAATGAGTGGGTGTATAAGTGTCTGTATGGATGATTTAGTAGGTGCGTGACTGACTCTATAAGTGAGTGATTTAACGTATCTTACTGAATGCATGGGTTAGTGACTAAACTGGGTGAATGTCTGTATCCGTCTGTCTGTTGCTGTGTAAGTGGCTGCATGTGTTTGTGAATAGCTACATGAGTGTCTATATGAGTTATTGAATGGTTGTCTGAGTATCTGTATGGGTGCCTGAGTGTTTGTGTGGGAGGGGTGTGTGCGACTCTGTGCATAGATGTGTGAGTGGGTGATTCACTGGGTGGATGGTTTCAAGAGTGCATCTGTGATAGACTGTATGGGTGGGTAAGTGTGTGTAAGAGTGTGTTAGTGAGTGAATGTATGTCCCAGTGGTACATGTGTGAGTAACTACATATGTGAAAGGCAGTATATATGTGTGTTGGAGTACATAAATAGCTATAAGCGAGAGTGAGTGATTGTGTTAGTGGCTGTATGGATGAGTGTGTGCTTGTATCAGTGATTGTATAAGAGCGTAACAATGTGCTAGTATTTGTATGATTAAGTGAGCTGGTGTGTGTATAACTGTATAGGTGAGTAAATGGCAGTGTGTTTAATTATTTGCATGACTGACTAGGTGTGTGAGTACCTCTATGGATGAGTGGCGGTGTTTGAGTGTCTATATAGGAGTAAGAGTGCATATGTTAGTCCTGTACTGAGTGACCATAAGTATGAGTGACTGTACGGGTGAGTGAGTGGATGTGTGTGTGTAGACCTAAGAATCAGTGAGTGGGTATGTAGTTATTGGTTTGGAGTGTCTATGGTTTTGCGAATGGCAGTCTGTAATTTAGAGTGGGTGTATCAAAGGTTATATTAGGGTGTGAGGAGGTGCATCAGATTATCACGTGGATGATGTCATCAGTGATGTCATCAGTGATGTCATTTGAGATGTCATCAGTGATGTCATCAGTGATGTCACTGACCATGTCATGAGTGATGTAATATGTGATGTCATCAGCAGTGCATTGCGGGGGCGCGAGTTATAGTTAGCTGAACTAACTATAACGGGGGAATTTCACGGGTTTTGTACGAGTGAAATGTCCAACTAACTATAACTGTCCCTAAAACCTATGGTTTTTTCAGTGAATTTCAAAGGTTTTTTAAATGCTAATTTCTAACTATAACGTGTCTGAAACCTATGGTTTTTTCAGTAAATTTCAAAGGTTTTTTAAATGCTAATTTCTAACTATAACGTACCTGAAACCTATGGTTTTTTCAGTGAATTTCAAAGGTTTTGTAAATGACAATTTTTAAATGTATTAATTGTTATATTTATTTTTTTGACACTGATTTACTACATTTTTTAAAACTATTTATTTTTAGATATTTTATTTATTAAATTATATTGTAATTACATTATACATTACATTACAAAATATACTTTCTCAGAATGAATTACTTTAGTTTAAATAGTTTGCAAATAGGCAATAGAGATTTAAGTACAGTAGTTACAGTTGTTGCAATGGGCAACACAATTTCAAACACAATGCAACATTGAGCTCAATGTGAATTTCTAGTTAAATGCAATTAGTTACTTTATGGATTACTTTTCTAACCACAGGACTGGATCCTAGATTCAGTCCTGGGACATCTCCTGTAAACAGTTGAGTAAAAGCGTTTTGGTTACAGTAGTGATTTTTAAGGAATATTATTGTATTTTAAAAGTTGACAGAAACTTTTTCACATAGAATCACCAATGTTATCCTATGGGAGGAAATTCACTTAGCAGGTAAGTAGTGTTATCGTTACTTTTTCTTACTCAGTGTTGGATCCTGGATCCAGCACTGGTGCATCTCCTGTAAACAGTTGAAAGAATGCGTTTAAGTCATACAGGCGATTTTTAAGGAATATTTGTAGTTTGTGAAAATCGACACTTTGAAACTTTTCTGCTGAAAACCAGACAATGGATTCCTATGGAAGGAAATATAAGTTACTGGTAAGTACGGTTAGAATTACTTTTCAGGGTCAGTGCTGGGCTAAAAGATGCAGCACTGGGTTCTCTCCTGATAACAGGTGAGTAAATCGGAATTCGTAGTTCGGTTGATTTTAGAGGAATATTATAAAGTTCCAAAACTCCACACTTAGAAGAATTTCCAAGTGAAACCAGTCAATGTTAGCCTATGGAAGGAAATTCAAGTTACTGGTAAGTACGGTTAGAATTACTTTTCAGGATCAGTACTGGGCTGAAAGATGCAGCACTGAGGTCTCTCCTGATAACAGGTGAGTAAATTGTAATTCGTAGTTCGGCTGATTTTAGAGGAATATTATAAAGTTCCAAAACTCCACACTTAGAAGAATTTCCAAGTGAAACCAGTCAATGTTAGCCTATGGAAGGAAATTCAAGTTCCTGGTAAGTACGGATAAAATTACTTTTCAGGATCAGTACTGGGCTAAAAGATGCAGCACTGGGTTCTCTCCTGATAACAGGTGAGTAAATCGGAATTCGTAGTTCGGCTGATTTTAGAGGAATATTTGTATGTTTCATAAATCGACACTTAGAAACTTTTTCAGCAAAAAGCAGACAATGATATCCTATGGAAGGAAATTCAAGTTACTGGTAAGTACGGTTAAAATTACTTTTTCAGGATCAGTACTGGGCTGAAAGATGCAGCACTGAGGTCTCTCCTGATAACAGGTGAGTAAATCGGAATTCGTATTTCGGCTGATTTTAGAGGAATATTTGCACAATGGTGAAGGGAGGGGGCGGGGCCTGAGGTGACATCTGTGCAAACGCGCCCCGTGGCGCGTTTTTAGGTTGGGGGACTAAGTCCCCTTGAATCATGAGGGTCCCTGGGGCCAACTAGCCCACCAGGAACCTCCAGTATGCGCCAGGGGGCTGCGTTGCAGAGACTGTACAGAGGCCACACCCCTTTTTACACCTCTCTGCAACGCAGCTCTGTGGCGCTTTCTGGACGTACCTGTTGGGCTAGTTGGCCCCCAGGGACCCTCAGGATTGAAGGGGATTTAATTCCCCATCTTAAAACACGCCATGGGGCCTGTTTGCACACATGTCACCTGAAGCCCGCCCCTCCCTTCACCACTGTGCAAACGCGCCCGTGGCGCGTTTTAAGTTGGGGGATTAAGTCCCCTTGAATCCTGAGGGTCCCTGGAGTCCAACTAGCCCACCATGTACTTCCAAAAGCGCCACAGAGCTGCGATGCAGAGAGGTGTAAAAAGGGCGTGGCCTCTGTACACCTCTCTGCAACGCAGCCCCCTGGCGCATACTGGAGGTTCCTGGTGGGCTAGTTTGCCCCCAGGGACCCCCAGTATTCAAGGGGAATTACTTCCCTTCTCAAAACGCGCCAGGGGGCGCGTTTGCAGACTGCTGCAGGGAGGGGGCGGGGCCTCCGGCACGATGCCGGTCTTTTTTTTTTTTTTTTTTTATTGGGAGGGGGCTGCGTGGCCCCCTTCCCTCAGCCACTTTTTGCCCCGGGGACCCCATCCCCCGGGGCCTGAGGAGTTTTCTTTTTTTAAATAAAATTTAAAAAATGGGAAGGGGGCCACGTGGCCCCCTTCCCTGGGCCTGTATTGGCCCCGGGGACCCCATCCCCCGGGGCAAGCCCTCTTTTTTAATTAAAAATTTGGAGGGGGCTGCGTGGCCCCCTCCTCAGGCCATTTAAGGCCCCGGGGACCCCATCCCCCGGGGCCGGCCTTTAAATATTTTATTTTTTTATATTTTTTTAGGGGAGGGGGGCTGCGTGGCCCCCCTCCCTGGCCATTTATGGCCCCGGGGACCCCATCCCCCGGGGCCTGGCCTCTCGTTGGGGACTGTGGGGGGTCCCCAAACCCCCCACAGTCCCGCCGGCTCCCCTCGTCCCTTGGGAGCCGGCATTGCTTTTCCACATGGGGAGCAGCTAAGATGCTGCTCCCCATGTGGAAAGCAATTTGCTTTGGATATTGAAGCGAGAGCAGGTTTCTGCTCTCGCTTCCAATATCCAAAGCAGTTTGCAATGACAGGACGGAGCCGCGAGGCTCCCGTCCTGTCATTGCAAACAGCAGTGTCCCGGGTGTAGGCACCCCGGGACACTGCAGGAGCTGGCCCTGGGGGGTGGCGGTCCCCAGGGCCACCACAGGCTCCAGGAGGGGGGACACGCGGCCCCCCTCCCCACATTTAGAAAGCCCCGGGGAGGTGGTGGTCCCCGGGGCTTCGGGGGTCCAAAACGGACCCCCATTTTAAATTTCTTAGTGCCCCGGGGAGGTGGCGGTCCCCGGGGTGTGTGGGGGGGCTGGAGCCCCCACACAGGTTAAATCATTTAAAAAGAAGCCCCGGGGAGGTGGCGGTCCTCGGGGCAGCGGGAGGGCAAAGAGCCCTCCCGCACCATTATTTTTTAAATCCCCGGGGGGTGACGGTCCCCGGGGCTTGGGGGGGCCTTAGAGGCCCCCCACATATTAAAAAGGAACCCCCCCATGCCCCCGGGACTTGGCCCACCCGGGGGCCAATTAAGAACGAAGCGCGGGAGACCGCGCTTCGTTTTTTTTTTTTTCGGCGGGATCCGCGCACCCTGAGCGCATCCCGCCGATTTTTTTTTTTTTTTAAATGCTTTTTTCTGCCCAGGGGGTCCTTGTGGGACCCCCTGAGCAGACCTAGGGGGTCAGGGTGTTTCTACCCTGCCCCCTTTGTGCGTTTTGCGCACTTGTTTCTTCTGGGTTTTTTTTCCTAATCGGCAGGATCCGCGCACCCTGAGCGCATCCTGCCGATTTTTTTTTTTAAAAAAATGCTTTTTTCTGCCCAGGGGTCCTTGTGGGACCCCTGAGCAGACCTAGGGGTCAGGGTGTTTCTACCCTGCCCCCTTTTGCACTTTGCGCACTTGTTTCTGTCCCTCGGTTCTACCGAGGACAAAATGGCTGCCAACACTTCCTGATTTGGAGTGTTGACAGCCACTTGACAGCCAATTAGCATGCAGCTCGTGGTCGGGAGGGTACGCGGACCCTACTCTGCCATAGATATATATGTGACTTAACTTTTGATTTTCTCAGGAACTACTGAACGGATTTACACCATTTAATAAAAAGGGTTCTTTCTGAACCAAGAACTACCTCTTTGCCAAATTTGGTGTAATTCCGTTCAGCAGTTCGGGCTGTAGCCGTGTCTAAAGTTTCCTATGGGAAAATGAATGGGAAAACACGTTTTGGGACCCCCTTTTTCTCGGCCCCCACTTGACGAATCACCCTGAGACTTTCAGGACAGGAGCGGACCGGAGCGGGCCATAAAGTTTGAAAATTTCGCGAAGATTCGTCAACCGACGCAAGAGTTATTTCAAATAGAATGTCGCGGATTTCCTATGGAAAATAGGTCCTAACTATAACTATCTACTGGCGACCGCCAGTAGATTATATATATATATATATATATATATATATATATATATATATCTACTGGCGGTCGCCAGTAGATAGTTATAGTTAAAACCTATTATCCATAGGAAATCCGCGACATTCTATTTGAAATAACGTTGGCGCCGGTTAACGAATCTTCGCGAAAGTTTCCAACTTGTTGGGGCGCTCCGGTCCGCTCCTATCCTGAAAGTCTCGGGTGATACGTCAAGCGGGGGCCGAGAAAAAGGGGGGTCCCAAAACGTGTTTTCCCCATTCATTTTTCCATAGGAGCCTTTAGTCGCAGCTACAGCCCGAACTGCTGAACGGAATTACACCAAATTTGGCAAAGAGGTAGCCCTTGGTTCAGTGTCGTGCCTTTTGCTTAAATGGTGTAAATCCGTTCAGTAGTTCCTGAGAAAATCAAAAGTAAAGTCACATATATATCTGGGCGGAGCCTAACCACACATGTCATCGTGAGATCTGATTGGCTGTCAGCACTTCATCCTGGAATTTCTGGCAGCCATCTTGGGACCAATATAAATGATAGTACCTCATTGAAATGCATTGTAGTGAATAGAAGATTTTGAGGGTCACCAAAAGGAGAACTATAAAGGGTGATAACAGGCTTTAGTTACATTAGAATTTATTTGTTGACGGTACCATACTAATTTTAGGAATTGTGGTGTATTCCAAGGTGATTTTACCATGTGAAAAACCTTCTGCTGGGATATCATGAATCATGTTTGAGAGAACACTATTTTCTCATGCTTGTCCCATGGAGGTTTGGAAGGTGCTCCAGAAGCTAAAATGAGAGCATATTTTCTGTAAATTCACATTATCTTTCTCCCTCATGTGAGAATGAAGTCTGACATTCTCAGTAAAACATGTACATCCAACAAGGGCAGAGACTGTCAGTTGATTCCTTTGTGTTCTACTGCAGCTTCCCAGAGTGTTCTAAAGAACAACTAGAGTGCTAACAGCCTTACTTATGACAAA
This sequence comes from Calotriton arnoldi, assembly GCA_963921515.1. NCBI lineage: Eukaryota > Metazoa > Chordata > Amphibia > Caudata > Salamandridae > Calotriton > Calotriton arnoldi. The sequence continues at coordinate 128,274 of CAWUFW010015298.1, read as the reverse complement.
AGTATGGCACACCTGAAGCCATCTTGATTGGAATAAACTGGTAATACTTAAAACATTTAATTTAAAAAGGAACAAAATGATGGGGTTCATTTTGTCATAGAAATTATGGTTAGTGCTGTAGAAAGAAAAATTAGGACATGTTTCAAGTGTGATCTCAAATATCTTCCTGTTATATTTCAACAGGAGCAGCCTGCCAGTTGATGCCTTTGTGTTCTACTGCAGCTTCCCAGAGTGTTCTAAAGAACAACTAGAGTGCTAACAGCCTTACTTATGACAAAAGTATGGCACACCTGAAGCCATCTTGATTGGAATAAACTGGTAACACTTAAAACATTTAATTTAAAAAGGAACAAAATGATGGGGTTCATTTTGTCATAGAAATTATGGTTAGTGCTGTAGAAAGAAAAATTAGGACATATTTCAAGTGTGATCTCAAATATCTTCCTGTTATATTTCAACAGGAGCAGCCTGCCAGTTGATGCCTTTGTGTTCTACTGCAGCTTCCCAGAGTGTTCTAAAGAACAACTAGAGCGCTAACAGCCTTACTTATGACAAAAGTATGGCACATCTGAAGCCATCTTGATTGGAATAAACCGGTAACACTTAAAACATTTAATTTAAAAAGGAACAAAATGAGGGGTTCTTTTTTAAATAGAAATTATGGTTAGTGCTGCAGAAAGAAAAATTAGGGCATGTTTTAAGTGAGATCTCAAATCCTCTTCTATTTCATTAGAAAATTCTGACATGCAGACTGAAACAATCACTTTCAATACCAGCAGCAGACTACCAGTTAACTCCCTGGTGAGCAGTAGCTTTACTCCAGTGATCTAATGAGCAACTAGAGTGCTAACATTCTGAATTTATGGCAGATGTGAGACACATCTGAATGCCTTTTGATGGAATCAAAGTAAAAAACTGAAAGCATTTCCTACTGAGGAGACTGCAGTAAATGAAGAAATTAGGAAACTTCATAACAAAGAAGTCTTCCAAGATGGCCACCAGAGAAAAAAGAGCCCAAATGTAGCACAAATATTACCCAGATGTAGCCCACATATAGCCCAATGACAAAAGTGTGCAAAACACTTTTTAGTTTTTTTGCAGTTTTATGTAGTGCAGACTGGTCAGGTATTGGAGCATTGCATCTTAAAACATGACCCCCCTACACTACAAAAACACCACTGCACTACCTTAAACCCTAAAATACTACCCCCAGCACGACCCCCTACACTACACAAGCACCACTGCACTATCCTAAACCCTAAAACACTACCCCCAGCACGACCCCCTACACTACCCAAACACCACTGCACTAACCTAAATCCTAAAACACTACCACCAGCACGACCCCCTACACTACCCAAACACCACTGCACTACCCTAAAACATGACCCCCTACACTACACAAACACCACTGCACTACCCTAATCCCTAAAACACTACCCCCAGCACGACCCCCTACACTACACAAGCACCACTGCACTACCCTAAACCCTAAAACACTACCCCCAGCACGACCCCCTACACTACACAAACACCACTGCACTACCCTAAACCCTAAAACACTACCCCCAGCACGACCCCCTACACTACCCAAACACCACTGCACTAACCTAAATCCTAAAACACTACCCCCAGCATGACCCCCTACACTACCCAAACACCACTGCACTACCCTAAAACATGACCCCCTACACTACACAAACACCACTGCACTACCCTAAACCCTAAAACACTACCCCCAGCACGACCCCCTACACTACACAAGCACCACTGCACTACCCTAAAACACTACCCCAGCACGACCCCCTACACTACACAAACACCACTGCACTACCCTAAACCCTAAAACACTACCCCCAGCACGACCCTCTACACTACCCAAACACCACTGCACTAACCTAAATCCTAAAACACTACCCCCAGCATGACCCCCTACACTACCCAAACACCACTGCACTACCCTAAAACATGACCCCCTACACTACACAAACACCACTGCACTACCCTAAACCCTAAAACACTACCCCCAGCACGACCCCCTACACTACACAAGCACCACTGCACTACCCTAAACCCTAAAACACTACCCCCAGCACGACCCCCTACACTGCCCGAACACCACTGCACTGCCCTAAACCCTGAAACACCACCCCCTTCACGACCCCCTACACTGCCCGAACACCACTGCACTGCCCTAAACCCTGAAACATCACCCCCAGCACAACCCCCTACACTGCCTGAGCACCATTGCTCTGCCCTAAACCCTGAAACACCAGCCCCAGCACGACCCCCTACACTGCCCGAACACCACTGCACTGCCCTAAACCTTGAAACACCAGCCCCAGTACGACCCCCTACACTGCCCAAACACCACTGCACTCCCTAAACCCTGAAACACCAGCCCCAGCAAGACCCCCTACACTGCCCGAACACCACTGCATTGCCCTAGACTCTGAAACACCAGCCCCTGCACCACCCCCTACACTGCCCGAACACCACTGCACTGCCCTAAACCCTGAAACACCAGCCCCAGCACGACCCCCTACACTGCCCGAACACCACTGCACTGCCCTAAACCCTGAAACACCAGCCCCAGCACCACCCCCTACACTGCCCGAACACCACTGCACTGCCCTAAACCCTGAAACACCAGCCCCAGCACCACCCCCTACAATGCCCGAACACCACTGTACTGCCCTAAACCCTGAAACACCACCCCCTGCACCGCCCCTACACTGCCCGAACACCACTGCACTGCCCTAAACCCTGAAACACCACCCCCTGCACGACCCCCTACACTGCCCGAACACCACTGCACTGCCCTAAACCCTGAAACACCACCCCCTGCACCACCCCCTACACTGCCCGAACACCACTGCACTGCCCTAAACCCTGAAATACCACCCCCAGCATGACCCCTTTACTGCTCGAACACCACTGCACTGCCCCAAACCCTGAAACACCACCCCCAGCATGACCCCCTACACTGCCCGAACACCACTGCCCTAAACCCTAAAACACCACCCCTGCACGACCCCCTACACTGCCCGAACACCACTGCACTGCCCTAAACCCTGAAACACCACCCCCTGCACGACCCCCTACACTGCCTGAACACCACTGCACTGCCCTAAACCCTGAAACACCACCCCCAGCACGACCCCCTACACTGCCCGAACACCACTGCACTACCCTAAACCCTAAAACACCACCCCCAGCACGACCCCCTACACTGCCCAAACACCACTGCACTGCCCTAAACCCTAGAACACTACCCCCAGCATGACCCCCTACACTACCCGAACACCACTGCACTACCCTAAACCCTAAAATACTCCCCGCAGCACGACCCCCTACACTACCCGAACACGACTGCACTGCCCTAAACCCTAAAACACTCCCCCAGCACGACCCCCTACACTACCCGAACACCACTGCACTGCCCTAAACCCTAAAACACTCCCCCAGCACGACCCCCTACACTACCCAAACACCACTGCACTACCCTAAACCCTAAAACACTAACCCCAGCACGACCCCTACACTACCCAAACACCACTGTACTACCCTAAACCCTAAAACACTCCCCCAGGACGACTCCCTACACTACCCAAACACCACTGCACTACCCTAAACCCTAAATCTACCCCCAGCATGACCCCCTACACTACACAAACACCACTGCACTACCCTAAACCCTAAATCTACCCCCAGCATGACCCCCTACACTACACAAACACCACTGCACTACCCTAAACCCTAAATCTAACCCCAGCATGACCCCCTACACTACACAAACACCACTGCACTACCCTAAACCCTAAAACACTACCCCCAGCACGACCCTCTTCACTACCTAAACACAACTGCACAATTTGTTACAGGCGTTGCAACGCAGGCCTGTGGTGCTTACTGGAAGTACCTGGTGGGCTGGTTGGGCCCCAGGGACTCTCAGGATTCAAGGTGACCTAATCCCCCAACTTAAAACGCGCCACGGGGCGCGTTTGCACAGTGGTGAAGGGAGGGGGCGGGGCCTCAGGTGACATGTGTGCAAACACGCCCTGTGGTGCTTTTAAGTTGGGGAGTTAATTCCCTTTGAATCCTGGGGGCCAACTAGCCCACCAGGTACCTTCAGTAAGCACAACAGAGTTGCGTTGCAGAGAGGTGAAAAAAGGTGCGTGGCCTCGGAACGCCTCTCTGCAACTCAGCTCTGTGGTCCTAACTGTAGGTACCTGGGGGGCTAGTTGGGCCCCAGGGACCCTCAGGATTCAAGGGGACTTAATCCCGCAACTTAAAACGCGCCATGGGGCGCGTTTGCACACATGTCACCTCAGGCCCCCCCTCCCTTCACCACTGTGCAAACGCGCACTGGCTCTGGTTAGTCAGAGTCAGTTACCACCAGTACCCGTCTGAAAAAGTTGTGGGCACAGGATGATTTTGCAACACGGCCTCTTTCTGCTCCTCTGTTGGTTCTTTCTGCACATCTTTTGCTTCTTTCTGTGCGTTTTTTCTTCTTTCTTCACATGTCCTACCTCTGTTGGCATAGTTAGAAACTAGCATTTAAAAAACCTTTGAAATTCACTTAAAAAATCATATGTTTCAGGCACGTTATAGTTAGAAATTAGCATTTAAAAACCTTTGAAATTCACTGAAAAAACCATAGGTTTCAGGCACGTTATAGTTAGAAATTAGCATTTAAAAAACCTTTGAAATTCACTGAAAAAACCATAGGTTTCAGGCACGTTATAGTTAGAAATTAGCATTTAAAAAACCTTTGAAATTCACTGAAAAAACCATAGGTTTCAGACACGTTATAGTTAGAAATTAGCATTTAAAAAACCTTTGAAATTCACTGAAAAAACCATAGGTTTTATGGACAGTTATAGTTAGTTGGACATTGCACTCGTACAAAACCCGTGAAATTCCCCTGTTATAGTTAGTTCAGCTAACTATAACTCGCGCCCGCAATGCACTGCTGATGACGTCACATATTACATCACTCATGACATGGTCAGTGACATCACTGATGACATCACTGATGACATCTCAAATGACATCACTGATGACATCATCCATGTGATAATTTCATGCATCTTCTCACACCCTAATATAACTTTTGATACACCCACTCTAAATTACAGACTGCCATTCTCAAAACCATAGACACTCCAAAACCAAAAACTACATACCCACTCACTGATTCTTAGGTCTACACACACATCCACTCACTCACCTGTACAGTCACTCATACTTACAGTCACTCAGTACAGGACTATCATATGCACTCATACACCTATATAAACACTCACACACCGCCACTCATCCATAGAGGTACTCACACACCTAGTCAGTCATGCAAAAAATTAATCACACACCCATTTACTCACCTATACAGTTATACACACACCAGCTCACTTACTCATACAAATACTAGCACATTCTTACGCTCTTATACAATAACTGATACAAGCACACACGCATCCATACAGCCACTCTCACAATAACACACTCTCACTTATAGCCATTTAAATACTCTAACACACATATATACTGCCTTTTACATATGTAGTTACTTGCACATGTACCACTGAGATATACATTCACTCACTAACACACCCATACACACACTCACCCACCCAAGCAGTCCATCACAGATGCACTCTTGAAATCATGCACCCAGTGAATCACCCACTCACACATCTATGTATAGAGTCACACACACCCCACCCACACAAACACTCAGGCAGCCATACAGATACTCAGAGAACCAATCAATAACCCATATAGACACTCATGTTGCTATTCGCAAATCCATGCATCCACTTACACACCAACAAACAGACGGATACAGACATTCACACAGTTTAGTCACTAACCCATGCATTCAGTAAGATACGTTTAATCACTCACTTGTAGAGTCAGTCACTCACGTACTAAATCATCCATTCAGACACTTATACACCCACTCATTCTTCAATACGCCTTTCCCTATATATATTAAACATATTTAAACTTTACAGAAACACACAGTCACTGGATGATGTCATCAGTGATGTCATCAGTGATGTCATTTGAGATGTCATCAGTGATGTCATCAGTGATGTCACTGACCATGTCATGAGTGATGTAATATGTGACGTCATCAGCAGTGCATTGCGGGGCGCGAGTTATAGTTAGCTGAACTAACTATAACAGGGGAATTTCACGGGTTTTGTACGAGTGCAATGTCCAACTAACTATAACTGTCCATAAAACCTATGGTTTTTTCAGTGAATTTCAAAGGTTTTTTAAATGCTAATTTCTAACTATAACGTGTCTGAAACCTATGGTTTTTTCAGTGATATATATATATATATATATATATATATATATATATCAATCAATCAATCAATCAATCAATCAAGCATTTGTATAGCGCGCTACTCACCCGGAGGGTCTCAAGGCGCTTGGGGGAGGGGGGTCCGCTACTGTTCGAACAGCCAGGTCTTGTGGGTGGGTTGGCTGCTGCGGGGGCCAGGGGGTTTGGCGCTGGGCGCGGTCCAGGTGCAGACGGGCGCAGACGGGCTTGCCTTAGGCGCGCCTTCGGCGCGCCAGCGGCGCGGCCGCGCAGCGGCCGCCATTTATGGGGAGGTGGGAGGGAGGAGCAGCTGGGAGGCAGGGGCAGCGAATGGGCAGTCAGGGGGGCGGGGCCGCAGAGGACGCAGCGGCGGGAATGGCGAGAGGCAGCGAGGGGTACAGAAGGAAAAGTGGAGAGAAAGCGGACACAAATACGGGCACAATTCAAAATGGGGCAGCGAGGGGTACAGAAGGAAAAGTGGAGAGAAAGCGGACACAAATACGGGCACAATTCAAAATGGGGCAGCGAGGGGTACAGAAGGAAAAGTGGAGAGAAAGCGGACACAAATACGGGCACAATTCAAAATGGGGCAGCGAGGGGTACAGAAGGAAAAGGGGAGAGAAAGCGGACACAAATACGGGCACAATTCAAAATGGGGCAGCGAGGGGTACAGAAGGAAAAGGGGAGAGAAAGCGGACACAAATACGGGCACAATTCAAAATGGGGCAGCGAGGGGTACAGAAGGAAAAGTGGAGAGAAAGCGGACACAAATACGGGCACAATTCAAAATGGGGCAGCGAAGGGTACAGAAGGAAAAGTGGAGAGAAAGCGGACACAAATACGGGCACAATTCAAAATGGGGCAGCGAGGGGTACAGAAGGAAAAGTGGAGAGAAAGCGGACACAAATACGGGCACAATTCAAAATGGGGCAGCGAGGGGTACAGAAGGAAAAGTGGAGAGAAAGCGGACACAAATACGGGCACAATTCAAAATGGGGCAGCGAGGGGTACAGAAGGAAAAGGGGAGAGAAAGCGGACACAAATACGGGCACAATTCAAAATGGGGCAGCGAGGGGTACAGAAGGAAAAGTGGAGAGAAAGCGGACACAAATACGGGCACAATTCAAAATGGGGCAGCGAGGGGTACAGAAGGAAAAGGGGAGAGAAAGCGGACACAAATACGGGCACAATTCAAAATGGGGCAGCGAGGGGTACAGAAGGAAAAAGGGGAGAGAAAGCTGACACAAATACGGGCACAATTCAAAATGGGGCAGCGAGGGGTACAGAAGGAAAAGGGGAGAGAAAGCGGACACAAATACGGGCACAGTTCAAATGGGGGCAGCGGGGGCGCAAAAGGGAAAAGGGGAGACAAGCAAGCAATACGGGCACCGAGGCCACAAACGGAAGGGCGATCTTACCAGCAGCAGCAGCGGGCGGCCAGCACAGGCGGATCTGTGTGGTGGGGGAGCGACCTACCTGGCAAGGTCAAGGGTATATATATATAAATTTCGTTTTCCCACCGAAAGCTCCGAACTCAGGACGGCTGCTGTAATACATTGCGAGGACGGGAACTTGCTTGCTCAACAGCAACCTTAACACAAAACTGGAGCACTCACAGGGTCTTGTAAGAATTTAATGGAACATTCATAAAGTAGCAGTTATCTCCTCCACGACGCGTTTCGGCGTAGTCGCCTTTATCAAGTGTTTGAACTGCTTTGATTAAACACAGAGTCTGGTTGACTTAAAAATGTTGTAATCACTCCTGCCATTGGAGCGATCCAAGCCAATAGGAGGTCTGCCAATGTCAAAGTCGAAAGTTATTACGGCCTCAATCCCGGCCATGTACTGTGATTACCCCAACGATATTCATATTGGGCCCAAATGCAAAACATCAGAAATCCTTCCCCGATGGGAATTATAAGGGGATTGCTAATTCTTCTTCCGTATTGAGCCCTGTAGGTGCCTTTGTCTGGAGGTCTATAATAAATCTTGATTCGAGTCTACGTAATTTTAACTCTCTGTTGCCTCTGTTGGAACATGATCCAAGCAGTAGAAACGTAATAAATTTCTATTGCTTTGATGAAATTTAGCAAAATGTCTCGCTACTGAATACGTCAGGTCATTCTTTTCAATTGCCCTCGCATGTTCTAAGATTCTACGTTTGGTAGGATGGATAGTGCTGCCTATGTACATTAATTTACATGGGCAGATTAGGCAATAGATACAATAGGGAGTGTTACAGGTGAGAAATTTTGTGATGGGTCTGGGCTTCTTCTGTCCTGGTATTGTATAGGTTAATGTTTTTGGACTATTTTTCCAGGCCTTACATTTAGTAGAGGGAAAGAATCCTGTTAGATCACTGATTCTTGGATTGTGAGGCACAGTTTCAAAATGACTTTGCACCAAAGTGTCTTTAAGAGAGTGACTTCTTCTACATGTGATTTTAGGGTTGTCTGGTAAGCTATTCCCAATAACCGAATCGGTTTTAAGAATATGCCAATTAAGGTTAATAATGTTTCTTAGCTTATGAGACTCACTGGAAAAGGTGGTAATGAGTCTAAATTCATCCTTTGACAATTCTTTACCCTTTGTTTTCTTCTCACTAAGAAGGCAATGTCGTGGAATCTTATCTACTCTAGCTAGTGTTTTATGGAGTAGTGTCGCTGAATATCCTCTTGTCTTGAATCTATCAATAGCTTCCCCTGCAGCTTGTTCAAAATCCTGATTCCTAGTGCAGTTCCTTTTAAGACGTAAAAGCCCTTTATAGGGGATGCTTTTCTTCAATGGAGTAGGATGGCTACTCAGTGCTTCCAAGATAGCAGTTCCTGCAGTTAACTTCCGAAATAAGCTTGTACAAATTTGTCTATCTGCAATGAACACTTTTAAGTCCAAATAATTTACCTCGATTGCACTGATGTTTCCACTAAAGTATAAATTGACTGTATTGTCATTCAGAACTTGAATGTATTGTTCAACCTCGTCTATGGGACCCTTCCACAGGTTAAATAGGTCGTCTATATAACGATACCAACCTACGATGGATGCTACCCATTTGCTGTTACCATCAGCCCATGCCACCTGCTTCTCCCACCAGCCCACGAACAAGTTTGCGTAGCTGGGGGCGAAGCAGGTGCCCATGGCTGGCCCCTTTGTTTGTCTGTAAAACTGCTTATTAAACAGAAAAATATTGTTGGTAAGGCAAAATACAAGAAATTCAATGATCATTTCATTTGGCTCTGCAAATTTCAATGACCTTCCTTTCAGGAAGTATCGGATAGCATTAACAGCATTTTCATGATCTATACAGGTGTATAAGCTAGTTATGTCTAGCACTACCATCAACATATCAGGTTCCCAATTGATGTTCGAAATTATTCTGATAAAGTCTTTGGTGTCACGAATATATGACGGTAGTGTTTTAACGAAATCAAATAAGAAATAGACAATGTATTGCAACATAGGTTCAGTTAGGCTGCCTTTTGATGATATAATCGGACGACCTGGAGGTGTTTTTGCATCTTTATGTATTTTCGGGAGATGATAAAACGTTGGCGTCACAGGATGTTGACAATTTAAAAACCTTACTTCCTCATTGTCTTTCATACCCTGAATGAACCACTTTCGTATCATGTCATGGTGTGCTATGATACTCTTGTTATATTCATCTTTGGAAATTCTGACATAACAGTTTGTGTCTGATAATTGTCTTAGTTCTTCCTTACAGTAATAATCTTTAGTCATGAGTACAATATTTCCTCCCTTATCCGAGGGTTTGCATATGATATTTGGATCTTTTTGGATTCCTTGAATGGCTCGCTTTTGTTCTAATGTGAGATTAGCTTTGGATTGATTTGATTTCATATTTTTCAATTTCGTCAGTCTCATTTTCCTTAAATCTTTCTTTACAGTCTCTTCGAAGACATCTATCGTGTCAAATGCTGTTACTGGTACAAAGGTAGATTTAAACTTGAATCCCGTTTATGCACATCGTTAGGTGATACAGAAATTCTCTATATCATTAATATTTCCAACATGTTCTTCTGTTTCTAGGAATTGTTCTTGATTTTCTAGGATCAGTAGAGTTTCAAGGTCCTCACCCGTTAATATATCCGTCAGTGTTGGTGTCTCCACGGTATTTTCATTAGATTGTTGTTGTCTGTTGAGACCTTTGATTTTGAAAAATTTTACAGTTTAAGTTTCCTTGTGAAGAGATAGAGGTCGATGCGTGTTTGAGTATATTCAAAGTCTTGTGTTGGGCAGAATGTAAGTCCCTTCTTCAGAGTAGATTCTTCAATTTTGGTTAGAGTTCTGGGGGTTAGGTTGATGATGGTTAGATCATCCACTTTCCTTATTTCTTCAATCCCCGTTTGCTTCTTGTTTGTGAAGCTACTCCTCTGTTTGTACTTGTGGTAGCCCCCTCTTCTCGTTTTTCTTGCCTTCCTTGTTGGCCGTGTTCCGTGGGCTTGCCTCTTCCTCCCCGCTGCCATGATTGTCTCATCAATTGGAATTCCTCATGATATATATATATCTCACACAGTATATTCTAGAAAAACAGTTGCTGGATGAAACACAATTCGGTTTCAGATCCGGCCATAGCACTGAGACAGCTCTGATTAAAGCCACCGAGGAGATAAGGGTCGCGCTCGACAGAGGGGGAGCGGCAGCACTTATTCTTTTGGATCTATCAGCGGCCTTTGATATGGCTAACCACAGGACGCTGATCAACCGTGTCGCCACCCTGGGTATCAAGAAGAGGGCTAAATCCCTGCTGATATCTTTTCTGACTGAGCGCGCACAATCAGTAACTTTAGGCAACTATGAATCAGCCACCTTTTCTCTTCCCTGCGAGGTTCCACAGGGTTAATCTATCAGCCCCACGTTGTTCAATATTTATGTCACAGAGCTGGCGCATGTAGTAAAATTATTTGACCTGGTGCTAACCTCCTATGCTGATGATACCCAAATAGTTCTGTCCGTCTCTAAAAATGGGCCAGACGTATCGGCCTCCTTTCATGACGGTATGCTGGCAATCAGCTCATGGATGTCTAGACACTGCTTCAAATTGAACTCTACTAAAACTGAGGTGATTGTGTTTGGAAATTTACTCCCTGTCTGGTCTCCCAGCTGGTGACCGGAAGAACTTGGATCTCCACCCACTCCTGTGGCTAAGGCAAAAAACCTGGGTATTATAATAGATGACAAGCTGAACTACAAACCCCAAGTCAATTCTTTGGTCTCTTCCTGTTTTCATCTGCTTAGAATGTTAAAAAAATCTTTTTCCATTTATTCCACTGGAAGCAAGAAAGACAATAATCACTGCTTTAGTCCTGTCTAAATTGGACTATTGCAATAGTCTTTTGATTAACACTCAGGAAAAAAATCTCAATAAGCTTCAAATGGTGCAGAATGCGGCTGCAAGGATTCTCTCTGGGACTCCTAAGCTTAACTCAGTAACTAAAGTAATAAGACAATTGCATTGGCTGCCAATCAGAAGCCAAATAAAATTTAAAGCTCTGTGTATAGCCTTTAAGGCGATACACAATGTAGGCCCCGGATTTCTTAAACATTACTGGCTGCTATATACCCCAGACAGACATTTGCGATCGCTAGGGGCGAACCTGTTGACCACTCCTAGAATTTATAGAACAAAAACTGGCCTGGCAGTTCCTTTTTATGTTTGCTATATTTTTGTGTTTGCTATATTTTTTGGGTAACATATAATCTGGTATAGTGCATATTTTGAACAGAGTCACATCCAAGTGTTTATAAGGGGCCGCGATTGAGAATTTCTCACAGTTCCAGTCAATGGTTCATTAAAGGGGAGAGGATGTGGCCTTACGGCTAGAGCGGTCGGCCTCGACGCTGGGGAACCGGGTTCGAGTCTCGGCAGGGATGCTCAACAACTGTGATTCTGGGCAAATCACTTAATCACTTAGGGGCAGATTTACAAGCCCCTTGCGCCACTTTTGCGTCATTTTTAATGTGGGGAAAGTGACGCAAAAGTGGCGAAGGGGCTTGTAAATAAGCCCCCTAATCTCCCCGTGCCTAACAAAAAATGAATGTGTCCATCTGTAACACAACTGGTGCTCATTTAAAGCGCTCTGATACCTTCGGGTCAAGTTTGCGCTATATAAAACTACGGGGAAAAAAAAAACTGGGGAGATAGAAGATTTGTGGTGGGAACTACCAAGCTTTCGAACACGTTACCTCCTCACATCAGAGCTCTGCCCACTCTCTTCTCTTTCAGAAAACAGCTACAAACCTGGCTTTTCAATAACTAGGCTTTTCATACTCAGGAGTAGACAGCGCCAAGACACCTTTTTGTATACTTGAGCTTCACAATTCGCATTAACATAACATAACATATATCGGGGAGAGGATGTGGCCTAACGGCTAGGGCGGTCGACCTCAAATCTGGGGAACCGGGTTCGAGTCTCGGCAATGACGCTCAACATCCTGTGATTCTGGGAAAATCACTTAATCTCCCTGTGCCTAACAAAAGTGAATGTGTCCTTATGTAACACAACTGGTGCTCATGTAAAGCGCTCTGATACCTTCGGGTCAAGTTTGCGCTATATAAAACTTCGAAACAAACAACAACAACAAACATGTATACACACACATATATGTGAACATATATATATATATTAATGTATTTAATAAATATATATGTATATATTTAATAAATATATATAGAAGATGAAGGATCACAAGAAAACAACAGCCAGCTAGGGCAAAAATCCGGATCCCAACGGATACAATGAGTCTCAAAGAAATGAAATATCCAAGAGAGAAGTGACTCAAAGGTCACTTCTTTCTTGTATATATATATATATATATACACAAAGCCAGAAAAATGGGACTATGCGGATAAAAAAAAAATATATATATATATATATATATAAAGTCTCAAAGTTTGCCTGCAGTGAGGGGCCCACACAGGTAAGTTCAATAGCCACCTTCTTTAATGAAGAAACTGCATACCAAACAGCAAAGGTGCTTCGCCTTGATTCAATCCCGCCCGACGCGTTTCGTGCATGAGCACTTCCTCATGGGCTGCGGGCTTTCAGTTAGGTCTATGTCACGGCAGTTTTCACAGCATACTTTTGAAGTCAAATGTCTCCGCCCATGTGGGCGTGGCCATCCTGTGGCTTGATGGTTAATGTAGTGCCGTGGATTATACTCAAGTGAGTCTCCGTGCAAGGACCCTGGTTTTCAACAGTATTTCCACAGTGGGTTGCGAACAAGCAGCTTCACCCGCCTGAGATGCACATAACCATTTCTCCATTGGGCATACCTAATCCCAAAGCTGCCACGCCGCTTGACGAAGCAGCAGGACTGTACCACCAGTACAGCGGGGCTTACCTCGCGGCTCAGACTGCGCCGCTAAATACAAAGTCTCAAAGTTTGCCTGCAGTGAGGGGCCCACACAGGTAAGTTCAATAGCCACCTTCTTTAATGAAGAAACTGCATACCAAACAGCAAAGGTGCTTCGCCTTGATTCAATCCCGCCCGACGCGTTTCGTGCATGAGCACTTCCTCATGGGCTGCGGGCTTTCAGTTAGGTCTATGTCACGGCAGTTTTCACAGCATACTTTTGAAGTCAAATGTCTCCGCCCATGTGGGCGTGGCCATCCTGTGGCTTGATGGTTAATGTAGTGGTGTGGATTATACTCAAGTGAGTCTCCGTGCAAGGACCCTGGTTTTCAACAGTATTTCCACAGTGGGTTGCGAACAAGCAGCTTCACCCGCCTGAGATGCACGTAACCATTTCTCCATTGGGCATACCTAATCCCAAAGCTGCCATGCCAGTTGACGAAGCAGCAGGACTGTACCACCAGTACAGCGGTGCTTCCCTCGCGGCTCAGACTGCGCCGCTAAATACAAGGTCTCAAAGTTTGCCTGCAGTGAGGGGCCCACACAGGTAAGTTCAATAGCCACCTTCTTTAATGAAGAAACTGCATACCAAACAGCAAAGGTGCTTCGCCTTGATTCAATCCCGCCCGACGCGTTTCGTGCATGAGCACTTCCTAATGGGCTGCGGGCTTTCAGTTAGGTCTATGTCACAGCAGTTTTCACAGCATACTTTTGAAGTCAAATGTCTCCGCCCATGTGGGCGTGGCCATCCTGTGGCTTGATGGTTAATGTAGTGCCGTGGATTATACTCAAGTGAGTCTCCGTGCAAGGACCCTGGTTTTCAACAGTATTTCCACAGTGGGTTGCGAACAAGCAGCTTCACCCACCTGAGATGCACGTAACCATTTCTCCATTGGGCATACCTAATCCCAAAGCTGCCACGCCGGTTGACGAAGCAGCAGGACTGTACCACCAGTACAGCGGGGCTTACCTCGCGGCTCAGACTGCGCCGCTAAATACAAAGTCTCAAAGTTTGCCTGCAGTGAGGGGCCCACACAGGTAAGTTCAATAGCCACCTTCTTTAATGAAGAAACTGCATACCAAACAGCAAAGGTGCTTCGCCTTGATTCAATCCCGCCCGACGCGTTTCGTGCATGAGCACTTCCTCATGGGCTGCGGGCTTTCAGTTAGGTCTATGTCACGGCAGTTTTCACAGCATACTTTTGAAGTCAAATGTCTCCGCCCATGTGGGCGTGGCCATCCTGTGGCTTGATGGTTAATGTAGTGCCGTGGATTATACTCAAGTGAGTCTCCGTGCAAGGACCCTGGTTTTCAACAGTATTTCCACCGTGGGTTGCGAACAAGCAGCTTCACCCGCCTGAGATGCACGTAACCATTTCTCCATTGGGCATACCTAATCCCAAAGCTGCCACGCCGCTTGACGAAGCAGCAGGACTGTACCACCAGTACAGCGGGGCTTACCTCGCGGCTCAGACTGCGCCGCTAAATACAAAGTCTCAAAGTTTGCCTGCAGTGAGGGGCCCACACAGGTAAGTTCAATAGCCACCTTCTTTAATGAAGAAACTGCATACCAAACAGCAAAGGTGCTTCGCCTTGATTCAATCCCGCCCGACGCGTTTCGTGCATGAGCACTTCCTCATGGGCTGCGGGCTTTCAGTTAGGTCTATGTCACGGCAGTTTTCACAGCATACTTTTGAAGTCAAATGTCTCCGCCCATGTGGGCGTGGCCATCCTGTGGCTTGATGGTTAATGTAGTGCCGTGGATTATACTCAAGTGAGTCTCCGTGCAAGGACCCTGGTTTTCAACAGTATTTCCACAGTGGGTTGCGAACAAGCAGCTTCACCCGCCTGAGATGCACGTAACCATTTCTCCATTGGGCATACCTAATCCCAAAGCTGCCACGCCGGTTGACGAAGCAGCAGGACTGTACCACCAGTACAGCGGGGCTTACCTCGCGGCTCAAACTGCGCCGCTAAATACAAAGTATCAAAGTTTGCCTGCAGTGAGGGGCCCACACAGGTAAGTTCAATAGCCACCTTCTTTAATGAAGAAACTGCATACCAAACAGCAAAGGTGCTTCGTCTTGATTCAATCCCGCCCGACGCGTTTCGTGCATGAGCACTTCCTCATGGGCTGCGGGCTTTCAGTTAGGTCTATGTCACGGCAGTTTTCACAGCATACTTTTGAAGTCAAATGTCTCCGCCCATGTGGGCGTGGCCATCCTGTGGCTTGATGGTTAATGTAGTGCCGTGGATTATACTCAAGTGAGTCTCCGTGCAAGGACCCTGGTTTTCAACAGTATTTCCACAGTGGGTTGCGAACAAGCAGCTTCACCCGCCTGAGATGCACGTAACCATTTCTCCATTGGGCATACCTAATCCCAAAGCTGCCACGCCGGTTGACGAAGCAGCAGGACTGTACCACCAGTACAGCGGGGCTTACCTCGCGGCTCAGACTGCGCCGCTAAATACAAAGTCTCAAAGTTTGCCTGCAGTGAGGGGCCCACACAGGTAAGTTCAATAGCCACCTTCTTTAATGAAGAAACTGCATACCAAACAGCAAAGGTGCTTCGCCTTGATTCAATCCTGCCCGACGCGTTTCGTGCATGAGCACTTCCTCATGGATTATCCACGGCACTACATTAACCATCAAGCCACAGGATGGCCACGCCCACATGGGCGGAGACATTTGACTTCAAAAGTATGCTGTGAAAACTGCAGTGACATAGACCTAACTGAAAGCCCGCAGCCCATGAGGAAGTGCTCATGCACGAAACGCGTCGGGCGGGATTGAATCAAGGCGAAGCACCTTTGCTGTTTGGTATGCAGTTTCTTCATTAAAGAAGGTGGCTATTGAACTTACCTGTGTGGGCCCCTCACTGCAGGCAGACTTTGAGACTTTATATATATATATATATATATATATATATTCACTGAAAAAACCAGAGGTTTTAGGGACAGTTATAGTTAGTTGGACATTGCACTCGTACAAAACCCGTGAAATTCCCCCGTTATAGTTAGTTCAGCTAACTATAACTCGCGCCCCGCAATGCACTGCTGATGACGTCACATATTACATCACTCATGACATGGTCAGTGACATCACTGATGACATCACTGATGACATCTCAAATGACATCACTGATGACATCATCCAGTGACTGTGTGTTTCTGTAAAGTTTAAATATGTTTAATATATATAGGGAAAGGCGTATTGAAGAATGAGTGGGTGTATAAGTGTCTGAATGGATGATTTAGTACGTGCGTGACTGACTCTACAAGTGAGTGATTAAACGTATCTTACTGAATGCATGGGTTAGTGACTAAACTGTGTGAATGTCTGTATCCGTCTGTTGGTGTGTAAGTGGATGCATGGATTTGCGAATAGCTACATGAGTGTCTATATGGGTTATTTATTGGTTCTATGAGTATCTGTATGGGTGCCTGAGTGTTTGTGTGGATGGGGTGTGTGCGACTGTGCATAGATGTGTGAGTGGGTGATTCACTGGGTGGATGGTTTCAAGAGTGCATCTGTGATAGACTGTATGGGTGGGTAAGTGTGTGTAAGAGTGTGTTAGTGAGTGAATGTATGTCCCAGTGGTACATGTGTGAGTAACTAAATATGTGAAAGGCAGTATATATGTGTATTGGAGTATATAAATAGCTATAAGCGAGAGTGAGTGATTGTGATAGTGGCTGTATGGATGAGTGTGTGCTTGTATCAGTGATTGTATAAGAGCGTAACAATGTGCTAGTATTTGTATGATTAAGTGAGCTGGTGTGTGTATAACTGTATAGGTGAGTAAATGGCAGTGTGTTTAATTATTTGCATGACTGACTAGGTGTGTGAGTACCTCTATGGATGAGTGGCGGTGTTTGAGTGTCTATATAGGAGTAAGAGTGCATATGATAGTCCTGTACTGAGTGACCATAAGTATGAGTGACTGTACGGGTGAGTGAGTGGATGTGTGTGTGTAGACCTAAGAATCAGTGAGTGGGTATGTAGTTATTGGTGTTGGAGTGTCTATGGTTTTGCGAATGGCACTCTGTAATTTAGATTGGGTGTATCAAAGGTTATATTAGGGTGTGAGGAGCTGCATCAGATTATCACGTGGATGATGTCATCAATGATGTCATTTGAGATGTCATCAGTGATGTCATCAGTGATGTCACTGACCATGTCATGAGTGATGTAATATGTGACGTCATCAGCAGTGCATTGTGGGGCGCGAGTTATAGTTAGCTGAACTAACTATAACGGGGGAATTTCACGGGTTTTGTACGAGTGCAATGTCCAACTAACTATAACTGTCCCTAAAACCTCTGGTTTTTTCAGTGAATTTCAAAGGTTTTTTAAATGCTAATTTCTAACTATAACGTGTCTGAAACCTATGGTTTTTTCAGTGATTTTCAAAGGTTTTTAAAATGCTAATTTGTAACTATAACGTGCCTGAAACCTACGGTTTTTTCAGTGAATTTCAAAGGTTTTTTAAATGACAATTTTTAAATGTATTAATTTTTATATTAATTTATTTCATACTGATTTACTACATTTTTAGAAACAATTTTTTTTTACATATTTTATTTGTCAAATTACATTGTAATTACATTATACATTACATTACAAAAAATACTTTCTCAGAATGAATTACTTTAGTTTAAATACTTTGCAGATAGGCAATAGACTTTTAAGTACAGTAGTTACAGTTGTTGCAATGGGCAACACATTTTCAAACACAATGCAACATTCAGCTCAATGTGAATTTCTAGTTAAATGCAATTAGTTACTTTATGGATTACTTTTGTAACCACAGGACTGGATCCTAGATTCAGTCCTGGTACATCTCCTGTAAACAGTTGAGTAAAAGCGTTTTGGTTACAGTCGTGATTTTTAAGGAATATTATTGTATTTTAAAAGTTGACACTTTGAAACTTTTTCTCATAGAATCACCAATGTTATCCTATGGAAGGAAATTCACTTAGCAGGTAAAAACTGTTATCGTTACTTTTTCTTACTCAGTGTTGGATCCTGGATCCAGCACTGGTGCATCTCCTGTAAACAGTTGAAAGAATGCGTTTAAGTCATACAGGCGATTTTTAAGGAATATTTGTAGTTTGTGAAAATCAACACTTTGAAACTTTTTTGCTGAAAACCAGTCAATGTTAGCCTATGAAGGAAATTCAAGTTACCGGTAAGTACGGTTAAAATTACTTTTGAGGATCAGTACTGGGCTGAAACATGCAGCACTGAGGTCTCTCCTGATAACAGGTGAGTAAATCGGAATTCGTATTTCGGCTGATTTTAGAGGAATATTTTAAAGTTCCAAAACTCCACACTTAGAAGAATTTCCAAGTGAAACCAGTCAATGTTAGCCTATGAAGGAAATTCAAGTTACCGGTAAGTACGGTTAAAATTACTTTTGAGGATCAGTACTGGGCTGAAAGATGCAGCACTGAGGTCTCTCCTGATAACAGGTGAGTAAATCGGAATTCGTATTTCGGCTGATTTTAGAGGAATATTTTAAAGTTCCAAAACTCCACACTTAGAAGAATTTCCAAGTGAAACCAGTCAATGTTAGCCTATGTAAGGAAATTCAAGTTACTGGTAAGTACGGTTAAAATTACTTTTCAGGACCAGTACTGGGCTGAAAGATGCAGCACTGAGGTCTCTCCTGATAACAGGTGAGTAAATCTGAATTCGGATTTCGGCTGATTTTAGAGGAATATTTGTATGTTTCAAAAATCAACACTTAGAAACTTTTTCAACAAAAAGCAGGCAATGATATCCTATGGAAGGAAATTCAAGTTACTGGTAAGTACGGTTAAAATTACTTTTCAGGACCAGTACTGGGCTGAAAGATGCAGCACTGAGGTCTCTCCTGATAACAGGTGAGTAAATCGGAATTCGTATTTCGGCTGATTTTAGAGGAATATTTTAAAGTTCCAAAACTCCACACTTAGAAGAATTTCCAAGTGAAACCAGTCAATGTTAGCCTATGAAGGAAATTCAAGTTACCGGTAAGTACGGTTAAAATTACTTTTGAGGATCAGTACTGGGCTGAAAGATGCAGCACTGAGGTCTCTCCTGATAACAGGTGAGTAAATCGGAATTCGGATTTCGGCTGATTTTAGAGGAATATTTGCACAATGGTGAAGGGAGGGGGCGGGGCCTGAGGTGACATCTGTGTAAACGCGCCCCGTGGTGCGTTTTAAGTTGGGGGATTAAGTCCCCTTGAATCATGAGGGTCCCTACGGGCCAACTAGCCCACCAGGAACCTCCAGTATGCGCTAGGGGCTGCGTTGCAGAGACATGTACAGAGGCCACACCCCTTTTTACACCTCTCTGCAACGCAGCTCTGTGGCGCTTTCTGGACGTACCTGTTGGGCTAGTTGGCCCCCAGGGACCCTCAGGATTGAAGAGGATTTAATTCCCCATCTTAAAACGCGCCACGGGGCCTGTTTGCACACATGTCACCTGAAGCCCCGCTCCCTCCCTTCACCACTGTGCAAACACGCCCCGTGGCGCGTTTTAAGTCGGGGGATTAACTCCCCTTGAATCCTGAGGGTCCCTGGGGTGCAACTAGCCCACCATATACCTCCAAAAGCGCCATAGAGCTGCGTTGCAGAGAGGTGTAAAAGGGGCGTGGCCTCTGTACACCTCTCTGCAAGGCAGCCCCTGGCGCATACTGGAGGTTCCTGGTGGGCTAGTTGGCCCTCAGGGACCCCCAGTATTCAAGGGGAATCGTTCCTCCTCTGCAAACGCGCCAGGGGGCGCGTTTGCAGAGTGGTGAAGGAAGGGGGCGGGGCCTGCGGGCCCGATCGTTTTTTTTTTTTTTTTTTTTTTTTTTTTTGGGGGGGGGGGCCGCGTGGCCCCCCTCCCGGGCCACTACTTGCCCCGGGGACCCCATCCCCCAGGGCTGGCCCTCTCGTTGGGGACTGTGGGGGGTCCCCAATCCCCCCACAGTCCCGCCGGCTCCCCGTGTCCTACGGGAGCCGGCATTGCTTACACATGGGGAGCTGCTAAGATGCAGCTCCCCATGTGGAAAGCAATCGGCTTTGGATATTGGAAGAGAGAGCAGGTTTCCTGCTCTCTCTTCCAATATCCAAAGCAAGTTTGCAATGACAGGACGGGAGCCGCGAGGCTCCCGTCCTGTCATTGCAAACAGCAGTGTCCCGGGGTAGGCACCCCGGGACACTGCAGGAGCCGGCCCTGGGGGTGGTGGTCCCCAGGGCCATCAAGGGCTCCAGGAGGGGGCCGCGCGGCCCCCTCCCATTCAGTGCACAGCCCCGGGGAGGTGGTGGTCCCCGGGGCTCTGGGGGTCCAAAACGGACCCCCATTGTAATTTTTCTTAGTGCCCCGGGGAGGTGGTGGTCCTCAGGGCGTGTGGGGGCTGGAGCCCCCCACACAGGTTTTTAATTAAAAAAAAGAAGCCCCGGGGAGGTGGTGGTCCTCGGGGCTGCGGGAGGGCTCAGAGCCCTCCCGCACCATTGTACATAAAGCCCCGGGGGTGGTGGTCCCCGGGCTTGGGGGGCCCTTAGAGGCCCCCCACACATAAAATTAACCCCCCCAGCATGCCCCCGGGACTTGGGCCACCCGCGGGCCAATTAACATCGAAGCGCGGAGACCGCGCTTCGATTTTTTTTCGGCAGGATTCGCGCACCCTGAGCGCATCCTGCCGATTTTTAAAAAAAAAAAAAAAATTTTTTTTGCCCAGGGGGTCCTTGTGGGACCCCCTGAGCAAACCTAGGGGGTCAGGGTGTTTCTACCCTCCCCCCTTTGTGCGCTTTGCGCACTTGTTTCTGTCCCTCGGTTCTACCGAGGGACAAAATGGCTGCCAACATTTCCTGAATCGGAATGTTGACAGCCAGCTGACAGCCAATTAACATGCAGCTCGTGATCGGGACGGTGCGCGCAGGGTGCGCTCAGGGTGCGCGAATCCTCCGTGCCCATAGATATATATGTACTTTTACTTTTTGATTTTCTCAGCAACTACTGAACGGATTTACACCATTTAACAAAAGGGTTCTTTCTGAACCAAGAACTACCTCTTTGCCAAATTTGGTGTAATTCCGTTCAGCAGTTCGGGCTGTAGCCGTGTCTAAAGTTTCCTATGGGAAAATGCATGGGGAAAACGCGTTTTGGGACCCCCTTTTTCTCGGCCCCGCTTGACGTATCACCCCAAGACTTTCAGGGTAGGAGCGGACCGGAGCGCCTCACGAAGTTTGAAAATTTCGCGAAGATACGTCAACCGGCAAGAGAGTTATTTCAAATAGAATGTCGCGGATTTCCTATGGATAATAGGTTGTAACTATAACTATCTACTGGCGACCGCCAGTAGGTAATATATATACATATATATATATATATATATATTATCTACTGGCGGTCGCCAGTAGATAGTTATAGTTAGGACCTATTTTCCATAGGAAATCCGCGACATTCTATTTGAAATAACGCTTGCGTCGGGTTGACGAATATTCGCGAAATTTTCAAACTTTATGGCCCGCTCCGGTTTGCTCCTACCCTGAAAGTCTCAGGGTGATTCGTCAAGCGGGGGCCGAGAAAAAAGGGGGTCCCAAAACGTGTTTTCCCCATTCATTTTCCCATAGGAAACTTTAGACACGGCTACAGCCCGAACTGCTGAACGGAATTACACCAAATTTGGCAAAGAGGTAGTTCTTGGTTCAGAAAGAACCCTTTTTGTTAAATGGTGTAAATCCGTTCAGTAGTTGCGGAGAAATTAAAAAAATAAGAGTCAAAAAATCAATTTCCCATAGGAAACTTTATGCAAGGCTACAGCCCGAACTGCTGAACGGAATTACACCAAATTTGGCAAAGAGGTAGTTATTGGTTCAAAAAGAACCCTTTTGTTAAATGGTGTAAATCCGTTCAGTAGTTGCTGAGAAAATCAAAAGTAAAAACACATATATATCTGGGCGGAGCCTAACCACACATGTCATCGTGAGATCTGATTGGCTGTCAGCACTTCATCCTGGAATTGCTGGCAGCCATCTTGGGACCAATATAAATGATAGTACCATTGAAATGCATTGTAGTGAATCGAAGATTTTGAGGGTTACCAAAAGGAGAACTATAAAGGGTGATAACAGACTTTAGTTACATTAGAATTCATTTGTTGATGGTACCATACTAATTTCAGGAATTGTGGTGTGTTCTAATGTGATTTTACCCTGTGAAAAACCTTCTGCTGGGATATCATGAATCATGTTTGAGAGAAAACTATTTTCACATGCTTGTCCCATACAGTTTTGGAAGGTGCCCCAGAAGCTAAAATGAGAGCATATTTTCTGTAAATTCACATTATCTTTCTCAGTCATGTGAGAATGAAGTCTGACATTCTCAGTAAAACATGTACATCCAACAAGGGCAGAGACTGTCAGTTGATTCCTTTGTGTTCTACTGCAGCTTCCCAGAGTGTTCTAAAGAACAACTAGAGTGCTAACAGCCTTACTTATGACAAAAGTATGGCACACCTGAAGCCATCTTGATTGGAATAAACTGGTAACACTTAAAACATTTAATTTAAAAAGGAACAAAATGATGGGGTTCATCTTGTCATAGAAATTATGGTTAGTGCTCTGGAAAGAAAAATTAGGACATGTTTCAAGTGTGATCTCAAATATCTTCCTGTTATATTTCAACAGGAGCAGCCTGTCAGTTGATGCCTTTGTGTTCTACTGCAGCTTCCCAGAGTGTTCTAAAGAACAACTAGAGTGCTAACAGCCTTACTTATGACAAAAGTATGGCACACCTGAAGCCATCTTGATTGGAATAAACTGGTAACACTTAAAACATTTAATTTAAAAAGGAACAAAATGATGGGGTTCATTTTGTCATAGAAATTATGGTTAGTGCTGTAGAAAGAAAAATTAGGACATGTTTCAAGTGTGATCTCAAATATCTTCCTGTTATATTTCAACAGGAGCAGCCTGTCAGTTGATGCCTTTGTGTTCTACTGCAGCTTCCCAGAGTGTTCTAAAGAACAACTAGAGCGCTAACAGTCTTACTTATGACAAAAGTATGGCACACCTGAAGCCATCTTGATTGGAATAAACTGGTAACACTTAAAACATTTAATTTAAAAAGGAACAAAATGAGGGGGTTCATTTTGCCATAGAAATTATGGTTAGTGCTGTAGAAAGAAAAATTAGGACATGTTTTAAGTGAGATCTCAAATATCCTCCTGTTATATTTCAACAGGAGCGCCTGTCAGTTGATGCCTTTGTGTTCTACTGCAGCTTCCCAGAGTGTTCTAAAGAACAACTAGAGTGCTAACAGCCTTACTTATGACAAAAGTATGGCACACCTGAAGCCATCTTGATTGGAATAAACTGGTAACACTTAAAACATTTAATTTAAAAAGGAACAAAATGAGGGGGTTCATTTTGCCATAGAAATTATGGTTAGTGCTGCAAAAAGAAAATTTAGTGCATGTTTTAAGTGAGATCTCAAATCCTCTTCTATTTCATTAGAAAATTCTGACATGCAGACTGAAACAATCACTTTCAATACCAGCAGTAGACTTCCAGTTAACTCCTTGGTGAGCAGTAGCTTTACTACAGTGATCTAATGAACAACTAGAGTAATAACATTCTGAATTTATGGCAAATGTGTGACACATCTGAATGCCTTCTTGATGGAATCAAAGTAAAAAACTGAAAGCATTTCCTACTGAGGAGACTGCAGTAAATGAGGAAATTAGGAAACTTCATAACAAAGAAGTCTTCCAAGATGGCCACCAGTGAAAAAAGAGCCCAAATGTAGCACAAATATTACCCAGATGTAGCCCACATATAGCCCAATGACAAAAGTGTGCAAAACACTTTTTATTTTTAGTTTTTTGCAGTTTTATGTAGTGCAGACTGGTCAGGTATTGGAGCGTTGCATCTTAAAACATGACCCCCCTACACTACAAAAACACCACTGCACTACCCTAAACCCTAAAACACTACCCCAGCACTACCCCCTACACTACACAAGCACCACTGCACTATCCTAAACCCTAAAACACTACCCCCAGCATGACGCCTTACACTACACAAACACCACTGCACTACCCTAAACCCTAAAACACTACCCCAACACCACTGCACTAACCTAAATCCTAAAACACTACCCCCAGCAAGACCCCCTACACTACCCAAACACCACTGCACTACCTTAAAACATGACCCCCTACACTACACAAACACCACTGCACTACCCTAAACCCTAAAACACTAACCCCAGCACGACCCCCTACACTACACAAGCACCACTGCACTACCCTAAAACCTAAAACACTACCCCCAGCACGACCCCCTACACTACACAAACACCACTGCACTACCTTAAACCCTAAAACACTACCCCCAGCAAGACCCCTACACTACCCAAACACCACTGCACTACCCTAAAACATGACCCCTACACTACACAAACACCACTGCACTACCCTAAACCCTAAAACACTACCCCCAGCACGACCCCCTACACTACACAAGCACCATTGCACTACCCTAAACCCTAAAACACTACCCCCAGCACGACCCCCTACACTGCCCGAACACCACTGCACTGCCCTAAACCCTGAAACACCAGCCCCTGCACGACCCCCTACACTGCCCGAACACCACTGCACTGCCCTAAACCCTGAAACACATACCCTAGCACGACCCCCTACACTGCCCGAACACCACTGCACTGCCCTAAACCCTGAAACACCACCCCCTTCACGACCCCCTACACTGCCCGAACACCACTGCACTGCCCTAAACCCTGAAACACCACCCCCAGCATGACCCCTACACTGCCCGAACACCACTGCACTGCCCTAAACCCTGAAACACTACCCCCAGCAAGACCTCCTACACTGCCCGAACACCACTGCACTGCCCTAAACCCTGAAACATCACCCCCAGCAAGACCCCCTACACTGCCCGAACACCACTGCCCTAAACCCTGAAACACCACCCCCAGCACGACCCCCTACACTGCCCGAACACCACTGCACTGCCCTAAACGCTGAAACACCACCCCCAGCACGACCCCCTACACTGCCCGAACACCACTGCACTGCCCTAAACCCTGAAACACCACCCCCTGCACGACCCAGTACACTGCCCGAACACTACTGCACTGCCCTAAACCCTGAAACACCATCCCCAGCACGACCCCCTACACTGCACGAACACCACTGCACTGCCCTAAACCCTGAAACACTACCCCCAGCAAGACCCCCTACACTGCCCGAACACCACTGCACTGCCCTAAACCCTGAAACACTACCCCCAGCAAGACCCCCTACACTGCCCGAACACCACTGCACTGCCCTAAACCCTGAAACACCACCCCCAGCAAGACCCCCTACACTGCCCGAACACCACTGCCCTAAACCCTGAAACACCACCCCCATCAAGACCCCCTACACTGCCCGAACACCACTGCACTGCCCTAAACCCTGAAACACCAGCCCCAGCACGACCCATACACTGCCCGAACACCACTGCACTGCCCTAAACCCTGAAACACCACCCCCTGCACGACCCCCTACACTGCCCGAACACCACTGCACTGCCCTAAACCCTGAAACACTACACCCAGCACGACCCCTACACTGCCCGAACACCACTGCACTGCCCTAAACCCTGAAACACCACCCCCTGCACGATCCCCTACACTGCCCGAACACTACTGCACTGCCCTAAACCCTGAAACACCACCCCCAGCACGACCCCCTACACTGCACGAACACCACTGCACTGCCCTAAACCCCGAAACACTACCCCCAGCAAGACCCCCTACACTGCCCGAACACCACTGCCCTAAACCCCGAAACACTACCCCCAGCAAGACCCCCTACACTGCCCGTACACCACTGCACTGCCCTAAACCCTGAAACACCACCCCCAGCATGACCCCCTACACTGCCCAAACACCACTGCACTGCCCTAAACCCTGAAACACCACCCCCAGCATGACCCCCTACACTGCCCGAACACCACTGCACTGCCCTAAACCATGAAACACCAGCCCCAGCACGACCCCCTACACTGCCCGAACACCACTGCACTGCCCTAAACCCTGAAACACCACCCCCAGCACGACCCCTACACTGCCCGAACACCACTGCACTGCCCTAAACCCTGAAACACCAGCCCCAGCACAACCCCGTACACTGCCCGAACACCACTGCACTGCCCTAAACCCTGAAACACCAGACCCAGCACGACCGCCTACACTGCCCGAAAACCACTGCACTGCCCTAAACCCTGAAACACCAGCCCCAGCACGACCCCCTACACTGCCCGAACACCACTGCACTACCCTAAACCCTCAAACACCAGCCCCAGCATGACCCCCTACACTGCCCGAACACCACTGCACTGCCCTAAACCCTGAAACACCAGCCCCAGCAAGACCCCTACACTGCCCGAACACCACTGCACTGCCCTAAACCCTGAAACACCACCCCCAGCAAGACCCCCTACACTGCCCGAACACCACTGCACTAAAGCCTAAAACACCACCCCCAGCAAGACCACCTACACTGGCCGAACACCACTGCACTGCCCTAAACCCTGAAACACCACCCCCTGCACGACCCCCTACACTGCCCAAACACCACTGCACTGCCCTAAACCCTGAAACACCACCCCTCAGCACGACACCCTACACTGCCCGAACACCACTGCACTGCCCTAAACCCTGAAACACCACCCCCAGCATGACCCCCTACACTGCCGGAACACCACTGCACTGCCCTAAACCCTGAAACACCACCCCCTGCACGACCTCCTACACTGCCGGAACACCACTGCACTGCCCTAAACCCTGAAACACCACCCCCAGCACGACCCCCTACACTGCCCGAACACCACTGCACTGCCCTAAACCCTGAAACATCAACCCCAGCAAGACCCCCTACACTGCCTGAACACCACTGCCCTAAACCCTGAAACAACACCCCTACACTGCACGAACACCACTGCACTGCCCTAAACCCTGAAACACCACCTCCAGCAAAACCCCCTACACTGCCTGAACACCATTGCTCTGCCCTAAATCCTGAAACACTAGCCCCAGCATGACCCCCTACACTGCCCAAACACCACTGCACTGCCCTAAACCCTGAAACACCACCCCAGCACGACCCCCTACACTGCCCGAACACCACTGCACTGCCCTAAACCCTGAAACACCAGCCCCAGCAAGACCCCCTACACTGCCCGAACACCACTGCACTGCCCTAGACTCTGAAACACCAGCCCCAGCAAGACCCCTACACTGCCCGAACACCACTGCACTGCCCTAAACCCTGAAACACCAGCCCCAGCATGACCCCCTACACTGCCCGAACACCACTGCACTGCCCTAAACCCTGAAACACCAGCCCCAGCACGACCACCTACACTGCCCGAACACCACTGCACTGCCCTAAACCCTGAAACACCAGCCCCAGCACAACCCCTACACTGCCCGAACACCACTGCACTGCCCTAAACCCTGAAACACCAGCCCCAGCACGACCCCCTACACTGCCCGAACACCACTGTACTGCCCTAAACCCTGAAACACCAGCCCCAGCACGACCCCTACACTGCCCGAACACCACTGCACTGCCCTAAACCCTGAAACACCACCCCTGCATGACCCCCTACATTGCCCGAACACCACTGCACTGCCCTAAACCCTGAAACACCACCCCCTGCAGCACCCCCTACACTGCCCGAACACCACTGCACTGCCCTAAACCCTGAAACACCACCCCCTGCACCGCCCCCTACACTGCCCGAACACCACTGCACTGCCCTAAACCCTGAAACACCACCCCCAGCACGACCCCCTTTACTGCTCGAACACCACTGCACTGCCCCAAACCCTGAAACACCACCCCCAGCACGACCCCCTACACTGCCCGAACACCACTGCCCTAAACCCTGAAACACCACCCCCTGCACGACCCCCTACACTGCCTGAACACCACTGCACTGCCCTAAACCCTGAAACACCACCCCCTACACTGCCCGAACACCACTGCACTGCCCTAAACCCTGAAACACCACCCCCAGCACGACCCCCTACACTGCCCGAACACCACTGCACTGCCCTAAACCCTAAAACACCACCCCCAGCATTACCCCCTACACTGCCCAAACACCACTGCACTGCCCTAAACCCTAGAACACTACCCCCAGCACGACCCCCTACACTACCCGAACACCACTGCACTACCCTAAACCCTAAAATACTACCCCCAGCACAACCCCCTACACTACCCGAACACGACTGCACTGCCCTAAACCCTCAAACACTCCCCCAGCACGACCCCCTACACTACCCGAACACCACTGCACTGCCCTAAACCCTAAAACACTCCCCCAGCACGACCCCCTACACTACCCGAACACCACTGCACTGCCCTAAACCCTAAAACACTCCCCCAGCACGACCCCCTACACTACCCAAACACCACTGCACTGCCCTAAACCCTAAAACACTACCCCGCATGACCCCCTACACTACCCAAACACCAATGCACTACCCTAATCCCTAAAACACTACCCCCGCATGACCCCCTACACTACCCTAAACCCTAAAACACTACCCCCGCACAACTCCCTACACTACCCAAAGACCACTGCACTACCCTAAACCCTAAAACACGGCCTCCTACACTACACAAACACCACTGCACTACCCTAAACCCTAAAACACTACCCCCTACACTACACAAACACCACTGCACTACCCTAAACCCTAAAACACTACCCCCAGCAGTACCCCTACACTACCCAAACACCACTGCACTAACCTAAACCCTAAAACACTACCCCCAGCAGTACCCCTACACTACCCAAACACCACTGCACTACCCTAAATCACTACCCCCAGCACGACACCCTACACTACCCAAACACCACTGCACTACCCTAAACCCTAAAACACTACCCCCAGCACGACCCCCTACACTACCCAAACACCACTGCACTACCCTAAACCCTAAAACACTCCCCCAGCACGACTCCCTACACTACCCAAACACCACTGCACTACCCTAAACCCTAAATCTACCCCCAGCATGACCCCCTACACTACACAAATACCACTGCACTACCCTAAACCGTAAAACACTACCCCCAGCACGACCCTCTTCACTACCTAAACACAACTGCACAATTTGTTACAGGCGTTGCAACGCAGGCCTGTGGTGCTTACTGGAAGTACCTAGTGGGCTAGTTGGGCCCCAGGGACCCTCAGGATTCAAGGTGACCTAATCCCCCAACTTAAAACGCACCACGGGCGCGTTTGCACAATGGTGAAGGGAGGGGCGGGGCCTCAGGTGACATGTGCGCAAACACGCCCTGTGGTGCGTTTTAAGTTGGGGAATTAATTCCCTTTGAATCCTGAGGGACCCTGGGGGCCAACTAGCCCACCAGGTACCTTCAGTAAGCACAACAGAGTTGCGTTGCAGAGAGGTGAAAAAGGTGCGTGGCCTCGGAACGCCTCTCTGCAACTCAGCTCTGTGGTCCTAACTGTAGGTACCTGGGGGCTAGTTGGGCCCTAGGGACCCTCAGAATTCAAGGGGACTTAATCCCGCAACTTAAAACGCGCCACGGGGTGCGTTTGCACACATGTCACCTCAGGCCCCCCTCCCTTCACCACTGTGCAAACGCGCCCTGTAGCGCGTTTTAAGAGGTAGTTTTAATCCCCCTGCCCTATTATGTACTAGGGACTTGCAGAGGAGGTCATGCTAATCACAGGGGTACCCCAACGCATAGTGTTCCCTAGTGTATGTAGGTGTTTTCACTGTATTCTAAGTGTCTTTTAGCATAGCACTGGCTCTGGTTAGTCAGAGTCAGTTACCACCAGTACCCGTCTGAAAAAGTTGTGGGCACAGGATGATTTTGCAACAAGGCCTCTTTCTGCTCCTCTGTTGGTTCTTTCTGCACATCTTTTGCTTCTTTCTGTGCGTTTTTTCTTCTTTCTTCACATGTCCTACCTCTGTAGGCATAGTTAGAAACTAGCATTTAAAAAAACCTTTGAAATTCACTTAAAAATCATAGGTTTCAGGCACGTTATAGTTAGAAATTAGCATTTAAAAACCTTTGAAATTCACTGAAAAAACCATAGGTTTCAGACACGTTATAGTTAGAAATTAGCATTTAAAAACCTTTGAAATTCACTGAAAAAACCATAGGTTTTAGGGACAGTTATAGTTAGTTGGACATTTCACTCGTACAAAACCATAGAAATTCCCCCGTTATAGTTAGTTCAGCTAACTATAACTCGCGCCCCACAATGCACTGCTGATGACGTCACATATTACATCACTCATGACATGGTCAGTGACATCACTGATGACATCACTGATGACATCTCAAATGACATCACTGATGACATCATCCATGTGATAATTTCATGCATCTTCTCACACCCTAATATAACTTTTGATACACCCACTCTAAATTACAGACTGCCATTCTCAAAACCATAGACACTCCAACACCAAAAACTACATACCCACTCACTGATTCTTAGGTCTACACACACATCCACTCACTCACCCGTACAGTCACTCATACTTAGTCACTCAGTACAGGACTATCATATGCACTCATACACCTATATAAACACTCACACACCGCCACTCATCCATAGAGGTACTCACACACCTAGTCAGTCATGCAAAAACTTAATCACACACCCATTTACTCACCTATACAGTTATACACACACCAGCTCACTTACTCATACAAATACTAGCACATTCTTACGCTCTTATACAATCACTGATACAAGTACACACTCATCCATACAGCCACTCTCACAATCACACACTCTCACTTATAGCCATTTATATACTCCAACACACATATATACTGCCTTTCACATATGTAGTTACTCACACATGTACCACTGAGATATACATTCAATCACTAACACACCCATACACACACTCACCCACCCATACAGTCCATCACAGATGCACTCTTGAAACCATGCACCCAGTGAATCACCAACTCACACTTCTATGCACAGAGTCACACACACCCCACCCACACAAACACTCAGGCACCCATACAGATACTCAGACAATCAATCAATAACCCATGTAGACACTCATGTAGCTATTCAGAAAGCCATGCAGCCGCTTACAAACCAACAGACAGACGGATACAGACATTCACACAGTTTAGTCACTAACCCATGCATTCAGTAAGATACATTTAATCACTCACTTGTAGAGTCAGTCACTCACGTACTAAATCATCCATTCAGACACTTATACACCCACTCATTCTTCAATACGCCTTTCCCTATATATATTAAACATATTTAAACTTTACAGAAACACACAGTCACTGGATGATGTCATCAGTGATGTCATCAGTGATGTCATTTGAGATGTCATCAGTGATGTCATCAGTGATGTCACTGACCATGTCATGAGTGATGTAATATGTGACGTCATCAGCAGTGCATTGCGGGGCGCGAGTTATAGTTAGCTGAACTAACTATAACGGGGGAATTTCTATGGTTTTGTACGAGTGAAATGTCCAACTAACTATAACTGTCCCTAAAACCTATGGTTTTTTCAGTGAATTTCAAAGGTTTTTAAATGCTAATTTCTAACTATAACGTGTCTGAAACCTATGGTTTTTTCAGTGAATATATATATATATATATATTCACTGAAAAAACCATAGGTTTCAGACACGTTATAGTTAGAAATTAGCATTTAATTATTTCTGGGGAGGGGGCCGCGTGGCCCCCCTCCCGGGCCACTACTTGCCCCGGGGACCCCATCCCCCGGGGCCTGGCCTCTGGTTGGGGACTGTGGGGGTCCCCAAACCCCCACAGTCCCGCCGGCTCCCCGTGTCCTACGGGAGCCGGCATTGCTTTCCACATGGGGAGCAGCTAACATGCTGCTCCCCATGTGGAAAGCAATTGTCTTTGGATATTGGAAGCGAGAGCAGGTTTCCCTGCTCTCTCTTCCAATATCCAAAGCAGTTTGCAATGACAGGACGGAGCCGCGAGGCTCCCGTCCTGTCATTGCAAACAGCAGTGTCCCGGGGTAGGCACCCCGGGACACAGCAGGAGCCGGCCCTGGTGGGTGGCGGTCCCCAGGGCCACCACAGGCTCCAGGAGGGGGCCGAGCGGCCCCCTCCCCACATCAGCAAAGCCCCGGGGAGGTGGTGGTCCCCGTGGCTTCGGGGTCCAAAACGGACCCCTATCTTAAATTTGTTAGTGCCCCGGGGAGGTGGCGGTCCCCGGGGCTTGTGGGGGGGCTCAAGCCCCCCCACACAGGAATTTATTTTATTTTATTTTTTAAAAAGAAGCCCCGGGGAGGTGGTGGTCCCCGGGGCTGCGGGAGGGCCGAGTGCCCTCCCGCACCATTTTAAAATGAAAGCCCCGGGTGGTGGCGGTCCCCGGGGCTTGGGGGGCCCTTTGAGGCCCCCCAGCATTATATAAATAAACCCCGCATGCCCCCGGGACTTGGGCCACCCGGGGGCAAATACAATCGAAGCGCGGAGACCGCGCTTCAAATTTTTTATCGGCAGGATCCGCGCACCCTGAGCGCATCCTGCTGATTTTTTTTTTTTTAAATGCTTTTTTCTGCCCAGGGGGTCCTTGTGGGACCCCTGAGCAGACCTAGGGGTCAGGGTGTTTCTACCCTGCCCCCTTTGTGCGTTTGCACACTTGCAATTTTTTTTTCTCGGTGGGATTCGTGCACCCTAAGCGCATCCCGCCGATTTTTAAAAAAAATGCTTTTTCTGCCCAGGGGGTCCTTGTGGGACCCCCTGATCAGACCTAGGGGTCAGGGTGTTTCTACCCTGCCCCCTTTTGCGCTTTGCGCACTTGTTTCTGTCCCTCGGTTCTACCGAGGGACAAAATGGCTGCCAACACTTCCTGATTTGGAGTGTTGACAGCCAATTAGCATGCAGCTCGTGATCGGGAGGGTGCGCGGATCCTCCGTGCCTATAGATATATATGTACTTTTACTTTTGATTTTCTCAGCAACTACTGAACGGATTTACACCATTTAACAAAAAGGGTTCTTTCTGAACCAAGAACTACCTCTTTGCCAAATTTTGTGTAATTCCGTTCAGCAGTTCGGGCTGTAGCCGTGTCTAAAGTTTCCTATGTAAAAATGAATGGGGAAAACACGTTTTGGGACCCCCCTTTTTTCTCGGCCACCGCTTAACGAATCACCCCGAGACTTTCAGGGTAGGAGCGGACCGGAGCGCCCCAACAAGTTGGAAACTTTCACGAAGATTCGTCAACCGGCGCCAACGTTATTTCAAATAGAATGTCGCAGATTTCCTATGGATAATAGGTCCTAACTATAACTATCTACTGGCGACCGCCAGTAGATAATATATATATATAAAAACAATTAATACTTCCCTGTAATACTTACCAAAATACTTACATTTACATGTACATTTTGTACTATGAGTATACCTTTGCCATTCATGCTTTTACAACGCAATACGTTGTAAAGGCATCCGTGGCAAAGGCATACACGTGGCAAAAAAAATTGTTGGAAAAACATTCGTGGTTAAGATATTTTTGTTCCAACGCCTTCATTGTAAAGGCATTCGTTGTTAAGCCATCATTGTAAACGATGTTTTCCGGGCTGTAGTCGTGTCTAATATTCCTAATTGCTATGGGTGCTCTCGTCATCCTATTGGAAACTGCAATGTCCCGAGGGCGGGCACCCCGGGACACTGAAGGAGCCGGCCCTGGGGGGTGAGGGTGCCCAGGGCCATGTAAGGCTCATCAAGGGGGGGCACGCACCGCCCCTCCCTTCTAAGTAAGCCCCAGGGAGATGGTGGTCCCCGGGGCAGGTGTCCGCAACGGACCCCCTTCATGTTTGTGCTTGTGCCCCGGGGAGGTGGCAGCCCCCGGGGCTGTGTGGGGGGGCCAGAGCCCCCCCACACTTTATTATTTATGTTAGCCCCTGGGAGGTGGCGGTCCCCGGGGCTGTGAGGGAGACCGTAGGGCCTCCCAGGACTTTTTAATTAAAAATATATGTGCCACGGGGAGGTGGCGGTCCCCGGGGCTGCGGGGGGCTGCGTGGCCCCCCTGCATTTTACTGAATTAGCCCCAGGGAGGTGTCAGTCCCCGGGGCTGAGGAGGGCCCACACGGGCCCCCATTATTATTTTAAAAATGCCTCCGGGACCTGGCCCACCAGAGGGAAATAATTAAATGAAGCGCTGAAGCCGGGGCGCTTCATTTTTATTTTTTTATTTTCAGCCAGATTCACAGATCCCCTGCGACTCTTGCTGAAAATAAAATGCTGTTTCTAGCCCTAGGGGTTCCTGTGGGACCCCCTGAACAGGCCTAGGGGGTCAGGGTGGGTCTACCCTGCCCTCTTTTCTTTTATTTTAACGTTTTTTCTTGTGACTCGGTTCAACCGAGTCAGAAGATGGCTGCCAACACTTCCTGGTTTGAAGTGTTGGCAGCCAATCAGATCTCAGGCACGAGATCGGGAGGGTTTGCGGATCCTTCGGGTCGCTAGATATACAACTGGGAATTTCTTTAAATTTCTCAGCAACTACTGAACGGATTTACACCATTTAACAAAAAGAGTGCTTTCTGGACCTAGAGCTACCTTTTTGCCAAATTTGGTGTAATTCTGTTCATCAGTTCAGGCTGTAGCCGAGTCTAAAGTTTCCTATGGAAATTAACATGGAGAAAAAGTGTTTTGGGACCTCCATTTTTTCTCTGCCCCCGCTTGACGAATCACCCCAAAATTTTCAAGACAGCAGCTGAAGTAACTGCCCTGACAGTTTAAAAAATTTAGCGAAGATTCGTCAAACGACGCCAAAGTTACTGGCAAATCAAACAAGCATTTGCAATGCAATAGGTCTCGCATTTACGCGAGTTTGAGCTATTGGCATTGTAATTGGCAATGCCTTTTATTGATGTTTTGGTTTCAAAAACATAAATAAAAGGCATTGTCATTTACAATGCCAGTAGCTTAAACTCGCGTAAATGCGAGACCCATTGCATTGCAAATGCTTGTTACAGCAGAGGCGTGAGCTTAGATCAAAGGCCAAGCAGAATAAACCGACGTTGCCTTACACAAATCTTTTAACTTAGAGGAGGGAGCTAATAACTATTTGTCATGTGTGACCTATGTACAGCACCGTTTTGTGCTACTGAGATTGAGATGCTGCATGGCTCATCACCTTGTTGCATTTCCCAAAATGAAGTCCCGTCCACCTGATATGGTACCATGTCCCTGTGATAATAAAAGTAAACAAAGCACATTGCACTTTTTACTATTTTGTAATTTTTATCATAATTTTAGGTGTTTTTATCTTAAACCATTGTTTGCTGCTCATAATATTAGGTCGCACAAAGTAGCAATGAAATTTTTGGTGACACTAGAGGATCCGCTAACATGTTATAATGTTGCCCTGTTTATCCTGAAATCGACTAATGCTAGGAAAAGCATTCTGTTATAGTGTAACAAATGAATTGATCTTAATAATTGTCATTGTAAACTAAATGTTTTAATTCTCTTTTAGATGTATTTTATTGTCTGTACTTTTATGGCTGTTTTTCTTTGATAGCCGAATAAAGATTTGAAAATGAAAAAAATTAAATGACCGGCAGTAACAATTCCCACTCTTTTACACATCCTCAGGTGGCAGTTTGAGGTTATTAATAAAGACTGAAAGGTTTATACAGACACAGTGGTGATTATGTATTGAGAGTTCTGGAATATTAACCATTCTACTTAATGGTGGAAGAGAAACTCGGCTGGAATCCTTAATTTCAAAGTGCAGCAGAGGCTACACTGCAAGCCACACTGAATCAGCAACTCACCTGAGAGCATCCCACCCTACCCACAACAGGGAAGTAAACACTGCTATAATGCACGATCGTGACTGTGAGCTGCAGTAGCACAGTGCGCGCTGCTCCCAGCAGGGCTAAGGGGGCTGGCTCAAGATCTGCTCGGACCGCAGCTCTGCGAGTACTAATCTCTCTGCTACAATGTATTTAAATTGTAGACACCACCCGCAACCCCTCCCCCAGGTCTGACACACAAGCTTAACTGACGTCACAGTCGGTGCCCAACCATGGCTTGACTAGTAAATCTGACTCTGTGAGTAAGAGACAGTTATAGGCTAAGGTCAGGTGGGGGTGAGTCACAGGTCCATCCTGCTCAGCTGCCGCCCCCGGTGCGAGTGGGCGGCATAAGTTTTGACTGCGCTTTTAAGTTTGAGCCAGGTCAGAATGCGTGCCGCAGCTCCTCAGACCTCGCTACTCGTGCCGCAGAGGGGGCAGTGGGCATGAGGGCAATTGATCGTCATCTGATGACCTGCAGTGCTGGGCTGCAGAGCAAGGCAGAGTCAGCACCTGCTTAACGCCGAATCGATAATATGCTGGATTCGATCTCGCCCGCGCAACTCTACTCCAGGCCCACCAGCACTAGCTGACTCGAGTCTGTGTGAGGCAGGCCAGTGTCATTACAGTGGAGTCAGTGCAGCAATATAGCAGCTCAGCTGCCCCGTCGCACCGCAGTGCACTGCGTGGTGGTATCACTGACTGCACATCCCGCGAGCGGGAGGGACCCGACCTGACCCTAGCCCACCGGGCCGCGCAGCTGGGCTCAGCTGCCCTGACTAGTCTACATGCTGCATGATCAGTAAGTGTCTGAGAGAGTGAGCGCCGGTATTTGTCTTAATTGAAGTAAACATTGTGCCGTAATGTTAATTGCTTAGACTAGCTGTCCAACTTACTCTCAGCCTCAGGTCAATAATAAATAGCGGGTGCCGCCGCGCACTGGACCCCCTGCGGTGCTGTGCTCAGTTAATTGATTTTTATTATACTGCTCAGTGTGTGTCTTTTTGAAATAAGTTACAGTCTGCGGCCGGGCTGTGACCCCTAGGCTATGTGTGTGCCCATCCATTTCTGGTGCTTTGCAGCAGTTTTAAGATCTTCGTAGAGTTTCTTGTTGCTCAGATTGGTGTAAGTTCTTATATTTATATGTTTCCCTCATATTCATTGCTTGATTTTACTCGCAAAAAAGTGCCTTTCATAGTTGTTGGAATGTCACTCATAAATGCATTGATATTATAAAAATGTCCCTCATAGCAATCTGAAACCTTGGCAGCTATGTCTCTGCCCCACCTCTGCTGTGCTGCCGCACCTTACATCCGGTGTGCTTTCTCCATACATCTTCTGTCAGTGGTGGCTCCTCCGCTAAGGCAGAGGAGCGTCGCCCCACTGAGAAAGTCAAAAAGGTGAAAACAAAATGATAACTTATTGTTATTATCATTTTATTTTGATGTTTTCGCTTAGCTGGCGTGGGGCAGGGCAGCTCTGCTCACAGAGCAGGCCAGAGAAGGAGTGGTTTGCCCACTCCAGGTGCGCAGGATGCTTTGACCAGCCGTCTCAGGCCGGTCAAACCATCATGCGCACTTTACATGTTCTCCATGCAGGCTGCATTACAGCCTGCATGGAGATAAACCCAGCCTCCCATTCTCTGGCTGAGCGCCATTCCACGGAGCTCAGACCAATCACAATGCTGCATTGCAGCGTTGTGATTGGCTATCGGGAAGCTGAAGCCGGGTGCTTCCTGCTTCGTGCACTGGAAGCAGGCAGAAAAGGACCAAGAGGAGGCAGCGGCAGAGGCAGACAGGTAATTGTAATGTTATTTTTATTTTAAATCTGTCCCGTCCCGCGACCCTCCCCACCGGTATTAAAGACCAGCCGCCGCTATCTTCTGTGCTGTCTCCATACATCATCTGTGCTGTCTTTTCTCCACCACTATTATGCTGTTTCTGGCCCCCTGCAGTGCTTCCCCACCCCACAGTGCCCCCCCTTCAGTGCTCTCTCTCCCCTCTACTCTGCTATCTCCCCCTCTGCTGTGCTCTCCTTGTTCTCCTGTGATGTGCTTTCTATACCTCCTCCAAGACCAAACCCATTCCATTTGTAAATGCGTGTTATAGTTCCTCTAAAGTTTTGCCTTCTTCCTGCTTCACCCCTCAGTTCTAACGTCCCCTATATTTATGTTCTCTTTTAATTGTAGTAATGCATTTGTGTTAACTTTGAATGTATCTGCCTAGACATTGCAGCATCTTTGTGCCTGCATTTAAATAAAATAAATACATACCTTTTATCGTCATAGAACCTTCTGTTAAATTACTCACAGATTTATTGTGGTTTAAATCGCCTGTAGAGCAGGCCTTGAATACCATTTTAGGGCGCTAGACACAAGAACACTCCTGATCGTGAAGTACGGGGGTTGTCATTTTCACGAACTGCCAAGGCAGATGCAGTGGCTTACTAAAGTTCATTTTAAACCAAGCCGAAGCCTGAAATAATTTAACAAATTGGCAAATTCAGTTGCTGGGGCAGAGCAATTGATTACTAGAAATTAAGCGTGTCTGGAGTACCCCATTAAAGCGTGGTACCTTTAACCTGTTTACGCTTTATCATTGTCCCTCCACACTTATGAAAAAAAGCTGTGCAGTAGGCCACAGCTAACAAGGGCGGCCGGTTTGTGACTTTAAGAAGCCTCTTCGTTTCAGGAGAGCTAAAGCTAAACTTTCTGGCATGTATTACACCAAGTACGTTCAATTTTAAATAACTATGGAAATGCTATTGTTGGGGAAAGGCAGTACAACTCACAAATATTTTATTTTATCTGTTAATTCAACAAAACCTTTATGCAGAATTTGCTCATGTTTTGGAAAAGAGTTGCTTGCAATTTTCAACTTTTGTTACACTCAAGGTAGCCCTCACTGACCTTCTCCGTGTCACAGCAGTTTCCTTTGGGACTAGGTGTCCAGTGAGTGCATTGCAGGCATTCTCTACTTTTTGTTTCTTGTTCGGTTTCTTGCTGGAACTCGTTTATCATTCTTTACAGATAGTGTGTTGTATAAACTTCGTTCCCGAACTTCAAGCACTTGTTTATATGGATAAGATACGTACGCAAACCATAAGCAAACAGCGTTCTGCTATGCAAAGTGCGCATGGAACTTAGGAAGGTAATCACTGTATTTGGTTCGGTGCCATGGTGACTGAGCAAACGTAGACCAGGCACTTCCAGATCGAACAAGTGTCCAGAATTTTGAAAGAAACACTGGTGGGACTATATACAGTGCTGGAATAACCTGGACCCTCGTCTCGGGGTCCAGCCCCATGCCTTTCCCCTCCTAAAAGGCTCTTCAGATAAACTTGTTCCAGGAAGCTTTTCCACAGGGGCGGCTGGTAACCTTAAAAAGTGGTGGGGCAAGTGAAGTGCCCCACCGCTTCTCAAAAAATGAAATAAAACACACCCTCCCTCCAAAGGCCAAAAAGAAAATACCCCCTCCCTCCAAACGCCCATAATATATCAACCCCTCCCTCCAAAACCCCAAAATAAATCTACACTAACATTTACAATACAATTAAAATAAAAGGTACTTACCTACTGTATTAGGCCTCCTCTGTGTTCTAAAACTGCAGTCTGCTTTGGAGCTCCCTTTACCAATCCAGAAGCTGCTCTCGTGCTGTTAACCAGCATGAGAGAAGCACCTGGATTGGATGGTGCTGGTTGGCCGGACGCTCCTTCAGGCCCTGGAGGCCCACCTTGCTCTCCATCCAGCTAAGACAGCGCGGGATGGAGAACTTCAAAGTGTGCATGTCAGACTGGCTATTGCAAAACAGCTTGCCAAACTGACTTGCGCACTTTGGAGCATCCAGCCAGCCACTGCTCGTGTCCTGCATGCTGCCAGTCAGCAACAGAGGACAGGTCCTGCATGTCTTTTTGGCTCGGGGGCACTGCGGTGCGCACATCGGCAAAAAAAATAAAATGCCAATGAAATTCAATTGCCATTTTATTTTTTCACCCATGGCTCGCAGGGGGAGCAATTCTCCCCTGCCCTCATGGAGAAACCGCTGCTGCTTTTCCAGATGACCCTGAGGGAACCACTCCTTCAAAAAAGAAGTGGCTTGACATCAAGCAGTTCTTCTTTTCATCTACTGGTGACTGTACCTACTACTATAGAGACAGTATTGACAGTTTTCCTCTTGGAAGACCCATGGGACATTGTGACATACTATAGGAACACTCTACTAGTCTTTCAGAATGTCCTTCTAAACTTTGGGCTATGAAGTGGCCACATGAAAAATACATGAATAGCTAAATTTAGTTATATCTTAAACTCTACAGATGGGAAACAAAGTGAATAGTCGCGCTCTTCAATGACTATGTTCATCAGGGTTTTTGAATAGCGAGAACAGCATAAGGGACCGTCAGTAATTGCACTTTACACAGTAACGCTACAGGTTAAATGTGCTAGGAGTTGAATTGGTTTAAAAAGTCGTATGGTGTAGATGAGTGAAAGGACATGCACCGCCATATGATAAGCTTGCTGCATTACCAGTTTGGTGACATGACTGGACAGGCGGAGGGAGTCATCTAGTGTGAGCTAGAGCTGGATTGATATACACAGGTCATACAATTCTGTCCTTGTGTCCTTTAAATGTTTTCTCTGAACTGTAATATTTTTTGTTATTCTATTGGATTGACAGAGGGCTGCAGATTACAGTCTTTTAGTGGGTTCAGTTTCAGGAATTACATGGTTATTAATATTAGGATGACAGAGAAGCATAGTTTAAGATGTTGTAATAAGCAGGTTGAAGAGGAACCAGTAGACGATGGTGACTTAGCTGACACAGAAGTAGCTGGTTAGTTTGTGACAGGATTGATTTCATTATCACACGATGGCTCAATCAATCAGGGGTTTATAAGCTCGCTACTCACCTGTGAGGGTCTCAAGGCGCTGGGGGGGAGGGTGCAGCTCAGGGTCAGCCGAAGAGCCAGGACTTGAGGCTCCTCCTGAAGGTGTGCAGGGTGGGGGAGTGTCTGATAATGACTGGGAGTTCATTCCAGGTTTTGGCTGCGACGTAGGAGAAGGCTCTTCCCCCGGCTCTGGTTCTGCGGATGCCTGGGGTAGTTGCTAAGGAGAGGTCGGCGGAGCGGATGTGTCTTTTGGGTGCGTGGAAAGAGATACTTTCGTTGCGGTATTTGGGTCCGATGTCATGGAGGGTTTGGTAGGATTGGGTGAGTAGTTTGAAGGTTACTCTCTTCTCGATGGGGAGCCAGTATAGGTCTCGCAGGTGTTGGGTCATGTGTTCATGTCGTGGGGTGCCGAGGACGAGTCTGGCTGCGGTGTTCTGGATGGTCTGGAGTTTATGTAGTAGGGATTTGTTGATTCCCGTGTAGAGGGCGTTTCCGTAGTCCAATCTGCTGGTAATGAGTGCGTGGGTGACGGTTTTTCTGGCTTTGGGTGGGATCCACTTGAAGATCTTGCAGAGGATGTGGAGAGAGTTGAAACAGGTGGAGGTGACGGCGTTGACCTGGCGAGTCATATTGAGGGAGGAGTCCAGAATGATGCTGAGGTTCCGGGCGTGGTCTGTCTGGGTGGGTGGGCTTCCAAGGGCAGCTCGCCACCAGGAGCTGTCCCACGCGGTGGGGGAGGGTCCGAGGACCTCTGTCTTCTCTGAGTTCAGTTTTAGGCAGCTGTCGTTCATCCAGGCTGCGATATCTTTCATTCCTTCTTGGAAGCTGAGTCTGGTGTCTTCCGGGGTCTTCGTGAGGGAGAGGATGAGCTGGGTGTCGTCGGCGTAGGATACTATGCTGAGCCCATGCTATCTGACGATGGCGGCGAGGGGGGCCATGTAGATGTTGAAGAGCGTGGGGCTGAGCGATGATCCTTGGGGTCCTCCGCAGTTGATCTCTGTGGGTTCGGAGAGGAAGGGTGGGAGTCTGATCCATTGGGTTCTGCCGGTGAGGAGGGAGCAGATCCAGTCGAGGGCGAGACCTTGTATGCCAGCGTCGTGGAGTCTGGCGGTGAGAGTGCGGTGGGAGACGGTGTCAAAGGCGGCAGAGAGGTCTAGCAGGATGAGGGCCGCGGTGTGTCCTTGGTCGAGTAGCATGCGGATGTCGTCGGTGGCGGCGAGGAGGGCGGTCTCGGTGCTGTGGTTGCTGCGGAATCCAGACTGGGAGGAGTCAAGGAAGGTGTTCTCTCCGATGAAGATGGCCAGTTGTGTGTTGATGAATTTCTCAGTGACTTTTGCTGCGAAGGGAAGGAGAGAGATGGGCCGGTAGTTTTTCAGGTCATTGGATGGCTGGTGTTGAATAGAAAGGTAAGAACCAACCTATGGCCGACTCAGCGACTCTCCGCCATGAATTCAAGATAAACAGAAATGCCTCTTGATTGACGTGACCATTGAGCGATTATAGGTGAAGGGAAATGGATGTTAGCGTATCACATAAGGTGATACAATGTCTCTAGACCAGCATTGACTAAGATGGTTTTGAATACAGGTCATTTATTGTTCTTTTTTTCCCCGTGGAAAGATATTGAAACAGGCAGTATGCTCTTGATATTTGTGTTTAAGGATATGTTTTCAGCAGATGGTTGACTTGTCCATCTTTAAATAATTTGACAATTTTCCAAGGGTAGCTATGTTGCCATCAGGAGATTGACATTGGATTTTGAAGCAGGATTTGATCACAGAACACTACATGTTGTGTATTTGTAAAGTGTACTTTCACCCCAAAGTGCAT
Source organism: Calotriton arnoldi (assembly GCA_963921515.1). Taxonomy (NCBI): domain Eukaryota; kingdom Metazoa; phylum Chordata; class Amphibia; order Caudata; family Salamandridae; genus Calotriton; species Calotriton arnoldi. The sequence continues at coordinate 84,974 of CAWUFW010015298.1, read as the reverse complement.
CTTGGTGCTGAATAACAGCAATTTCTTGACATCCATTTCAGTGGTAATAAATGTATCGATCTTGGAAGGATGAAAGGCTGAGTGGAACCTGAGAGATTCAAACCTGTGACCAAAAGGTCAGATACAGATTCCTGCAGTGGATGACCAAGGCAACCAGACAAAGCCTCTCTTTATCACAATGGAAGGAGACATGTCATTTGTAAGAAGCAAACTAGTGCATCACTCAGTATTGTATAGTATATGAATGGCTGTACATAGAAAAAGCAGTGATAACCCTTACAATGGGCATTATTTAGGAAACATACCTTTATCACTTACACACACCTCGCCTTGCTAACAATCTCCGGCGTCAGTGGGCTGCAAGTCAGCATAGTTTTGTGAATGAACATGAGGAATGCACAATTTCTTATAATGTCATTTGGTTATTTATCCCTCCCTGTTCTTGAGAACAGACCAGCGAAGCAACTCAAATGTTCTTGTGGAACTGTTAAGCAGTGGGCTGTGATGCAAAGTGTGATTTGGTTTGAATTGCACTCGCAACAAGTATTGCCCAAAGCAGGAGCTCTGGAGTTGACTGCCTGCCCTTTGGCTTTGCCAGGGCTTGTTTTCTTCCATTATGTTTTTTTCAAAACGTAATTGTTGTAGAATCTCCCGGGCCCTCGTCAATCGAAAAAGAAACTGTCTAAAAGCAAAAATATTGATTTGGTTTCAAAAGCACACATCCTTGGAGTCTCTGGCACTAAAGGGAACTACTTTTTGTGTGTACGTGCTCTTTGTGACAGGGTGGAATGCCGTCACTCGGTGAGGTCAGCCAGTGGCTAAAGGTGGCTGACCCATTGCCCCAAGATTCATACTATAGTGGGCTGAAGAAAAATGTAAATGACACAATAACAGACCAATGGATGATGAGGGCATGCTGAGGGCCCCTTTAAGGAATTATATTATGCACTTAGTTATAGTAAAATCAGTCCAACGCCAGACCTAACAAAGAGGCAAGCCACTGCCTAATGTTTCTTGAAGAGGTGGTACACCTCCTTTTAAGCGCTACCGACGGGCTGCGTCGTACGACAAATTTTGTTATCGGAGCAGGAAAATTAGCCGATTACCATGATAAAGCAAACTAAGCTGGAGGCAGCCCGCCACCCAAAGGGGGACACAATTCCTCTCGAGTCAGTCGCTGTTTCCCTGAATCCTGATTGTTGGGGCACAGAGGGCGAGCGTGTGCTCGGGTTGGCACCTTAGCCTCCTGCCCGAGAAGCATGCAGACTGGTGATTCCTGCCGGCACCCCCCCTTCAGTCTGTGCCCTTCAGCATGTGGCTTGCCTCATTCTTAACACTTCATTGCAATAGTGCCCGCAGCTGGTTTCCTCTTCGACTTTTTGGGATCCGCGGCAATAGGTGTCTCGACATCTTCTAATCTCATTAGAAATCAACGGCCCATTCACAGAGAGGCATGGGCCGGGTGGCCTTGCGGTATTGCGCAGTCTCATCTTGTGACATGCCACCTTTCACAACCAGCCAACTACGTTCAACTGGAAGTTGCCATTTTACTAAAATCCTGGAAATCGCGCTGTGCCTGAAATACACCAGTGCAAATGAAACCTGCAGGTGGCAGGGACAGGACTGGAGTGAGAGAACGTTCTTTCCCGTGGAGGGGATGTGCACGCATAGAGCCTTCTTTGAGGTAAGGCACTACCACCAGAGATAATGACTAAGGCCAGAGCCTTCGAATAGGGGCAGAACTTGCCAATCACGGGATCGGAAGTGACGTTTGACTGTCTATATTTAAACTACCTCATTGTTCTCAGTATTCTTTTTATCTGCGTAGTAAGTAATGTTTTGGCAACAGGTAGGCCCTTGTGGGCCCATATGTGCTGTACATGTTCTGACGTCATTCAGAATAAGAACAAGTGGTGCGCGCACGCGCACGCGCGCCACAGCTAAGCATGTGATTTCAATTATCACGCCCGTGTCTGGGCACGATAATTGAAACCACATGGCCTATTGGTGTCTATTACGTGCACCAAGCGCGTAATAGACACCAATAGGCCATGGGCGGAGCAATGCGCCCGCCTTTGGCCAATTGCGTGCAGTCTTTTATACAAAGACGCACGAAAAGGCCAATGGGGTAGCACAAAAGGAATCGCACACGCGAGCGTGTGCGATTCCTAGGTCAGTGCTGAATCCCCGTTTTTCACCTACTAAATGTCTCGTGCTGCGCGAGCACTGCTCCGCAGTGCAACGCTAGGCGCGAGACCTAAAAACGCTCTTCCTATGGAAACTAGGTCCTAACTATAACTAACTACTGGCGACCGCCAGTAGGTAATATATATACAGATGCTATATAGATAGAGATAGATATTGCTCCATGCTCCATGCAAATTGTAGTTATTTCAGATTGTAATGAGAACTAGTGTCCATGCGGTCTTGTATCCACCACTCGCATACATAGACACAATCATATTTCAGTAACATAATATGTACCTTAGTAGTTCAATAAACTTTGTTATATCATGTGTCTTTTTTCTTCCAAAACACAAGGAGTGTTTCATTGAAATTATCCTCTATACCATGCCTGCATTAAACCCTCAGAATAGTAACCGGTATAGTACTGTACTTCGGGAAAAGGGTGATCTCGCAGATATGGATTTGAGGCGTGTCAGTAGAGCTGCCATTGAATCATGTTTCTCCACTGACACTCCACTTGATCTGAAGCAAATCTCTTTTATTACCAGCCGACCAACTGCTTCCAAACTAATAGGGAAGTTCTGCCAAGAAATAGTCCTTTGACAGATAGGGCTCATTGGAATGGAGCCCAAATAAATATATATGTAGGACTTCCTAGACAGAGCACATAACTTGAATGATAAAAAGGAACCACTTAAGTGACGGAATTCTGTGGCCCATTAAAGAGTCTGTTTATATAACAGACCACAGCGGCAGCAACGCTGTAAAGGCTAGCCTCTTTCACCACAACACACCGACAAACAGGATTTATCGCTCATTGGGACACATTTCATTTTTATGTGCAGATGAAAACGGCAGCATAAGCTGTTTTATGAATTAGTCATGCCGCTTGTTTTAGTTATTCCCACGTGACGCGCGCCGCTCTCCTTTGATGAGCAGATTTCCCCAGACGAATGAACAATTCCTTAACTAAGTGTGCCGTTCACCGGTCTGTCTATTTATCATGTGGTCTCACCCCAGAATCAAAGCATGTCCAGCCTCGATAATGCCAACCTAAAAAGCTTAGTGGCTGTAAGGAACCTCATCTGTTCTCTTATTAATTACAGGATTGTGCCAGGGGCAAAAATATCTAGATGTATTGTGTGCAGTGCTTAATTTGTAAAAAACATAAGTGCCAGGCCTGTCGTCAGGAGGCCACTGCATCTTGCACCACACATTACTATGGTGCCAATAATAGTAAAAACAGACTACAAACCATCACCCTCCTACAAGTGTGACGATTCGGACTATTTCAGGCCACCAGATCTATAAGAATAGAATGGCTTGAACGGCAGGTAATAGTAATTTGTAATGTATATTGGATTAATAATTACCTGTTATTGTGGTCATCTATAAATTAGCCAGAATGCGCCACTTTGTGGCAGAATGTCACAAGCACCGGTGTTGACAATTAAGTGCCTGTGCCGAGCACCGGAAACCACCGGCTCAAATTAAGCACTTATTGTGTGGCTGGCTTCTCATGTATTGCCCTAAACATCTTTTATTTTATGGCCTCTTTTGCTCATATCATGCATTATCCCATTCTTTAATATGGGTTTTCGGTCTTGGCCCTACATTAAAAAGGTCCAAAAGATCACAAAATGAATGCAGATGCACCCAGTTCTTTACCGCCTTCCGAAACCTCAGAAAAAAAAAACCCTCTTTACCTAAGTTATCTGTGTAGCGCTTGGTACCGCCTAGCTTTCCAATGGGGAATAAGGGACTGTCTCCAGAGGCTCAACCTGTGACCGTGAGCCGGAGTGGACAATAGTGCAGTGCCAGGTGCTCGCTGGACAGTGTAGTGTCCTCTCCAGCCTGGTAGCATGTAAATGAATCACGCCACACATGGAACTCGGTATCACATATCTTTCTCAGAGTCTAACCGCTAACTGCCACGTACTGCGTCATGAATTTTATTAACCACACCCTATCGCTTATGTCACTAGACAAGGAGTCCATGAGGGACCGTAGGGGTCCCGTGCTCTATAATACACAATACACTACTTCTCCCCCTTTGTTAAATAAAAAATATAAACAAAACAAATATACATTATAGGTCCTCAATGAGTCGTCGATGCGCTCGAACCACTCTTTCAGATCTCATGGCGTGAGGCTGAGGGGACACAGGAGAAACAACCACAGCAGGCGCTGGTGAGCTAGCCAATGAGGCAGTCCTGGGGCTCTCCTAGCCCCCTGATGACAGAGTCTCACTCCGGATGTCTGGAACCGACAGACTCCAAGACAGGTGCTTGAAATGTAAGGAATCCCTTGTAATGGACTTTCCAGGATGGTGAGCAGTCACCATGTGTCCCTTACTAGTCACAACTTGCAATGGATCGGCATCGAATGCAGCATCAGATTCGCGTTTTCGCCTCTGCCTGACAAGGACAAAATCTCCTTTCTGAAATGTAATGTCCCAAGCACGTCGACGCCTGTCTACATAATGCTTCATTCTGGACTTGTGAGATGAATCAGTGAGTCGGACTTTTTGTTTTGGCCATCAATTGTTCTTTTAGTGGTCCACTGGGGCAGCTTGGTACCCATGGCTCTCCTGAACAGCAAGGTGGGTGGGCTTTCGCCGGTTGTAGAATGGGGGTGGATTGGTAAGCAAAAGAGTAGAATGAAGAACTGACTGAAGCTCAAGTCCCTCTAATGCAGCGTGCTGGGCGGCCTTCATAAGGGTGTTCATAAAACGTTCAACAACGCCATTAGCCTGTGGCCATAGAGGTGTGCTTTTCTGATGCTGGATATTCAAATGAGTAAGAAAGTTTGTGAATTCCCCACCATTGAATGGCGAGCCATTGTCAGATTTTAGAATGGATGGAACACCCCAGGTTGCAAAGATGCCTTCTAGTCTTCCAATTACTTGATCATGAGTGATTGGTCTTTCACTAGAGGAAATCGTGAGTACTCATCTATGATTACCATGAGGTTTTGGCCATTTTCAAGGGGTCCAACGAAGTCAACTGCAGGTTTCTCCCAGACGTGTTTTGGAAGATCCTACATATTCAAAGAATGTGGTGGTGTTTTGGGAGATAAACAATTACACAAATGACAGGCTTGGAGCATTCTCTAAACTCGTTCATCGAGATGAGGGAACCAGACACAGTCCCGGAGGACTCGCTTTGTGGTGAAAATTACATGATGTTCCTCATGTGCCACTTCAATGACTTGCTGCCGTAAACTTTCAGGAATGGCAATTCTCAACCCTGGCAAGATAATTCCTTCTTGTGTAACTGACAGTTCATCACGCATATTCTTGAATTTCTTATATTCACTGTCGTTATCAAGAGGTCGAGCATGTGTTCTCCAGGATTGATGCATAATAATGTCTTTGAGGATGAGCATATTCCCTATCTGCATTGGTAGCAGCACTTATTTGCTCCACGGACACAGCTGCAGGAGTGCTGTATCTCACAATGAAGGTAACAGAGGCCTCTGCCATTTTAGAAGGGGTACCATGACACTGCATGGATACTCAAGAAAAGTAATCAGCAAGGTTTTGATCTTTTCCCGGCCGGTGAACAATGGTGAGTTATACTCCTGCAGTCGCAGTACCCACCTCTCAATGCGAGGGGGCATTTTGGCCTTTGGATTGCCAAAAATAGTGAGCAGTACTTGGTGATCAGTAACAAGTGTAAAATGTGTCCCATACAGAAACACATGAAAGTGTTTGCAAGCCTACACAACAGCTAGGCTTTCTTATTCAGTTTGGGAGTAAGCTCGTTCAGTCTGTGACAAACTCCGGCTTGCAAAAGTTACAATACGCCTTCATGCTTCATGACGCAGGTCCACTATGTTGGGGAAGAATCTCGCCTAAATCCACTGGGTTGGCATCCACAACAATCTCTGTATGCAATTTTGGATCAAAGTAAGCCATTTCTGTAGCATTTTCAAATGCATGCTTAATCGTCTTCAAACTTTGATCACACTCCCGTGACTATTGTGTTATGTTCTATGATGTAATGTTCCTGACAACAAAATGCTTTTCCTAGGCAACGGGATCCTTCCACTACTGGAATCCGGTCTGTGGATTCTAAGGAGCTGGAGCAGACAGATGCTGAGCACCAGAGGCTGGCCAGGGGTCGTTGTAAGCAGCTCAATAAATGCTTAACAGTTATACCCTTACTGCGTCCTGTGATCTTAAAATTGGTGACAAGGGTGAGATACTGAAGAAGCGGACACTTAGGCAGTGAGGGTATTGAGGACTGCACACAGAATTTAGGTTGACTGCCAGACCGAGTGAAGATTACGACCTCTGGTCAGAGAAAAAATGCCCTGTGATGCTGTTTAGGTGTAGCCGGCAACTAGACCCGAAAAGATAATAGTGCGGTGAGTGTTTTGCACTTATTTGGGGGGCAAACCTGCAGCCTGACGAGATTAGTCCACCTGGAGAAGTTGGTATTGCATTCCTGTGTGTGTTTGGGGCCTTTGCCTATTTACCTGGAGGCGTGAGACAGCTTACTGTATAAATCTGAGGCAGTGTGAGAAAGAGTGGAGGTCGGGGAGCAACTAGCGAGCCCCAGGGATGACAGGGTATGTTGGACGGTGAACCACTTACCTGCAAGCTGCATCATTTAAAGGTGCTAGGGCACACACCCTGTGCACTCTTCGAAGAAGTGTGGAGCATGCTCTCTGCTCGTGCGGCTTAAGAAGCATGTCAACGTGACAACAAGGCCAGGCTGCTGTGACGTGAGGCGCGTGGTTGACAAGGCGACTGGCTCCGCATTGGTTTGATCAGCAAATCTACGGCACCAGAAACTGGGCAAGATCACTGAGAGCGGTCAGAATGACGGCATCTGCTACCGCCCAAACAAGAAAAAAGGAGAAAACAAAGTGGCACCAACGGAAGGTGGAAGCATCGCTGATGCGCACAGCAGTGTGTGCGCATGTGCAATAATTACTGAGGCAGGCAGTGGCACCAACTGGAGGAGAACGTTTTGCTGATATGCATAGCAGTGTACGCAGGGGAGTGTGTCCTTGCTAATGTGCACAGCAGTGACTTGTTGAGGTATTTTGTCGTTGATGTGCACAGCGTTTGTGTCAACGTCAAAGGAGTATCACGCCCAATGCGCTCGCCTTAAGCCCTACTTAATCACGTGTGGGTATCTTTGTGCCAATAACTCGTCGAGGTACTCTAGTGAATACCCTTCTGAGGTACTTTCTCTCCAATTCTATTTTTGGTACTCTAGCAAGGCTGAATTTAAGCTTTTAATTTTTTTTGTTTGATCTTTTTTATTGCCTTTTGTGGTTGTACATGAAACAATTGCTTCCAGATATTGAGTATTGTTGCATTACAGGGGTCCAGCAAGTAAATACATTGACTTTTGCTGGTTAACAGTCTATGCATTTCAGATGTGAACCCGCACTGCAATCAAGAAGTGGAGGGGAGGAGCCCCTGTACATAAATCAAGCAACTGTAGCTACCAGAACATCACTATGTGTTTTTACGACAGCCTCCATCCCAGGTGTGTGTTAAATGGGCGCGGGCGTCCACTCTAAGCATTAGAAAGAAACTGCACCTTAAGTATCTGTGAACCATACAATCAAACTCAAGATTAAACACAAGGGAGGGTGGGTTTAACTAACAGAGGGGGTTCTCTATCGCCTCGTGTGGAGTCTTTACTGCCATAAGATAATCACCTGTATTACCTTGGATCACTTAACTTCCTTGTTATACCCATTGAAAAATGTGTGTACAAGATCAGCATGATTGTAAAAACCAAAGTTTGTGAGAGCATGTTTGTTCCTACGCAAGTTGCGTTTCGCTAGAGGCGTCAGTGTTTGCCTCTGACGTTAATGCTGATTGAAGCGCTGCTAGTATCGTATCCCAGCAGGATGAGATTGGGAATTTACGTAAGCCCAGGGTGTCCTCCCTTTGAAGAGCTATTCCCTCTGCCTTAGCCCAGTTGAGCATGGAATGGGACCAAGCCTGCAATGACGGGGGGTCACTGGATTTCCAGCGCCTTGTGATAAGTCGTTTGGCCACCACCAGGCCGAGGTCCAGGAATCCGATAGCTGAATTTAAGCGTTTCATGTGATGGACAGTAAAAGACACTTAAAGCCTTTGAAGAATTTTAATTAAGTATTCAGTGTCTGGTGTGCTTAGGCAAAAGCATATGTACTGGAAGGCCAAATGAAGTACTTAGACACACTAGACACTAAGACACCACATGGAGGACTTTAAGTTACCTGCTGTTTACTGCTTATGGCAAGTTGTATTGTACGTTATGCTGTGAACTTGCTATACTGAAAGTGATAGCTGTATGCTAATGTTTTACTGTTGATGTCAGTTGCCAGAATATTCCTGTTGTGAGTGTGGCCCAGAGAAAGCATTTTTCCCCTTATATGCAAGGGTGTGTTCAGTCATGACAATGCAGACTATATCTGCACCTCCAATTTTTTACAAGATCCAGGGCTTCCATGTATGGGATGGGAAGACTTGAAGGAAACATTTGAATCCAATTTGGAAGCTACAGGGGGAGATGTTTTCGTTGCCAAAAGAAAATGGCCTATTTTAAAACATAGTTTGGGGCTGTAAGGCAGAAAGGTTCTCAAGACTCTGCCAAGACCGGTAGTGGAAGGGATAAATGCAGATGAGGGGTCTGATGAGGAGGAGGATGATGAGTATGAAACTGCAAAGGGAGTGCTGGAAGAGAATTTTGGCAAGAAGATTAGCGCTGTGGTCTAGTGACACAAGATCTTTTCCCATGCGCAGCTGCAGTGGGAAAGCATTGAGCAGTATGTGGCAGCCCTGAGAAGGTTGGCTGTTTCATGTAAATTCAAAGATCTCCGGGATGAAATTGCTAGAGATCAGATGATTAACAGGACTAACAATATTAGGATCCAGAAGAAAATGTTGGAACTGAAAGACCCTACTTTAGATAAGACCAGAGAAGTGGCTAGGCGTATGGAGAATACCTCTTGCTATGTCAAGGAATTGGGAAGTGCTGCTGTTAATGGACAGGTGAATCAGAGAATGCGTGTGATGTGAATGTTGTTAAGAAATCCTTGTGTAGGGGTAAAGGAGAGAAGAAAGAAGCGAAAACTCAAAATTCTGAGAAAAAGAGAACGTGCTACAGGTTTTTATTGTCCTGCAGCTGGGAGCAGGTGTTTAAACTGTAAAAAGGTGGGTCACTTCTCCAGAGTGTGCAAGATGATGGACAACTTGAAGTCCAGGAGTGCGGTGAATGTGGTGAATGGACAGGAAGTACCCGGGGACGAGATGGATTTGGAATCAAGTGATGAGGGAGAGATGGAAGTGATGGTGGGGAGTGAGAAGCAACCACAACTTACGGGCCAGTCAAGGGAAACTAGTGAGGAGTATCATCAGCCTAAATGTGCAACAAAGGTGGAGGGCAAGGAGGTACATGTTTGGGCTAATTCATGCTCACCGTTTACCATCATTGATAAATTGATATGGAAAGGATTGGATGCGTGTGATTTGTGTTCCCCGGATATTGAACCCAAAGAATATTGTGGGGACAAATTGCCAGTTTTAGGATATTTCCGTGCAGAAGCAGAATTTCAGGATAGGAAGGCAATGGGAAAGATTTATGTGGTTGAGAAGGGAAGATCTTTGTTGGGGTGGAAGGAACAGTGAGCTTTGGGCATGATTTTGAACCCTAATCACCCTAAACAAGTGAATGAAATCCCCATATCACCAAAAGCCTTTCCTGAGCGAGCATGGGAACATTTGGTGATGGAAATATGCGGTCCCTTTGACTGTTTGGGAATGGGTGAAAGGTATGCAGTGGGTATGATGGATTGTTTCTCGCAATGGCCAGAGGTGACATTTATGAGAGAAGTAAAGGTGTTAAAGGTGATTGCTTTTTGTGAGGATGTGTTCCGACGAGGGGATTGTCCTCCCTCCATACTGACTGATTGTGGTTCCCAATTTATTTCGGAAGAGTCTGAGTTCTTCCTGAAAAAGAGGGGAATTAAGCATTGTAGGACCGCCATGAACCAATCCAGGGGAAGAGTGTTATGGAGCCCTTTAACCACATGTTGAGAGAAAGGCTACAGCTGGTAGTGACAAGTAAGGTTTGTTGGAGGAGTCAGGTTAAAGATGTGTTGCGGAACTATAAGACCACTCCGCACTCTATATGACGGTGGGTCTCTATTTCGCCTACTTAAAGGGAGAGTGCCTTGCGCTGTGGAGGAACCAGCAAGGAAAGTCAAGTCTAGGTGTCTAGAGTTAGATTGTGGGAAGTCAAATAAGAAGATGGAGAAGAGTCAGGTTCTATATGTTCGGAGACAGAATGGAAGGAATGAAAAGAGAGGAAGGAAATTGGAGGATGGCGTGCATGAGAGGGTGTGTCCGGGTAACAGGGTGATGAAAGGTTATGCCAAGTTGTCCGAACCGAGGAGTGCTGCGGAGTTAAGAACTGAACCTGTTGAGTGGAGAGTAAGGCAAAGACCGGTGAGGAAGTACGTGGCACCCGCATGTGGGTGAAGTCCTAAGCTGTGTAAAGTCAATGTTTGCACTTATAGTATGCACCTAAATGGTGAACAAATGCTTACTGAACCTGTAATTCATGATGATAGTTATGAAGAGTTTAGCAGCTCTATAACTGGTTTAGATATATGAATATATTAATTGTACTATAGCAGCTTTTTGCATTTTTGTTATTGCATTAAAGAAGGGGGATGTGTTATGTTCTATGATGTAATGTTACTAGCAACAAGATGCTGTTCCTAGGCAACGGGATGCTTCCACTACTGGAATCCAGTCTGTGGATTCTAAGGAGCTGGAGGCAGACAGTTGCTGAGTATTAGAGTCTGGCCAGGGATCGTTGTAAGCAGCTCAATAAATGCTTATCAGTTATACCCTTACTGTGTCCTGTGATCTTAAAACACTGAAATGAAACAATCCATTTTGTTAACTCTCTCAATGGGGCACTCATAGTGGCAAAGTCACGGATGTACCTGGAACAGTAACTGGCCATACCAAAAAAAGAACGCAGCATGGTTACATCTCGTGGAGGGGAGGTAGATGACAAACCCTGAACATTGGTTGGATCTGGAATCATTCCCCCGTCTGAGAAAATGTGCCCAAAGAATTTTAATTTTGTGAAACTCGCACTTTTCAGCATTCAATGTAAAACCTGCATCAGCAGGAATACGGCACACTTGTGTAAGGGCTCTATCATGTTCCTTTTGTGTGGCCCCAAACACTAGTATATCATCCCTGTAATTGAAAGCATGTGTGACAGGTTGTATAATGCGACTAATGACATTTTTGAAAAGTTCGGCAGCTGAAGACAGTCTGAAACTCAAACATTTGTATCTGAACAAACCAACATGAATTGAAAAGGTAGTAATATACCTGCAATTTTCTTCCATTTCGAGCTGATGATATCCTTTGTTCAGCTCAGGGCTCGAAAAGACTTTGGCAACATTCAACTGGGTAACCATATTGGCAATGTGCGGACCTGGATGTCGTTCTCTATCAATCGCCTTGTTTGCTTGATTCATGTCAGCACAAATTCGCACAGAGCCTCTACTGTCCTTCTTAGGTACTATCACTATGGGCGACACCTATAGCGTCAGAACCAGTAGAGCACTCAATTATAGCATGTTTTAGCAAAGTCTCCATTTAGTTTTCTACAGTCTCTTCGAGATGACATGCAGTTTGACAATGTCATTGAGCAACAGGACGAATGTACTCATTAATGTTAAGCTGCACTTTCACTGTCTTAAGTTTTCCTAATCCATGGAAAAAACTATGGAAACTGATTCACTATGTAATGATGAGCACTGGCATTATATTCACAGAAATTAGTCTCATGTCAGCAGCAGTGCTGAAGCTGAGAAAACAAGCACTCGATGAAGTAGCCTGAAGGACATGGATTGGTGCTTGTACCTTTGTCTTTTAATTTTTCATAATCACCATGAATGAACCTTGACTTTGCAATGGTGTCGAGGCTGCCCACGTGTATATCATTTGGTTTTCGATGGTGTGAGACGAGGCACCGGAGGTAGTTCATTGTACTTTTTGGCTACCATGATGTTTATCGACGCATCACTGTCTATAATGAACACTATATAGCAACCATTGACCTTTAGTTTGATTTTGGGACAGTGTCCAAAGGAATTTCGTGATTTCACTTGTCAATCCTTTTTTGACTTGTATTCTTCCTTGCAGGAAGCCAAGCCTACATGCACACATCTTTTAGTATTGACATTGCACACACATCTTCTTCACTGTCGCTCGACAGTGACGCCGAAGAGCCTCTCAATGAAGAATTAGATGACAATCGGCCTTTTTCAGTTTCTACTTGCTTCAACTGATGTTGTTTGCTTTGGTGGGAGTGACTTGTCTTCACAGCGTGATGCAGTGGCAGCCATTTTGTCTCCATGACCTGACGCACTCACTTTTTCTCTCGCTTTGAAAACTGTTACAAATTGGTTCTCTTTCCCACAGCCTTTACTTATCTGTCCAATAGCAGGACATTTACCTTCATGTGGAAAGGAAATTCCACATCGAAAACACAACTCCTTCTTCTTCAGAGACATCACTTGGTGGTATTCTACCTTGTGTTTTTTCTTGCTTTTCATACTCAACGCCAATTCACTCCGGGCTCCTCCAGCCTTCATGTTAGCGGCTTGTTTGTTGGCAAACTCTTCCGCTCTGGCCGCCATGAGCACACGCTCTAGACTGAGCATTTCTCTCAGCATTCGCCATCTGAAGGAATTGGACAGGAAACCATTGATGACTCTGAGACAAATGGCTTCTTCATCATTAAATTTGTTGAACTTACAGTGTTTCGCGAGCATTTCAAGTCTTTCAACAAATTCATTCATCGTTTCACCATCTTTCTGACTAACCTGATTAAAGATGTAACGTTCGGCATCGGATTGAACTTGATGTTTGACGCCACCTTGACATCCTGGTAAGATACTCTGTCCACCTGTGATATCTTCTTTATCGCTTCTTTTACTCCTTCTCCTGCTTTGTTCTTAAGATATTTGATGATCTTTTTGTCATCAGTTTTTTTCTAGCGCATCAATGAAATCGTCAAAGGTTTCAATCCAAGCAGTCCATCGGGCGCCAAGACTCTGCTTTTTGGCCGTATTGAATGAAGACGGCGATTTTAAGTGAACGCTAGTATCATACTTTGTGCTGTTTTCTGCAGCTGCTGCCAGGATTATATGCTGTTCAGGCCGCCACTGACCTTCAGCATCTTCTGGCCTAGTGGCACTGCTGCCAGCATCATCCCGATGTTTAGTGTTCGGGACGTTGTGCCCAACCAGAGGTGGTGAAGCACTATCTTCTTCTTTGGTGGCGTGTAGCGGTTTTGTCTCTTGCTCTTGTTCTTCACCACTCTCAACCTTCTGCATTGTACCTGGTTTTCACTATCTTTAGCGTGCCTTGGCGTTAATCTGCTTCCCTTCGCAGCGTTCTATTGCATCTGGCTGTTGCCCTTTGTTGCGCTTTCTGTACCTGGTTGATACTGCCTTTGACGTTTCCGCACTGTATGAATGACGGCTCTGTGTTAAGTTGTGGCGTCACACTTCTTATCTCGGTTGTATTAGCAATTTTCTGATTGACGATAACTGAAACTTTCTGTGGGGCCTTCACTTTCTTCGTAGGTCTCGTACTGGCTGGAGTTGTGCTTTGACTCCACATACCCCAACCATTGATTCTTCACTTCGACTGAGAAACACGTGGTACATACGAGCAGTTTGCTGGACATCTGCAAACTCTATGGGAGAGCGCTCTCAACGTTTCAGGTTGTGGGATTTACATATCCCCAATCTCATCACCAGTTGTAGCTCCCTCCCCAGCCTGGTAGCATGTAGGTGAATCACTCCACACATGGAGCTCGGTATTGCACGTCTTTACTCCTCAGAGTGTATCCGATAACTGCCACGTACTGCGTCATGAATTTTATTAACCACACCCAATCACTTACATCACTAGACTACGGAGTTCATAAGGGACCATAGGGGTCCCGTGCTCTATAATACACAGACGGTGCCCCCTATAAAACCCAATGAACAAAGTGAGTCCTGATGTGTGACAGTCCAGGAACTGCTGAGCAAATTGTACAAGCAATGGAGCACTGTACAAGGCGCTGTTCTACTGAAGGTAGCGCAGGTAAGGCAGGGTTTACAATCGAGAGGGGATGGGTATTGGGCGAGGCTTACTGGGAGGGTCAGACCAGGGAGGGGAGTGATAGAGATGTGGGTGGGAAGGGGATGGAGTATGAACTCTTTAACAGTGGTTCAGCATCTGACCCTCTGTAGGACTGTTGCTTGCAGAGGTTTGCTTTCAGCTCCTTCCAGAGGTGGAGAAGGGATGCAGCTTTATTAATCTGGAGATGCAGATGTTGTAGATTCAAGGAGATTAAAGAGAAAGCTGCACATCTTGTTTTCTAGACAAGTCTGTTGCTTCAGGGTGTACCCTCAAGTGGGGAAAACACACAGAGGATCTGAGTTTGGAAGATTAGGCCCACTTAGGGTCTCTGGAAAGTGGTATTCTAACACTTACTTAGGGATACATAAACTACATACTGCCCTAGGTCATTTCTCCCACTGTGCTCCTAGCACCTTAGGCTCTAGGGATATTTTTTCCTCTTCCAATATAGAGGCGACCAGAGAGGAAGCAGAATGTGGCTTGACTTACTTGGATTAGAAAGCATTGCCTGTCCTATCAGGTACTAGCTCTGCCGAAGCTCTTCTTGTTCTCCTCGATCCTCTTGTATCTTGAAAGCGAAACCCCCATTGACAAAGCCGAATTGCAATACACAAAATCCCAATATTCCCCATTCAACATGTGACCAAGTGCCCCTGCTACTAACTTAATAGACTCTTACCAAAGGGATTAAGGTTTAGCATAAAGACTGAACGTCCCAGATGCACTGTTGTCAAGAAACCACTGATCAATGAGGTGGATCACAAGTTAGTGTACTTCCTCCAAAGGACATGAACAAAATACAGCATATTGTACGACCATGCTTTGAAGCGCTGTGGAGTGAGCTCCTGGATATATTGGAGAAGAGTTCATTCTTTCATCATGAATTAGATATTTGAAACCTAAGATGCTGGGCTCAGTGGGTGATATACTTTGTAGGGGAAACTAACAACTTTGCCTCTGAATGCTTGCGTGATCATAGATGTGAATGGATAGCAAGATACCGAACATGGGTCAATCTTCCCACCTTGACTGCTCAGAAACGCTGGTCTTGGTTCCTCAACAAGATCTTAAAGTAAGTTGAAACCTACATTTCCTCAGCATCTGTTCAAGTCTCCTTTTTAGGGTTCTTTTTGCAGAGAGGTGGTTTTGGATCCAACAGTGATTAACGGAAGCTTAACACCAGCAGAAGAAGCCTCCCTAATCAGGCATGGAATGAAGGCAGTGGCAGCAGCCCTGAGTTGAACCAAAAATGTATGGCAGCAGAAACAGTGCATAAAGCGTAAGAGGCAGAGGTTCACACTTGAAGCACTCAGTCTGGTAAGTCTCTCCCCCAACCCTCTACCATTCTCTCCAAGTTAAAAGAGGATGGGTTGACTGTGCTGTCCTTTTCAGAGAAGGAAAATGTTTTTAAACAGGCAAACACTCTAACTTGAAAGTCACCAGCTAACTTGACACAATTTTTCTGTTTTCCTACATCATTTCATGGAACGGAGATAAACCTAAAGCCCTTTACAGAGTATATTGCATTTCTTTAAGTATGACAGTTTCTGAGAACAACCTGATCTTAGGTCGTGTCATAATAATACTCCATTTTGGAGTTAAACCTCTTTGTAGCGCACAAGTAATTACTCTATTGCAGAATATTAGTCATTAATTCCATGGTGCGAATCTCTCATTACACTGCTTAACTTTTTTCCCTATAAATCTGAAGCGATTCTTGTCTGATGACTGAATTACCTACTACATGATCATAACTATTTCCTCGGATGCCCACTACCTTTACTGGCCGCTCAATATGGCAGGCTATGTACTTACTAAGGCAATAACAAAACATGTTCCCACAACTTTCAGTAATATTTCACTATTTTCTTTAAGTTCCGCCCACCTGTTTGTTGTTTGTCACGTCAGGGAAAACAAGGGAAAACTCTCTGATCTCAGAACTACCAACAATACGGAATCGTGGAGGTTAACCTGGGCATTAGTTACCACAGTATCCACTTCTCAACCAGCAGCATTCCAAACTGAGGAAGAAAGGGCAGTTTATCAGAGTATTTTTGTGTGTACAGAAATGCGGGAACTCACTCAGGATAAGTCCTACCCATTGGCTACCTGTATGAAGGTATCTCACAAGAAGGGTGGAGCACGTGGCTTACACACCTTCTTTCTTCACTTCCTAACTCAACTGACTAAATAGTCACCTCATCACCAGCCCGAACATTTCAATATTGGTATCATAGTTTTATGAATATGATAACAGATAGGGACGTGGAGGCAGCCCTGGTGGCTTAAGATAAAGAAAAAAGCCTTTGGCACACATTAATGGGATTACATGTATGCTGTGTTGAAGAAAATGGGATTTGGTCCAAGAATTCGGAGCTGGATCAAGGTGCTCTACACTGACCCAGAAGCCAGGGTGAAATCAGGGGGTCTGATATCAGAAAGGCAGACAGTAAAAAGGGGCACAAGACAGTGGTGCCCGCTCTCACCATTGCTGTTTGCTTTGACAGTGGAGCCTCTGGCGATCCATCTCCGTATATCCATGAAGGACTGAGACATCAATGCTGGAGATAGGACTCATGTTGTGTTGATGTACACTGATGGCACTTTGTTTTATATGACTTATATATGGCAATACCTATATTATTATGAGAACTACTAACATTTGGTAAAATATCTGGTTTGTAACGTAATAACAGTAAAACAGTGTTGTTCCCGATGACCACATATGCGAGATTGCCCCTCCATGGCTTACCCAAAGTGAGTGTGACACGGGAGTTGGAGAGATTCAATACCTAGGAATATACACTGCGCACACCATGAACAAACAATACACATTTAATTTGGGCAGAGTTCTTCAGGGACTTAAAACCTCTGTTTCTGGAACAGACTACCCTTGTCAGTGATGGGCAGAAAAGCATTGGCTAATTTGGTCTTCCTCTTGCATTTCTTATACAATGTACAACAGATATTATGCCACATGCATAGATCAACCTTTAAAAACCTTTAAAAAGCTGTTATGGGTGTGAAAAAGAAGTAGGGTGAAGCTGCCACACCTAAAAGGATAAACCCAAAAGTGGGTTGGGTCTACCCAACTTACCGCTGTATTATATAGCTATGCAGCTTCAGCATGGGTAGCAGTGATGTAATGATGACTGGAACTTATAGAAAGATCTGCTTAATGGCGCTATAGAGATTACCTCGCTACCACTTTATCTGTTGCATGGGATGCATCAACCAATAGATCTTCCTGTGATCATTGGACAGGTTGCTTCAGATTGGGAAGTGACTATAAAGAGAGTTCTTAAACGCCCGCCATTCTCTAAATTGCTAAAGATTTGGTGGTTGCAGGCTTTTCGCAATATCACTCAAGATTTGTCAATATCACAATAGAGAGAAGGCGGGTATCCCAGGCCGGGGGATCTGTATATGGGTGATAAGTTTATTTCCTTTGAGGAAGCACAATAAGCATTTGGAGTGGGATGGGGACAGTTTTTACAATTTGCTAAACTAACAAAAACTGTGAGGGAGATTTGGACAGAATTTCCTCAGATGCCGTCGAGCTCTGAGACGCTTTAAGTAGTACATGAAGGTAGTGGGGGAGGCGATTAATATCCCAGTTATATATAGCCCTTATGATAGAGCCTAATTTATTTTGAAAGTCTGTCAGCCCTGGGAAGTCGATATACGGGGCCCTACTGCTAATAGGGATTGGGAGATGACCTGTGCACTGGTCCAACTGATACCTAGCAAAGTAGCAAAGATAGGTTTAAAATGTTGCATTTCTATATACTACATCATACCTATCTCACCCCAATGAAGACCCATGGAATATATACCGACAATTACTTGTCTTTTAAGTGTGGTAATAGTAATGCTATGTTTCTTCATATGATTTTGGTGTGCAGACCTTAAGAAATGTATTGGCGAGATGTACACAAGATCCTGAAAAAAGTGACGTTGATAAATATAGACATTGAGGTGAAACATTGTACAGTGTTTGGGCCAGTTCCCAAACCCAGAAAAAGCAAAGGCCAATACAAATTAGCAATGTTGGGGTTAGCCCTCTGAAAAAGGGCTATAGCAATTCACTGGATCTCCACAAGAGGAACTACTGTCACTGCATGGATGAAGGATACGACCCAATGGGTTGCTGTGGAAGAGAAAAGATTGAAGAAGGTCAGATTTGATAAGGGGTCAGACAATGTTGCTCAATGGGCGAAAATGAAAAATACTCTCTATAGTGGAGTCAGATGAAACTAAAGTTAATGAGGACTCTAAGAGCTCCTTGGGGATGATGGGTCATGTAAATGATGTATAACGTCTGTTGGTGGTTCACACGCAAAGCAAATGAACAGGTTACAACGACTGAATGGAATAAATTGCTTTCACTATAAAATGCTTATGTGCGGGACAGGGGCAACAAAGCTTCCCTTTGCAAAAATAGATTCT
The DNA here is from genome assembly GCA_963921515.1 of Calotriton arnoldi. Lineage (NCBI taxonomy): Eukaryota > Metazoa > Chordata > Amphibia > Caudata > Salamandridae > Calotriton > Calotriton arnoldi. Next base: position 66,157 of record CAWUFW010015298.1, on the reverse strand, counting down.
ATGTGAGAAATGGACTGATAATGCTACATATTTGTGTTTTGAAATTTTCTTTCCTTATGATACAGTTATTTCACTTGTTTGTAATGAGAGCAGTTTGTTAATTCTGTTTCTCAATTGAATAAATAAAATAAATAGTTTAAAAAAATAATGCGATCATATGTTACAGCTCTGGGTGGCAATTGCATTTTGCACACCACCACCCATACATATGCAATTTGTAAACGGTACACAGTAAAAACCCTTTTGCAATGCACACTTAATCAGTAAATAGGACAAATATTGCTTGAATACTATTACGTTATATTAATTTATTTGTGAAGATCGTGATTATTTGCTCCTCTTTCTTAAAAAAACAATCTTCAGGAAAATCCCCAAACTCAGGGGGGGGGGAAAAAACTCCCTTTAGCTCTGTTGGGCTCACTCACTTTGCTCACTCGCTAAGTAAAACTCATCCCCAATTTTTACGCCCCCACCACCATTTTGAAATGTCACCAGCCGCCACTGGTGATTACCCGAGGGATTCCTGGCGCCCTGAGAACATTAACCCAGTTACAATAAAACGTATCCCAGATATGATAGTACTAGGGTAGGGAAAAAGGATAAGTGTTTTATTCCTTGCAGAATTGAAGGAGGATAGAAAACCTACGCAAGTTAAGAGGAAGACTGTTTCAAAAGGAAGCTGCGACGGTGGAAAAAGCTCATCCTGCTGTGTGAAATATTTTAGGGAATGAGCAGATCTGAGATTGTGTGAAGGTTTGTAGAAGGCAAATCAAGTAGTCAAGACAAGAAGGAACTGGATCATGTCGAAAACAGTGCTTTATGACATTAAGTGACTTTAAATGACAACTTTGAAGCTGGACCAATGTCATGAGTGTAATAATAAGGAAACTAAAACTAATTTAGGTGTGTTATAAGTCAAGATTGCTGCAGCATTTTGGACCAGTTGCAATTTATAGATCAAACAGTTGGGGAGGCCTGAATATAATGAGTTGCAATAGTCCAGTCTGCTTAGTATTAATGACTGGATTAAATTCCAGCTGGAATCAAATGGTACTAAATAGGTGATCTTTCTAGGTACTTTCGGCATGAAGTAAAAGGTGGTAAAAGCTTTGTGATTTGGTTTTTAAAAGATAGCTTTGTGTTGAGGATCATTCCTGGTTATGGGTGGCTGCAACTAGTTCTGGCAGAGGGTAAAAAGAACTGGGCCACCAGAAGGATGACCACAGATCTGGTTTGCCAAAGACTTACATTTCTGTCTTCGAGGTGGTAAAGCATAGAGGGTTATCTTTCATCCAATTCACCAATGCAATCAAACATGATTGAGCACAGGACTAATCTTCCAGACTTTGACTTTAAAAATAATTTGAGTGTCGTCAGCATACACGATGAACAGCAGCCCAAAAGAGGATATAAGATGGGAAAGAGCGGCAGCGTAAAGATTGAAAAAGGTGGGACTGCGTGAAGATCCCTGGGGGACGCTGTATGGGACCGATCTAAAAGCTGATCACGATTTTTCTAGAGATTCCGTTTGCCTGCGTCCATTAAAAAATTACCAGAACCAGTGCTACATAGTGTCCCCAATACCCTTCACCTTCCTGTCATGGGAGACCATGTCAAAAGAGGCAGATATCAAGAACAATGAGGATGGCACTTCCATCCTCATTAAAGGTGAGTCTGATGTTGTTTACAGCCACTGTTAGCACAGTCTCCATGCCTTAGCAAAAGTTGCGAGTTCAACAGCGCAAACAATTCCAGGAAGTTGTTGATTAATGTATCTCTCAGTTATTTTAGCAAGAAATCGCAAAAGACAGATTGGTCTATAGTTTGAGATAGTTTGACGATGTATATGGATCCACAGAGGCCTTCTTTAGATGGGTAGAAATGACTGTTGCCCTGCTTCCATGAAACAGGAAATTGACCTGAGCAGAGTGAGGTACAGCAAATCGAGTGAATGGCTTGAAGGAAGTTGAACAACACTTCACTAGAATAGTATCTTATGGTGAACCAGAAACTAAATCTCCTCAAGAGTGGGTTCTTTAACAGTGGTCCAGTCTGGGGAAAAGACGCCTTCAAACGCAGTGGTGGAAGATGAAGGATGAAGAGAAGGACTGATCAGTTTGATGATTTTGTCATTAAAGTAACATATTCAGAATACATATCACCAAAAATAAATGAGTAGTACACTAGCATTGTCTCTTCTAAACAGTCACTCATGTAATGATTTAAAATATTGATCATCTAAGCACTACAAGGTATTATGGGTAAGCTAGGTGAGCTGTTGCCTGTGAAGAAGTCTAGTATTCCAACAGTTTCTCTCTGGCCCTGGTAGGCAATTTTCTTTTTCATGTATGTAGACCTCTTAGCAGCATTCCATATGGTCTCCCACCACACACTCATCACAAGGCTGCACAACATAGGCATCCAAGTAGCCACTCTCAGATGGATCGCCTCTTTTCTCACTAGAAGAACGCAAAAAGTCTTCCTTCCCCCCTTCACCTCCGAACCCAGGGAAATCCTCTGTGAGTACCCCAAGAATCCTCGCTCAGCACCACCCTCTTCAACACTTATATAACACCTCTGGCCAGCATCGTCAAAACCCACGGACTCAACATCATATCCTACGCCAATGACACACAACTCATCCTCTCCCTCTCTGAAGACACCACCAGGACCAACTTCCACAACTGCATGACAGACGTTGCCAACGGAATGAAGTACAACTGTCTAAAGCTCAACACGGACAAGATAGAGGTTCTGATCTTCAGAAACAAAATCTGCCCATGGGACGCATCCTGGTGGCCCTCTGAACTTGGGCCTACTCCTACCCCCAATGACCTCTCTAGGAACCTAGGCCTGATTCTGGACAACATGCTAACCATGATGACTCAGGTCAACTCTGTCTCCTCCTGCTTCTTCATCCTCTGCCTACTTCGTAAGGTACTCAAATGGCTACCCCAAAGTTCAAGAAGCACAATCCCCCAGGCCCTCATCTCCAGCCGACTGGACTAGGGCAACACTCTCTAAGCAGGGATCGCTGCTCATCTCCTCTAACGACTACAGACCATAAAGAATGCTGTAGTCAGACTCGTCCTGAATCTTCCTAGTCACACCTGCATCACCCCCTACCTCAGGGAACTCCACTGGCTCCCTGTACAGAAAAGATGCCATTTCAAGCTCCTGACCCACACATACAAGGCCTTATACAACTGCGGACCTGTCTCCTTGTGTTTACTTGAACCAGCACCTGTACTTCCATCAGCCCACCAGACACCTCCTCCCGCTTCCCTTTTTTTAACAATTACCACCGCATCCGACATAGCAGATGAGGAGGACGCACTTTCTCCTACCTAGCAGCATAGACATGGAATGAGCTACCCTTTCATCGCTGACTGCTGCATCTCTTCCAGAGTTCCAAAAGTCCTTGAAGACCTGGCTATTCAGCCAATCAACTGGACCCTGCCAACGCCTGGATACCCACACAGGTCACAGGAAACGCACTACAGAACTACTGATTTATTGACTGTTTGATTGATTGATGTATATGACAAGATCTTTGCCTACCACACTATTAATCTCCTCCAATGCTCTGGAAATTACAGAAGGCACTGGCATCACGAAGCCTGTCACTCATTCTGGCTGAGTTGCAACAGCTTCCACAGGCTCATTGTTGACCTGTGGTTTTTCCAACATTTTGAAGGTGGCCAACAGGTCAAATGCTTCAACTTTCAGATCCTTTTAATACAATCCTAATAAGCATTAAGCCAGCCTACTGCTGGAGATGTTTTGAAAATACACATAATCTGTCTTGACTTCAAGTCATCCTCAATTTGATTTATATTGCATTTTTTAGAATTATTCGGTCTGCTGATTGATAAAAGTGTTTTTCCTCTCGGTTCTTCCACAGTTGCGTGACCCTTCTACCTATAATGTAAACTTAGTTCTTTCTTGTCTGATGCATCAGCCTTCTGTGTTCTCCCACTTCAACAGCTTTGAGGAAAGCCAACTGCACTAATGAGTCTTGACATCACCAAAAGGTTCTCAGCTCTTGGTGCCCGCTCTAAGTTTGAACAAGTGTTATTCCATGGAAGGTTTATGTCCTACATCTCATGAAGAAAGGAGACCGGGTGTTCTTCCATCTTGCACCCCTATATACAGAATTATCCTGAACTATTCACTGAAAGCCTCCTAAAGGAGTACAAGGAATGGGCATCATCTTTTAGACTTCTTATGCATATCAACTATTAATTTCAACTGAGAATCTTCAAGACACAGTCTCTGCCTTGAATCAAGCCCACTGGATCTGACGGGTATTGGGTTTGAAGCTCATGTTGCCTATGGTGGGATGGCTTCCAGGGCCTTAGTATCGAGCTGTGATCTTGAATGCAGCCAACCTGTCCATTGCTTCGACCTTCAGGTTCTTTCATTTCAAGCCAGTCGTGTACTGTAAAGGCTCTGAACATAAACATAATGAATGCATCAGAAGCTTGAAATTTCTTAGCCCCCATTAAGTAAATCTAAACTCTCTCACCCTGTCCTCCTCCAGTGAGGATTTTCAGTATCCATCAGTAGCCATTTTGATATTTCTCTTTGATTCTCCAACAAAGAGTGCTTAATGTCTCATGGCATTGTAGGTTGCTTCAGTGACCTTGGATTGCATGTTCACTTGCTAAGAGTATTGACTTTGCTGTAAACTCACCAACTTCATAAGCGTTTTGCTTAGTTACAGCATGATACAGCTCCAGTGTATCTTCCTCTTGGTCAATTCAGCTTGACAATTTCCCAGTCTCGAGGCAGTAGTTTCTTCATTTATGCAGTTCTGCCCAGTTTCAGGTGAAGTCCTTGCTTGCGTCGAAGTTTATATTTCCTCATTTACCTTTATGAAGCTATTGAAATCTTGGTTAAAATTTTGTTTGGACGTGTGGCTGGTTTGGTATCCCACCTTAGAGAATCAAAAGCAGCAGTGGTGAATCCTTGACTGTACTGTCTCCCTTTATGGTGCATGGACCGATGAACGGAGTTGGTAATCTAAGAGCATTGCATACATGATCTGCCTCCTTGTCAATAATAAACTTTAGATCTTAGCCTTGGTGAATATGAAATCCTTGACCTCTTACATGGACAGAACACAATGTGATCCCTTTTCAGTTCCCACAACTAAATGACACTGTGAAAACTAAATTAGACAATAAGACAGTGTTAGAAATGGGATCTCTAGTTGGCAAGGGCTTGCACCTTTGTCCAAGTAGGGACCCTTCTTCCTAGTCAGGGTAAGGGTTGTTACACTCGTGAAGTAACCCCTGCTCACCCTCGTGGTAGCTTGGCACGAGCAGTCAGGCTTAATTCAGAGGCAGTGTGTAAAGCATTTGCACATAACCAACAGTAATACAGTGTAAGCACTACAAACGGACACCACACCAGTTTAGAAAAATAACCAATTATTTTATATACTCAAGACAAGACCAATTACGACAAAAATCCACAATACTATACTTTACGAATGAATACTTGATACGTTAACTTCTTCTTTGCAGGAATAGCACAAAAGCAAAGTTCGTACGAGTCGGTAGCTCCGTCCGAGCCTACCGTGATGCTGAAAACCACAGAGTCTAACAGTTCCAGCCGACCGCGTCGATACGGGCCAGCAGAGTCGTGAGCAGACTCGGTCACAGTACCTTTTCTCGTTGTGGCTGGTACGGAGTGTACGAGCCGGTCGGCGTTCGTCGCGGTTGCGGTGCAAGACGGAGCGATGCAAGGTGCGGTGTCCCTCGATGCGGTGCAGGCAGCGGCTCGATGAGCGTCGTGCAGACGGAGTCGGTGAGTCCAAGGCGTGCGATGCAGGGCGAGACGATGCTCGATGCGGTGCTGACAGGTTGCGATGCAGGCGACCAAGCCGGAGTGCGGGAGCTGGCGTCGGACAGCGGTGCGAGTCGGAGCGGTGCGTCGCAGACGTGCGAGCGGTGCCCCAAATGCGGTGCGGTCTCGACTCTTGAGCCAGTTGCAGCGACAGTGTCGGTCTGGTCCGGCTGGCCCAGTGAAGCGATGCGATGCGAACTGCGGTGCCCACAGGTCACGGTGCAAGCAGCGGCTCGATGTTGGCGGCGTCGGACGTCGCCCACGGTGAGACCAGGGTTGCGATGCGAAGCGGGGCGATGCGGTCTGCGGTGCAAACAGGTCACCGGTCAGGGATGGATTCGGTTGACGGAGTCGGTTGCGGTTCCCTTCCTCTGTGGCGACTGAAACAGCGTTCCAGAAGCGGTACCCAGAGGCTTGTGAAGTCTTTGCAGTCCCTGAGACTTCTTAACAGGAGGCCAGCTCGGTTTCTGGCCCTTGGAGATACTCAGCACAAGTTTGGAGAAAGTTCAGTCCAGTCCTTTCACTGCCCAAGACAGAAGCAGCAACTGCAGGCCAACCCAACAAAGCAACAACACAGCAAAGGGGCAGTACTCCTCCTGGCAGCTCTTCCAGCTCTTCGTCTTGGCAGGTTCCTTGATTCCAGCGAGATCTAAATTCATGGGGTCAGGGCCCCAATATTTATATCCCAAATTCCTTTGTTCTCTGAAGGCAGAGAGGCCTTCGCCTAGTCCAAACCAGTTCTGGAGCACTTTGTTGACAAGTCTCCGTCCCTTCTTTCAGTGAGTAGGCCAGGGACATCAGACGCACCACAGGAGGTGGAGCCAGCATTGTGGAGGGAAGGCACTGTCCTATTCAGGGCCCAGGTGCGACCCCTCCCACCCATCTACAGGTCGATCTGGCTATTCAGCCCTGCGCTGACTCACCCTGTCTCCTGGCATCCCCCAGCCCCGGTCACTCACATTCCAGACACGGAATACACAACCTCGCAGAGGCAGGCTTGGATGGTTAGGCAAGAAAATACCCACTTTCTAAAAGTGGTATGTTCAAACCCAGAATGGTAAAACCAACCTTACTAAAAGCTGCATTTTATCATTCTGAGTCTAGGCATACTAAACTCGAATTTCTACCATGTTCCCGGGGTCAGTTAGGATTATATACTGTAATAATCAAAACCGCCCGTTCTGGCCTAGGGGAACAGGTAGCCTTGCAATAGTGAAAAACGAACTAGGCTGTAATTCACTATCAGGACATGCCGCACACACCCGGGCATGTCCTACCTTTCAGCGTACAACGCACCCTGCCCACAGGGGTACCTTGGGCCTACCTTAGGGGTGACTAACATGTAGCAAAGGGAAGGTTTAGGGACTTGCAAGTGTGTGCACTTGCCAAGTCGACATGGCAGCCCCAGGCTGCGCACAGGCTCTGCGGTGGCAGGCCCGAGTTACACTTTACGGGCTGTTTGCGTGGGTGGCACAATCCAGTGCTGCAGCCCACCAACAGCATTTGGTCTATAGGCCCTGGCACTCGTAGTGCACTTTACAAGGGACTGACAGATAAACCAAATAGGCCAATCATGGAAACACCAATCCATAACACATTTTATACAGGAGCACTTGCACTTTCCCACTGGACCGCAGTGAGGAAAGTGCGCAGAATCATCACACCAGCAAAAACAGAGTCAAAACCGGGAGGTCAGAAAGCAAAAAGTCAGGGGAAACACGCCAAAAGATGCCAAGTCTAACAGACAGCAAGAAGATCTTGGCATTTAGTTTCCCTGGATTCCTTTCTGGAGATTTTTAAACCAGTTTAAGGAGCAAACATCTTACACATTAATCTAGCTTTAACTGATTATACTAAGGCCTTAATAGAGGCTTTTGATTACATTGCTCCACTGAAAGGAAGCGCTAACATCAAACAACAACCACCTGCTCCTTGGTATACCATGGATTTAAAACAAGAAAATTCTGTCTGCAAAAAACTGGAGGGAATATGGCGAAGAACTAAAAATGTAGGGAGACAAAGAAATCTATAACATGTCCTTCTCTAGATATCAGCATAATATCAAGTCCACGCGGAAGACCTACCTTACAAAACATATCAAACAGGCAGACAATTCGTCAAAAGTGCTATTTCAAATCTTAAATGATTTTATCAATCCTCAGGCCTCTACTCCATCTACTCTCGCCTCACAAGAAATATGTGATTCCCTTGCTGATTTCTTCAAGGACAAAATACAACAGATATATCAAAACTTTATTACCCCCGTAGAGAAGGCACTGATTTTACAAGGACCAATTTAGCCCTGCCAAAGGGTAATTCCAGCCTGGGAAAGTTTGAACATTTCTCTTTAGACGGGCAGGTAAGAGCGATGGAGTGGGGGGTGGGGTGGAGGTGGGAAGTCGACAGACGTCGACGAAGTAAACTTAAATGTAAAAAAACTAAAACCACTTACCTTGCACTCGCCGCATCGCCGACTCTGGAATGCAGCGAGCGCAAGGTAAGTGATTTTCATTTTTTTTAATTCAAGTTTACCTCATCTGTCAACTCCCCCACCCTGCCCACCGCTCTTACCTGCACAAGCCGCGCCTGTCTTTAGAGAAGGTTCAGAAGTCCTTAGACAAGGCGAAATCCGGATCCCTGCTAGATCCTTTCCTTCCCAGTATTACGGCCTTACATTCAAACCAGCTTGCTTCCAAATCGGGCACTATTCCTTCAGACTGGAAATCAATGTAATTATTACCCATTCAAAAAAAAGTCAATATTGCTCCCAATATTCTATTTAATTACTGTCCAATCTCACTACTTACCCTTCTAGGAAAACTTTTAGAAAGTTTAATTAATAAACAACTGACAGCCTATCTTGAGATTAATCAAATTCTGGACCCTTCGCAATCAGGGTTTAGATCTTTTCATAGTACAGAGACAGCACTATTGGCTGTCACTGATTCACTAAGACTCTCGCTCAATGCCGGGGTTCCATCTATGTTAGTGCTGCTGAACTTATCCGCAGCTTTTGACACTGTATCACTCTCAAGGCGGCTGCAGAGATTACAAGAGTATATAGGTTCCATGGGGTGTCTCTTAAATGGCTTCAACGTTTTTGGGAAAATAGAATTCAAGCCATTGCTGTTGGTCATTTTAAATCCTGCACTATGCGGATTGACAAGGGTGTACCGGAGGGCTCTTGTTTGAGCCTCATGTTGTTCAACATATATGTGGCCCCCCTTGCAAAGATCGCAGAGTCATATGGTTTTAAAATTATATCGTACGCAGATGACATGCAGCTGATCTCCTTCGACAAAGCTCTGGCTAAAACAAAAGATAGGTTTGCCATGGGAATTTTAGCTATTTCAAGATGGATGACAAACAACTGTGTACAGTTGAATGTCGGTAAGACTGAGATCATGCTGTTTGACAAGGCTAATTCACTCTTGTCTAATGAGTGGTGGCCCCCTGAACTGGGCGCAGTCGCGACCCCCAGACAAGCAATGAAAAATCTTCATATAAAAATAGACCAAGCAATGTCTATAAAAGATCTGATCCAGATTACTACAGGTATCTGTTTTCATACCATGTGCTTTCTACGAAGAGCCTTTCCTTACCTCCCCATCTCAGCCAGAAACACCCTAGTCCAAGCTCTAATAATCAGCAGACTTGACTATGTTAATGCTGTACTGTCTACAGCCAATGAGACCATTACGACCAAACTACGAGTAGTGCAAAACCCGGCAGTCAGGCTCTTTTTCAACTTTCCATCCACTGTTAAAATCTATACACTGGCTAAAAGTCAGGCCGAGAAACACTTTTAAAATCTGTTGCATTACTTACAACTCCTTAGGAGGTAAAGGCCCTAGATATTTCAGCAGAAACAAAAACGCTGTTATCCCACCAGAAATGTAAGGTTCCTGGACAAAGCATTGTTGAGTGTACCACGTATTAGACTGACTAGATGCGGCGGCCAAGCATTTTCTAGCTTGCCTTCGGTTTAATGGTACAGATTAATTCTTCATTTCCGTCTTTGCACTGAATATCACAAATTCAGGAAAATGCTCAACTCATTTCTATTCTAGTTGAATCCACCTTCTGCCTGTGACTGTTTGCAGCGCCGAGATAACCCTTGGGGTGAGTCGCGCGCTATATTAAGTTTATTTAACATAACGTATTAATGTCAAATTGGCCCTAAAAGTGCTGATTTTAGTTATTCTTGGAAAATAATTGTGCAGATGGCCATTTTCACTATACTCTCTAAGAATTTACGGATCCGCCTTGGGAAATGGCTGTTCCTTATAAACTGGAGTGCCTAGGAAGCATCAGTAGTTATTCGACACATCCCTCACTGCTGCCTGAAATGAAGTCAATGGGCCAAGATGATTCAATTTCCCCTACACCGAGATATAGCCTAGTTATGACCTCTTGTTTTAATCTTGGTAATAGCTTTCCCATAAAGAGAGAAAAAGATCAAAGGTGGGTAGGCCACAATAGTGTGAGTTATGTAGACCTCGGTGAGTCCTAGGCCCTGAGCATTTATTTGAAGCATCATAGCCTCAGGTAACACCTCATTCGCAGCCCAAAACTCTCAACTAATGTAGAACTTGGGTCTTTTCAGTGCTTGAGTATTCTAATTGATAAGGCTGCATTATTGCTGTGACAGACCTTTAAACATCTTCATTAACATATGTACCTCGTTTTCTTCTATTTATTTGTATAGTAAACAATTCCAGAAGTCTAGCTTTAAAGCATTCTGGAATCAGACGTTACGGACAAACCACTAATCAGCATATGCACTCCATTTAAATCATAAAGACATAATTTATCCAGTAGAAAAATCAGTCTCACCCCTGAAATATTCTCAGCTTGCTTTTAAAACAGGTAAATACAGTCATGTTTTGCGGATTTGAATGTAGTGGCAGCATATTACTCTCGTCTAGTGCATAATTTGAGCCAGTCTTTGTGCAGCATGGTGGAGGGGGAGAGCTACACTACAGCCCCCAGTTGCCTTGCGGCTAGACACCGATGTTCCGTGCCAGGAGGCGCTGAAAATCAGCGCGGGCTTCCCGCAGCGCGGGAGCCCATCTTTGTGCAGCGTAGTGGAGGGGGAGAGCTCCACTACAGCCCCCAGTTGCCTTGTGGATAGACGCTGACGCTCCGCACCAGGAGGCGCTTAAAATCAGCGTGGGCTTCCCGCAGCGCGGGATGCTCGTGGGCGTGCATGGGCAAAGCCCGTGCCAAGGGCGGGCCAGGGCCAAGAGCGGGCCCGTCCACGTCCGTCAGAGCCCGAAGGAAGCTGGGCTGGGAGCCCCCCCTCTACCGTCTGGACTGTGAGCCTTCTGGACCTGGCATGGGAAAGAAAAAGGTAACACCATTGGGGGCAGAGGGGGGTTATCTCAACTTCATACTCTTTTCTGTTGAAAGCTACCACAGCCATCTCAAACCAGATTGCCCAAACTGAAAAAAGGCTGTCGCTGGGGGGGAATAATACTATAAATGACACTATAAATGAACTTGCACTGGAAGTAGATAACATATTGAACGAAAATGTATTGCGGTCTTGCCCCCAGTCTTAGCTTCATCAGTAGCGAATACGCAATCCCTAGTGTCCCCTACGCCTGACCCGCCTGTCCCAATTTCGAAAAAGCCTCCACCAAAGCGGAAATGGGAGGCACATAGACCAGCCTCACCCAAGAAAGTAAAAAAACCGAGGAAGTCGACCCCCACTCAGCCGGTCACGGACCACACAAGCCAACCACAGGACAAAGAACTCTCGATTAATCGTTCATTAGAGGACATTGTGGGAGACAACATTTCATTCTCCCTGTTACCAATACTGGCACGATTGGCCTCATTAGAAGAGATGTTGAAATCCGTACTGAATGAGAAGACATTGAGTGAAAGGGTGATTTTAAATAAATGTAAATGCAAGTGTAATTGTAATGTAAGCTCATCATCAAATAATGCCATGCACCCAAAGACACTTTGCCCTCCCGAAAAGTTATGTGAAAAAGGAGGAGGGAAAGCCCCAGATGCGCGTGGATTAACTCTTGCGTCAAACAGAGGGCAGGGGGCACCCACGGTAACAGGCAGCATTGAGGTGGGTAAGGCCCCACAAAACACAGCACATATAATTGGCCCTCAAAGGGGGGCATGCCGAGCCTCATGGCAGGCAGTTCACTGTCCAATGGTAATAGGTCATTGAACAATAGAGGGCCAAATAGAATCCAATCCTTAAATTTCCCACCAGCCGCCTGCCCACTTGTGATAGTTATGGTAAATGTCCCGACCCTTACAGTGGAACAGCAAGAAACAACTACCCAGTTGATGGGCAAATCAATGCACTGGCTAGCTAAGTCCGCCACACTTCCACTGTCCACCTATGATCACCTAATCATGGCCTGAAGGATACCCTGGGTAGGAACATCTGAGAATGTGATCGACGGTAACTGTGTTGTGTTAAAGTTTGGTAACCGATTTGTTGTAGGTGAACTGTTAGCCCAGCTCGCCACAGGTCGCACTTCTAGCTCACAAATATATGTAGTCCGATTAGGTTTTTCTACCAACCCTTACATATGCGAGGACCGACTCCCAACAGAATATACCATCAGGGGAATAAAGCGAGGAATTGGCCAGAAAGGGTGGAGAGACAAACTTTCACGACTAATAATAGATATGCGGCACTAACAGATCTAAATAGCTGCGATTGACTATTCTCGCCTGCTTCTCCTAAAACTAGCCCCGAACTAGCAGGCAGAAAAGGGCCTGATGTATTGTTGACAACTTTAATAACGGTGAATGCGACTGAAGATAAGGGAAGCACTATTGGCATAGCCCCCTCTTTACGCACTACCCCACTGCCTATCCCTAGAGATGCAATAGATAGCTCAAACCTAGTAAGTGACACCATAAGAGCCATCAGTCATTATACCCTACTATCATGGAATATAGCAGGATACAAAAGTAAAAAATATAATGATGATTGGCTCAAAGTAGTCTCTAACTATCAAATACTATGTCTACAAGAGACATGGGAGGTGGATACGATCTACCTAAACTGGTTTCGATGCTTTCATACTCCAGCTCTACCATCAGCAAAAGGGAGAGCAAAAGGTGGTTTATTAACATGTATTATTAACACAGCTTCATTTAAATTGGTAAGTTTTATTAACAAATCGCCATATTTTCATATTATCATTATAAACAGCAATGATAGTACCAATTGGTTGATAATAAATTATTACAATAATAATTTTGATAATCCAACGGCTGTGGCAAAGGAACTTGAAGATGCTGTGGAGGATGTAATCCTCTCACAAGTAAAATCAGTCTACATCATATGGGCCGGCGATTTTAATATAACAAAATGCATGAATGAAGACTATCGTATGTGTTCACAAACTGCACAACCTGATGAGCCAGGAGACCATTTTATACATTCCAGATATGGAAATGTTTTAAATAATTTATTAACGGTCTGGCACTTCGCACTTAGAACCCAAAGTGTACATAATAATGCACAAATGATCCCTACATTTTATAGAGCAGGGTCCTCCACGACCATAAACTGTATAATAACAACTAAAAGTCAGGAAAATATTTCAACTAAAATAACCACCAAGATGACTGACTTTAGTGATCATGCATTTATTTTCACTAACCTCCCATGGAAAGACCAAGGTTCTATCGGAAAGAGCGCTCAATCCCTAAACACATTTTTGCCAGGCGGAATGGATACTCACTGAGGTGGAATAGAGTTGATGAAAATCTTTTTTTCACCCGGTTAATATCCACTAATTATGATGAGATCCTGTCATGCTTAGACCTGCCAACAAACAACGAACAGGTAGTCAAAGCATTCATTAAAATTCTAGACAGCATTAAAACACAATTGACTGGCCCATCAGGTGCACGAAATAAGAAAAATAAGAAAAAAAACGCTGTTTCGACAAATCGTGCTCGAAAGCATCGAGCAATTTTCGTAATGCTCTAAAGGAAAAACCTAGGGATAAGCTATCAATTAAAAACCTTAGAGTAATCTATAAATCATCTATAGAACAGCGGAAAAAACAACTGAGATTGGAAGCATGGGAGAAATTAAGGGCAGCTGCTACTAGCAATGATAGCAAGTCACTTTTGCAAGAGGAGGGAAGTCCGTCCACAGATGTGTTCATAGATGAGGAAACCTGGGTAAATCATTTAAAAAAATTTTTCAAAAAGTAAGGAAGGTAGCACTGACAAATAGTCTGAACCTTCTGTAGCAATTACTCCTTTGGTTTTTGAAATGGAGGAGATAGAACATGCCCTGTCTCAAACTATGTCTCTTAAAGCAGCTGGACCAGACGGGGTCCCTGCTGATATCTTTCTAACAAATAAATCACTGTGGGTCCCCTTGCTCACAGTTGTGTTTAACACTATCAGTATTACAGGCCCTCTCCCGTCATGGAAAGAATCAATAATTGTGCCAATATATAAGAAAGGCGATGGCTCAGATCCTGTGAATTATCGACCGATAGCCTTAATTGACAGAACGGCTAAGGTAATGGGACGAGTATTATTAAATCGAATGGAAGATTGGGCAGCTGAAAAGGGGATACTTGCTGAGGTGCAATATGGGTTCAGGAAGGGCAGAGGAACAGTGGACCAATGCTTGAACCTGGCTCTTCTAGCAGCAAAATATACGCAGACCAAGCAAGAAAGTTTTTATATGGCATTTATGGACCTCTCGACCGCTTGTGATTGCGTTAATCACAATAAATTGTGGCATATCATGGAGTTAATGGGGGTGGACACCGCAATTATCTGCTTTATTAGACAAATGTATATAGGTGCCACTGCAAAGGTCCATCACGGCAAACAAGGGGAATGTACCAGACCTTTTACTATTGCAAACGGTGTTAGACAGGGTTGCGTACTCGCATCCTTTTTGTTCTCGCTATACACAAACAGTCTAAATACCATCTTGGTTGAAAACTCTATAAACACGCCTAGAGCGAACACAACCCAATTTCCAATTTTATTGTATGCAGATGATGCGGTTTTACTCACTCGAACTCCCCTATCCCTACAAAGGAGTATTACAAACTATGCCATTTTTATGAAGAACCTGGATCTACATGTTAATAAAACAAAGTCTTTTGTCATGTCTATTGGGAAAAGAAGGAAAAAAGCGCAAATTAGAGCACTGAAGAAAGCAAAATCGAAAGTGTAGAGAATTTCTCATATCTAGGCTTGGTCTTTGATACCAACTTAGATTGGAAATTGATGGTGACCTCAAGAGCCACACAGATGAGTTTGCCGCCAATTTGGGTAATAAACCAATACATGAGATGGTTAGAATTTACTTGGCCAATACCGTCTCTGTAGCAACATATTGGGCAGCAATGTGGGGCACAACCCAAGTGGATAGCCTACAAATGATAGAGGACGGTTTTGCCAAAAGATTATTTTCTGTCCCAAAGGCTTGCACAAACTATATAGTTCACAAAGAGTTAGCGTTGCCATATATTACCAATACAATTAAATTGTCCCCTTTGCTATTATGGTTGTCAATCTGGAAACATAAGGAGGTACAGCCAAATCAATCCATTTTGAGGGACATCATGAAAATGGAGCATGCTTCAAAAATTATATTGCCCTTGAATCGGTGGGGCTGGGGGATCTCTATGTCCAACCTGAACGCTGTGAATCTTGGAATAAGATGAGCTTAAAAAAGATTTTTCTTGAGAAATGTGCACTAGATAGGTGGAATAGATATAAAGAAAAAGCTACAGCAATTGTTTACAACGCGATCCCTCCCTCTTCACATGAACCACCTTTATATCTTACTTTGGTAGGAAATAACCGTCACCGATTTATTCTGACAAGATTCCGCTTCAATTATGTGACATTAATGTTGGGCTACCCCGCAAATGTTTTTTCGCAGAATCAATTGGACTGTTGCCCTTGTGACAAAATATCAAAGCAATCAATTGTACATATTTTATTTTTTTGCCAATTTTATGTAAAGGAAAGAAAGAGATTTATTATCCCGTTTTAAAGAAATTTAGTTTCCGTAGCCATATTACTGCATTATCCATTATGCAACAGTTAGAGACTCCAAATGTGTGTTTTGTAACGGCCTCCTTTTTATGTGCAGCTGTAAAAACTCGTAACTTAGCTAATCACTGATCAAATATATATCTTTTTAATAGAAATGAATTTTATATGATGTCTGCTATCTTTTTAGGATTTTAAGAAAGAACGTACATCTATGAGGTTCTTTTAGCTTAACTTATTGAAATGTTATTTGTTCTATGTACTTTTATGCATTTTCTTTTTCATAAATGCGAAATAAAGTTATTTGATGATGATGTAGTGCCCAACATAGAGTCACTCCAAATACTTCACACTGCAGCCATTGTACCTCTATTACCATAACATGTGATGGTATGTTAAGGCAAAGTGATCTTTTGATTGGCACATAGCTCTTAATTTTTGCAAAGTGAGGGGAACTGTCCTTGGCAGTGACCGGTCCAGTCAGTTACTCCACTGGAAAGCATTAACCTTTTCATTACAGTCTTTATGCCTCTGTCAAAATAGCTTAGTTGAAGGTCCATCAAGGGGGCAAAGTATGGTAAAGTCATCTCCTGACTGACACCTCTTTATTAACTCACAGAGCACAGAGCTCCGAGAGAGAACTGCTCTTGGCAGACACTGGTGCTAGTCATTACCTTCATAGGAAGACATTAACCTGCTACCAGTACGCTCACCCTGCATTCTTAGCATCGGTATCAAAAGAACACAATTGAAAGTTGTTGGAGGGGACAAGATATAAGGTCTTTGGTTGAAACTATTTCGAGTCAAAGTGAATACACTGGAAAAAATACTACTTACTGGTGTTCAAAATAAAGTATGCTGTATCAAGAAGTTGCCACCAAAAAACACCAAATCTTTTTGCTGAGTTTACATGGTGCCTCATCATGTTTAGAATGTACCATTATCAAGCAGAGTCCATTTATTTTTATTTATTAGTAAGATGCCCAGAATGAAAATTTACCTACCACTGTAAAGGTAAGTTTCAATTCTATTAAGGACACGGAGGCGAGGATTATGCTTTAGTCTTTCTCCGCTTTATTAACATATAAATCTCATAGCAGCCAGAAAGACATATTTATAAAAATCTTTGAATGCATTACAAGTAAAAACATGAATAAAGAAACATAAACTACCATAACCCCAAGGGAGGTCTCCAACAACATAGTCCTTCCATAGTGTCCATAACCAATACATAGTCCTTTCACTCTGTCTGTCCCTCCTCTTTCTTCGCGCGAGTCACGCTAATCCATCACTGGTCCTGTTTTGAACCGTTGTTTCCTAGAAGAGCAGAGACAGCGTAAGGGTTTCAAGAAAAACAATCCAAAAGCTACAAGGCTTCAACAATTGCATACGAGAAAAGCCAACCGTATCAAATACATTTCCCAACTAGGACTGGAATTCTTATAAACATGAATCGGTTACTTACCATCATATGGGTGGGTACGCACGAGACCATGCCCCGGGTGGGATAATCCTCGTCTCCGTGTCCTTAATAGAATTGAAACTTACCTTTACGGTGCTAGGCAAATTTTCATTCTATGTCAGGACCGGAGGCTCAGATTATGCTAGTTTAAAGCTTACTTACCACCAACTGAGCGACCTCTATTACAGGTTTGAAGTAAAACCTTTTAAAGTTCGAGTCCGAGGACCAATCCGCTGCACGCATCAAGTCCTCTAGACGGGCCCCTAGAGAAAAAGCCTTGGAAGCCATTGCACCCCTGGCTGAGTGGGCTCCAAATTGCTTTGTGTCAATGCCCTCTTCCTGCATGACCCAACGCACCCACCTGGCTATAGTGGGGGAAGAGACAGCCTTGTGCGTTTTTCTCAGGGCGATAAGAAGTTGACGTTCGCCCGGAGGTCGGAATTCCTGAGTTATTTCTTCATATGCCTTGAGGCAGCTCACAACACATAATTTTGGGACATCCAGAAAAGCCGGGTACGAGACCGTCCGGGTAAGAGATTTAGTGCGTCGCCCCACCGTGAACACTATCCCGTCTGGGGAAAAAACTCTCGCTGAGATATCCAATGCACGGACATCAGAAACTCTCCTGCAGGAGACTAAACATAAAAGCATTGCCAGCTTGGATGAGATTTCCTTTAAAGAAAGGTACTTATTTGGTTGCCAAGACAGAAAAAGGTTCAAGACTAAATTGACGTCCCATAGGGCTGAGTAGCGTGGTTCCTGGGGCAAGGAAAGGCGGATACCACGCAGAAGCCTGCAGACGAACTGGTGTTCCCCCACTGGAGCCCCATCTATTGGGCTGTGACCCGCCGAAACTGCCGACCTTATTGCATTGATTGAGCGATATGCCAGACCTTCTGTCGCCAAGTCCGCCAGAAAGTTCTGGATTGGAACAACACCTGCAACCACGGGATCCAAATCCCTTCGAAGACACCAACGAACCCATCTTGTCCAGGCGGACTGATAACGTTTTGTGGTGCTATCTGCCCATGCTTTTGACAGGAGAATTTTAGCGACTCTCGAAAGGCCCGGGAGCGACCACCGTTGCCTGAAAGCCGCCACGCCATGAGAAGAAGAAAACCCTGGGTGACCAGATGATGCGGAACCCTGTCCAGGTTCAGAAGAAGGTGAGGAAACAGGGGGAGTAGGATTGGAGAATCCCAAGAAAGTTCCAGAAGAACTGGAAACCAAACTTGCAATCTCCAACATGGGGTCACCATTACCACCTCTGCCCCCTGACAGCAAATCTGGGCCGCCGCTCTTGTGATCATCGAAAACGGGGGAAATGCTTAGCCCCTCTCTTGGCTCCAATCCTGGAGAAATGCGTCCGTGGTCGAAGCCATTGGATCCGGTCTCCAACTGAAAAATCTCGGGACTTGGTGGTCTAGACGCGACGCAAAGAGGTCCACCGAGAAAGGACCCCACAGGTTCTCCAACCACTGAAAGACCTGAGGATCCAGTTTCCACAGACTGGAATCATGGAGGTTTCTCGAATGCCAATCCGCAATCTGATTGTCCTGGCCCGGAAGGTACTCTGCCGTTACCGAGATGTGATGATCCAAGCAGAAACCCCAAAAGTCTTTTGCCAGGTTTGCTAAGGCTCGTGAGCGAGGACCCCCCAAATGGTTGACGTGCCGAACCGCAGAGATGTTGTCCATCTTTAGGAGGACACATGACTGCACTCTGTCCCTGGTCCAACAACGAACCACAAAGGAACCTGCCAGGAGCTCCAGGCAGTTGATGTGGAGCTTCTGCTCGTCTAATGACCAAATGCCTCTGGCGGAGGAATCCCCACAGCGGGCGCCCCAGCCTGATCTGCTGGCGTTGGATTCTATGATCAGGTCCGGAACCGAGCCAAAAATCACCCGGCCGTTCCACGCCTCCATGTGGGTCAGCCACCACGCGATTTCCTCCTTCGCCTCCGTGGAGAGAGGTACCGACTGATCGTACGACAACCCTCTTCGCAGGTGGTATGCTTTGAGGCGCTGGAGGGCCCGGTAATGCAGGGGTCCTGGGAAAATTGCCTGGATGGAGGAGGAAAGAAGGCCCACCAACCGGGCAATTTGTCGGAGGGAAGTGTAAGATTTGGAGATGGTTTGACGCAACTTATGCCGAATTCTGGCCATCTTCCGAGATGGTAGACTCAAGGACGAGTGGATGGAATCCATCACAAACCCGAGGAAAACCACCTTCAGGGAAGCACTGAAAACGGATTTGTCTTTATTGATGATAAATCCCAGCCCTTGCAAAAGGGACACTATTTGCTGGAGCTGCTTGGATAAGATCCTGGGACACTGCGCCATGAGGAGAATATCATCCAGGTACACCAGTGGTTCCCAAACTTTTTTGACCCGCAGCTCCCTTGACCCATTGGCCCTTGCCTGTGGCTCCCCACTTTTACTTTTTTGGGAGGGTGGGGGGAATGTAAGCCCGGCCTCGGGAGTACTTGTATTTTTCTCCCTGACTATAATTGGATTGAAGCTGATGAAGGTATTATAATCATATACGCAGGCTGTTTCGTATTACTAAGGCAACACCTCTAATAAAATATTCCTAGTTACACTTCTTTGCCCATGCCTTTTTTTAGAGTACCCTCTCAAACTTTTTTATCCCACTTACAGTGCTAGATAGCACCCATATGCATGTAGGCCCTATTGCCAAAGTGTTTCAGCGCTTGAAGAATATTTGCATGCACTTCCATTTCTACCCATGTCATACGTGCCAAAACACCTGTCTCAGCAGGGTGACTCATGACTTTTTAAACCACATACAGCTTTATTTTTGCTGTCTCCTCCCTAAAATTGCCTCCAAATCAATGCAAGTAACATAAATTCCTCAGATTTTTCTTTTTTTTTAAACGTCCCTCTTTCTTGCTTCCAAATGTTGGCATTATGCCGTATATGGTATTTTACTTCCCTGTGCTCAAGGAGAGAGTAGGCCTGTCTGGAAATATGTGTGTACTGAACGAATTGTGTGCTGGAAGTACCTATGATTAAAGTACAAATGTCAATACTTAGTGTGTTTAATAGACAGGACAACTGTACTTTCCTGATAACTTGGTGTAAAATGCATTTGGAAAAAAATGAAACTATTAACGAGTCTAACAAAATAAATCAGGCAACTTCCGCTTACTTTGGGAGTGTTGGAACGTGGGGATCCAGTGAAACAAGGAGGTCATCTCCCTCGACATGCCATCAATTAAGCACTACGTTTACAGCTTTAGACATGTCACTTACAAATCATCGACATCATGTGTTTAAGTCTAATTAGTTTAACTGAAACCAACAGACCCTTCAACATTAAATGCATTAAAGTGCTGGGTGCGCGGCTCCCCTGGCTAGGTTTGACGGCTCCCCAGGGAGCCACGGCCCACAGTTTGGGAACCACTGAGGTACACGATCATGCGTATGCCCTGGGCCCTGAGGAATTCCACTGCTGGATGGAGCACTTTGGTAAAACACCATGGTGCTGAGGAAAGACCGAATGGAAGGGCGGTGAATTCGTAAATCAGATCTCTCCAGCAAAACTGCAGGAATCGCCGATGAGGAGGATGAATTGGTACTACCAGGTAAGCATCCTTTAAGTCCAATCTCACCATCCAGTCGGACGGGAGTAGGACGTCCCGGAGGAGGTGAATCCCCTCCATCTTGAAGTGTTGGTATACCAACCATCCGTTGAACTCTTTGAGGTTGATAACCGGGCGACGTCCCCCATCGGATTTGTCCACCAAGAATATGTTGCTTAGAAATCCGTTGGGATGCAAACGGCTCTTTTACGAAGCAGAGCGGAGACCTCCTCGTCGATCAGCTGTGCATCATGGGCTGTGAAGGAGATGGGACGAGGATAACTCTCCTGCCGAGGGTGGTCGTAAAATTCGATATGAAAACCCTGATCGGTTTGTAAGACCCATGCGTCTGATGTAATAGCTGCCCAAGCGTCCCGGAAAGCCGCTAACCGACCCCCGATGTAGACCTGGGCCGCTGGTAGAAAACTTACCGCTGGGTTTTCCGCCATCGGCGTTGTTTTTGAATCCTCCGCGGCCCTTGAAGCGCTGGCTTCTTGTCGGGTAAAAGTTGTTGTAGTTTGTGCTGGAATTATACTGTCTGCGACCAGAGCCTTGTCCCCTTTGGGGATTTAGTTGGAAGCCACTGCCAACCGAGCGGCCCCTACCTCAGCCGGCCCAGTGGAAAACCCGCGGGTTGAAGACCCTTTTGTTATTGAATTGGGCCTCATCCAAAGAGGTAAATGTTGCTACAAATTTACCTAACTCTTTCACAAAAGGGTCTCCGAAGAGGCCCCCCTGCGCAATTGCACCCGCCT
This sequence comes from Calotriton arnoldi, assembly GCA_963921515.1. Taxonomy (NCBI): domain Eukaryota; kingdom Metazoa; phylum Chordata; class Amphibia; order Caudata; family Salamandridae; genus Calotriton; species Calotriton arnoldi. The sequence goes on along the minus strand of CAWUFW010015298.1, from coordinate 44,457 downwards.
CCGAGGAGGCCAAGTCTCCAAGCTTGGGATCTAGTTTAATCAACAATGAGTGGCGACGCTCTGTTGACAGGGCACAGTTCGCATTGCCCATAAAGATAATAGCTCGCTGAGCCCAGTTAGATAGGACCTCGGTAGAAATAGGGGACCCTGACACCAAGCCTCCTCTGCCATGTCCAAAATTTTGGTCATAGGACCAATGGCATCGAGGAGCTTATCCTGGCATGAATGCCAGGATCTATCTATGCCCTTCCAAGGATCCTTCTAATATTTCGCTAGGAATGTAGCCATCTTGGAGTCCAACTCCGGGGTGAAGGCAACCTTCCCCTCCAGAGTGGGCCTCGGGCACTCTGCCCTTAGGCAACCCCGAGCCTCCTTTTCTAGGGGCTTGCGGAGGCAACCCGCGACAAACTTGGCCACCTTGTCGCCAAGGGCCCAAGCCGCAGACCGGGTATGAATAATCTCATCTGGGTCCAACATGCCCAAGACCTCTCCCAGGACTGAAGGGGGGATGACCGCCAGGCGCCAAGGACGTGAGGGACCTGCCTCGTCATCCAAATCCCCCTGGGAGTCCTCATCAGGCTCCGGGGAGGATGAGTCCGGAGTCCCCTGGGGTTCGGTTGCTGGAGGGGGGGCAGGAGACGAAGGCGCTACCTTTGCAAGGAAGGCGCTCTTAAGGCATGCAAACGTGTCCTTATCTACCCCTTCAGCGCACTTCTTTTTAGGAGGTGGAGGGCCCTCCCCTGTAGCGGGGTCAGCAGGAGGTGCAGGGGGCTCAGCGCGTACCTGCGCTAATCTTGCGCACTCTTGAACAATCCTGTCTGACAGGCGTTGCTCCATAGGCCCAACCACCTCATGGACTACCCTATAAATGGAGGAGTCCACAGCATCATAGAACTCGTCATCCCATGGTAAATATTCCTGGACCTCCTCCTCTTCATACATATCGTTTTGTGCCTCCATAGTGAGTATGATTTGGAGAAAAATAAATAACTAAATAAATGGGCCAATTTTTTCGAAGCGGTGTGCGCTAAAATTACCAAGCTGGGAGACCCAGACAAATTTGTGGCAGACCGGAGGACTGCAACTACTATTGTGCAGCCTCAAGGACCGCAGTAAGGCTTGCACCCACCTATAGCGCGCTAAAAGCCCTCAGAGAAACTGACAGGGCTTGCTGCCTCCCAGCGCGCTAAAATGTCAGGAAGAAATGTGCAATAAAACTCGCCCGTAGGCATCATCGCGGGAAGATCCCGCTATACAGACCCCTGCCGGGGCGTTCGTTATTATCAAAAGCAAGGGAATTACAGACCTGGTAGGCCGGGTGTCAGGTGAGGACAGCGGGGACAAGGCTCAACGGACTCGTCTCTTGCAGCGCGGCTCCTCCTCTGAGGAGCTGCGATGCGAGAGCAACGAGACGAGCGAGTCCCCCTAGCGGGCCTCCAAAGCACCACAATTAAGATGGCGCCGGCCGCGTAAGGAGCACGCAACGCTCCCGCGGCCGGTAGGGAATCAAGAAAGAAAACAATAACGTCAAAGTCACATTGAAACAGTCCCCGGGCTAACGCGGAGCGTATCACACCACAGTGGAGCAATGAATACTATATAAACAAGCAAATACTGTAAGACATAAACCTCTAATATCAAAGAAAGAAAATTGTGACTTAACTGGCTGCGAAGTAGCGAAGGAAGAGGAGGTACTGACAGAGTGAAAGGACTATGTACTGGTTATGGACACTATGGAAGGACTATGTTGTTGGAGACCTCCCTTGGGGTTATGGGAGTTGATGTTTCTTTATTCATGTTTTTACTTGTAATGCATTCAAAGATTTTTTATAAATATGTCTTTCTGGCTGCTATGAGATTTATATGTTAATAAAGAGGAGAAAGACAAAAGCATAATCTGAGCCTCCGGTCCTGACATAGAATTATCCTCAGTAGAACAATCCTAAATCGCACACACACTTAAAACCCAATGGGCATTGACACACTAGTATTCCATAATTTGTAGTTCAATGTTATTTAATCACATTGAACAGAGGTTCATATATCAATGGACATTACAAATTTGTACCAAACAAGTGCCCCACGTAAAAAGGGGAGAAAGGGAAAAGGTAGTGTGCATCAAATGAGGGTTGAGGGAGTGAAAAGGGAAGGTAGTGACAATAAATCCATCACACCATTATTTACAATAAAACCGGCTTTTCTCAGCCTCACAGTTAGCATATAATAAATACAAAGCCATTGTTTGTAATAGCACAGTAGGAAATCACTGTTGACCAAACTGGCACACAAGGGAAACAATGTCGACGTTTCGACCCCCAAATTGGAGTAGGCTGCTTATGTCCTTACGACGGGTTCTTCCTCAGGACTGAATGTGGGGCACCTGAGGATATTAATAAAGGAGGTACTTAATTAACGGTATGGATTGAGATTGAAAAGGGTATAGGGTAAAAAGTAACTATAAATTACCGTGCGCCACCCTTAACTTGGTGGTGGAAAAATGTAGGCGGGCCCAGTGGCTCCAAGAGGAGAGAGCGGAGAAATGGCACCTATAAGACAAGGTGAGGGCCATCAGGGAAATATCACACCCAGTTCGGACTGGTTGTGCAATCTTGCGCAACAATTCGAAAAAACTTACTTGACAAGAATCTTGAGGGTTCCCTACTACTGGAAATCACCTCTTTGCGGCAAAGAAAATGAATAGTTAATATTCAATTCTGATTGGGCCCAGATGAACTCCAAGGTTCTGCAGTTGACTGTAGTATAAACATGAAAAAAAGAAGAAAAACGGGACCAAAGGTCAACCACCACTATCTTGTTTAAAAATATTGACTAAAATCTGTAAAGTTGCGCGTTAAGTGAAAGTATTTACCTGAAAGGGAGAAACACATTCACAACTTCCGTAGAGCCCCACGGGTGCTGTCAGTCTGAAAATGAAGGAGAAAAGCGAAAGTTATTCTTAGTCTCTTCAAACCTGACAATCAGCGCGATCATAATCGTGGTAGGAGAAAAGTAACAGTGGTGAAAGCATTAGGTACGGTCTACAAAGCCGGCCGGAAAAACTTAAAGTCATAAATACCTGCTGCCTTCCCAGTGCCTCCATCTCTGACAATCGAAACGGAGCACTGGCAACCCTGCCGTTTATGAAGGGGGCTCGACAGCGCCGTGCACGCGCTCATTACATCACAGCAGCCGCTCGATGCTTGTCAGAAAATGGCAAGTCATCGCGGTGTATACATAGTAGAAAGACTGGTCGGAGACTGCATCCCTTAATAAAGAATAACTCTGTACTGGAACAAGTCCTGTGGCCCCGAGTGACAACAAAATATATTGTGAGTGGGATTTCAGGCAAAACGGGCCAACATAGGAACATAAATTGTCACATGTGAAAACGTGCCAGCAAAGGAGCATAAACTACCGCAACGGTAAAAGTTGTGCATACGAGGGAAATGGAGACAAATATATCAAGCCAAATTGGCAGTGTTATGGATTGGATAAGCCCACCCCTTCCTAATAATTAAACTGTGGATGCTGAACAGCATTAGGCTACTAGATAGAGACAACTCATTTGTATTCTGTTGACACCATGAGGTGTGTAGTACTGTCTGCCTATACTAAGAGAGTATCAGTTACACACATAATTGTACAATCATCGTCATAGATGTTATGCAAATGTAAACTGTTTAATTCCATTCTAGTATAACACTCGTTGGCAAAATTGGTCTGTGTGAGCTGCATTTAACACATTGACTTTTGATATATAAACATAAAGTGTGAAAAGGAAACACAACAATGATTGTATCATTAATACTCCATCCCTTCAATAGTAATGTCACATGGGGGGCTGCATATACCAGGGAGTATCAGCTCCACACATAATTGTGGTCATAAATGTTATGCAAATATAAACTGCCTATTTACATTCTATTATACCGCTCGTTTGTAAAATTGGTCTGCGCGAGCTGCATCTAACAAATTGACTGTTGATACATATACAAAAAGTGTGAAAAAGAAAACACAACAGTGATTGTATCATTGATACTCTGTATGTACTCTTACATGATCCCTTCAATGGTTTTGTCACATAGGGGGCTGGAGGGACATATTCCCATTTAACAGAAAGGGATTGGTTGCACAGGGTCATGCCCCATGTACCACTCCAGATAATACAGTTCATTCATTCAGGGTAGTGAATGTTCTCCAGATCTTACACGGGACAGGGTTATGACCTTTACCGACCGTTGGACTAGACTAATACAGAGACATGTTATTCAGAAGCTAGGAGGGACAGTTGAGCATGGCTGGCATCCAATTAGTTGAGGCCAGTGCGTATAGAGTCCAAACGATGCATCCATTTGCACTCCCTCACATTTAAGATGGTTTCAATGTTACCCCCTCTGGTGCCAAGATTAGCCTTTTCTACTACTAGCCATTTGAGATCGTCTGGCCCGTGTTGTGCATCTCTGAAGTGTTCCACAAGGGGGGCCCCTTGAACTTCACAACGTATCCTGCTGCAATGCTGCAGAATGCGGGCTTTGACCTTCTGTTGTTTGTCCAACGTATATCATGTCGCACGGACAGATGATTACATAAATGACATTTGTCGTGTTGCAATTACTAAAAGATTTCAGATCAATCTTATGCTGTTTGTGGTTGAACTGTTTTGTTTGAATGGTCATTTTGCAAGCCTTACAGTGGCCACATTTGTAGTGGCCAAGTGTGGGGGGGTAAATTCCATAGCGACTGGATTGATGGTTCCTCCGGTGAATCAAGGAGTGACCGTACCATGTAGTCCTTCACACTTTTGGCCTTCTTGAAAGAATGCATGGGTAATCCCTGCTGTTCCAAGTCGTCTGATATCAATCCCCAATGGTGGTTTATATCCGTCTTGATTGCGTTACTACTAGTGGAGAACGTGGTAACGCAAATCATCCTCTGCATAGAGTCACATTTTCTTTCTTTAGGGGTCAACAGTGTTTCTCTTGGGCTGTACCACGCCCTCTTGCGTGCTCTCTTGACCAGTCTCTTCGGGTAGCCCCTTTGTATGAGTCGATCACTCAGCTCCTCTGATTCCGTCATGAAGTCTTCCTTCTTGGAGCAGTTCCTTCGAATTCTCAGGAACTGACCGAAGGGCAAGTTGTCCCGTAGGCCCCTCGGGTGGTGGCTGTTGTACCGGAGTAGCGAATTACGTTCAGATGGCTTCCGATACAATGTGGTGTATAATAGATTGTTCTCATTCCTAATGGTGATGTCAAGAAAGTCAATCTTCTCTGGGTCACAGTGTATGGTGAACAGTATATCCGCACTCCTCTGGTTAAGCCATGTATGAAAATTTGCCAGCTCCCCTGAGTCGCCAGTCCAGATCATCAATATGTCGTCTATGTAATGCCTCCACAAAGTGACCTGGGTGTGATAAGGATTACTGGTGCAAAATACATTGGAGTGTTCAAAGTGGTCCATATAAATGATCGCCAGGTCTGGAGCAAAGGCCGCCCCCATCACTACACCTTTAATTTGAAGGTAATAGTTGCCCTGAAAAAAGAAGAAATTATGCATCATTGCGATGCGAAGTAGTTTAATGATAAACTCTGTAGGTACAGCCACCGGTGCTGTTCTTCGATCCAGGGCTGACTTCATCACTTCAAGGGCCTGTTCCTGGGGTATACTCGTGTAAAGTGACACGATGTCTAGGGTCACTAGGAGTTGTTGGGCCGGGTTGAAAGGTTGCTGATCCACTAGGTTAATTGTCTCCATTGTATCCCTCAGGTATGCCTTAGTTGTTTCTGCTATAGGTTTTAGAAAGAAATCTACGTATCTACACAGAGGTTCAAGGAGAGATCCGCAGCCCGAGACGATGGGTCGTCCAGGCGGGTTCTCCATATCCTTGTGGATCTTGGGTAGTGTGTAGATCGTTGGGAGACGGGGCTGCTTTTGGTTCAAAAAGAGAAATTCCAAGTTGGAGAGGAATCCTTGCTCTACACCCTCCTTTGTGATTTCCAAGATCTCTTTCTCCAGTTGGCTCTGACCTCAGTTTCCTATAGCTGATTCCATCATGCAATTGGTTGAGGATCTCAGTTGTATATTTGGTAACGTCCTCTACAACAATGGCACCGCCCTTGTCCGCGGGTTTAATGACGATTTCCTTATTCTGCTTCAAGGACATTAGGGCTTCTCGTTCCGTCCTGGTAATGTTGTAGTTGACGTATTTTTTGTCCTTAAGTACTTTGGAGACATCTCTCAGCACCACGCTCTCAAAGGCAAGAATCTTGCTGGTCATCGCATGGGATGGTGGGACAAAGGTGGATGGTATCCTCAATCCTGTCTGTGAACCTACACGCGATGCAGGAGATTGTCTGAAAAAGTAGCGTAGGCGAATCTTCCTGAAGAAGCGGTGGAGCTCAGTCTTAATGGCGAAATGATTCGGATGGGCAGTAGGCACAAAAGATAAACCTTTGCTCAGCACCTTAATCTCTTCTCCTTTGAGAGTGTATGAGGAGATGTTCACTATTGGGATCTCCGGTTGTTTTACCACCTGTAGACCCTGCGGCGGGTTTGGATCTCCCCATGGCTCTCTGGCTGGAACCGAACCTGCTTCTGTGCCCTCATGCGACTTCTCTCCCAGTTGCCGCCGAATTGTTCCTGCTCCCGTTGGGGTCCTTGAAGCCAATTTGCGCTCCTTCCCCTGGGTGGTCGCCATTGTCCCTCGCCTAAAAAGGAGGATGTCCCTGGGGTTGGTACCAATTGTCCTGGTATCTGTAGTCCGAGCTCGTTCCTGGGTGTTCATTGTCACTATTGTTGCTGTTCGAACCGGAGGACTCCGAGAAGGTGGTATATTGTCTCCGGCCCCTGTAGCCACCTCTTCCTCTATTTGAGAAGCGAACTTGATTATCCTGTTTAAAATAATCTTCTTGAAGATAGGGATAGGTACGCTTCTTGTCGTAGTATCGTATGTCTTTCACCAGCTTCTCCAATTTCTTAGTCTGAGTATTCGTCTCAAAATCCTTTAGGGTTTTATCCAAGCGTCAAGGGCATCCTTGGCGTTCACCAGTGAAGAATCTCCAGAGATCTCTAGTTTCAGGGCAGCAATCTCTCTAGTAAGAACCTGTACCTGTTCCAGTGCTGTCTCAACCCCCAGCACCATCCAGTGCCGGGAGCAGTTGTTGGCAACAAAGCTGAAGCCTTCTTTGAATTTGGGCAGGTCTTCAAAGATGGCCGGTTCATTTTTCACCTGGAGACCGATGGGAATTATATTTACCAGTAGATACTGTTTGAGTAAATATCCATGTAAACGGGCACGTACTAGTTTTTCCAGACGCTAAAGGCTCGCAACCTTATCGTTGAGTGTGAAGTCAATGTTGGGAGTGGTGGAAGAAAGGAAATTACTTGATGGGCCCTGTATCAATTGATTGATATAGTCTTCTGAATACGACAAAGTCTCGCTCTCTGTCATGATAAACTGTGAAATAAATTCACAATGTCCCTCGCAGGTCAGCACCTGCTCTGACGTAAGTATAGAAAAAGGGGTAAACCCAAATAGGCCACTGGGACCTGGGTATGGAACAGTACAGTAAGGAAACTGGTCCCAGTAGAACAATCCTAAATCGCACACACACTTAAAACCCAATGGGCACTAACACACTAGTATTTCATAATTTGTAGTTCAATGTTATTTAATCACATTGAACAGAGGTTCATATATCAATGGACATTACAAATTTGTACCAAACAAGTGCCCCACGTAAAAAGGGGAGAAAGGGAAAAGGTAGTGTGCATCAAGTGAGGGTTGAGGGAGTGAAAAGGGAAGGTAGTGACAATTAATCCATCACACTATTATTTACAATAAAACCGGCTTTTCTCAGCCTCACAGTTAGCAAATAATAAATACAAAGCCATTGTTTGTAATAGCACAGTAGGAATTCACTGTTGACCAAACTGGCACACAAGGGAAACAATGTCGACATTTCGACCCCCAGATTGGAGTAGGCTGCTTATGTCCTTACGACGGGGTCTACCTCAGGACTGAATGTGGGGCACCTGAGGATATTAATAAAGGAGATACTTAATTAACAGTATGGATTGAGATTGAAAAGGGTATAGGGTAAAAAGTAACTATAAATTACCGTGCGCCACCCTTAACTTGGTGGTGGAAAAATGTCGGGGGCCCAGCACCAAGAGGAGAGAGCGGAGAAATGGCACCTGTAAGACAAGTTGAGGGCCATCAGGGAAATATCACACACAGTTCGGACTGGTTGTGCAATCTTGCGCAACAATGCGAAAAAACTTACTTGACAAGAATCTTGAGGGTTCCCCACTACTGAAAATCACCTCTTTGCGGCAAAGAAAATGAATAGTTAATATTCAATTCTGATTGGGCCCAGATGAACTCCAAGGTTCTGCAGTTGACTGTAGTATAAACATGGAAAAAAAGAAGAAAAACGGAACCAAAGGTCAACCACCACTATCTTGTTTAAAAATATTGACTAAAATCTGTAAAGTTGCGCGTTAAGTGAAAGTGTTTACCTGAAAGGGAGAAACACATTCACAACTTCCGTAGAGCCCCACGGATGCTGTCAGTTTGAAAATGAGGGAGAAAAGCGAAAGCTATTTTTAGTCTCTTCAAACCTGACAATCAGCGCGATCATAATCGTGGTAGGAGAAAAGTAACAGTGGTGAAAGCATTCGGTACGGTCTACAAAGCCGGCCGGAAAAACTTAAAGTCATAAATACCTGCTGCCTTCCCAGTGCGTCCATCTCTGACAATCGAAACGGAGCACTGGCAACCCTGCCGTTTATGAAGGGGGCTCGACAGCGCCGTGCACGCGCTCATTACATCAGAGCAGCCGCTCCATGCTTGTCAGAAAATGGCAAGTCATTGCGGTGAATACATAGTAGAAAGACTGGTCGGAGACTGCATCCCTTAATAAAGAATAACTCTGTACTGGAACAAGTCCCGCAACGGTAAAAGTTGTGCATACGAGGGAAATGGAGACAAATATCTCAAGCCATATTGGCAGTGTTATGGATTGGATAAGTCCACCCCTTACTAATAATTAAACTGTGGATGCTGAACAGCATTCGGCTACTAGATAGAGACAACTCATTTGTATTCTGTTGACACCATGAGGTGTGTAGTACTGTCTGCCTATACCAAGAGAGTATCAGTTACACACACAATTGTACAATCATCGTCATAGATGTTATGCAAATGTAAACTGTTTAATTCCATTCTAGTATAACGCTCGTTGGCAAAATTGGTCTGTGCGAGCTGCATCTAACACATTGACTTTTGATACATAAACATAAAGTGTGAAAAGGAAACACAACAATGATTGTATCATTAATACTCCATCCCTTCAATAGTAATGTCACATGGGGGGCTGCATATAACAGGGAGTATCAGCTCCACACATAATTGTGGTCATAAATGTTATGCAAATATAAACTGCCTATTTACATTCTATTATACCGCTCGTTTGTAAAATTGGTCTGCGCGAGCTGCATCTAACAAATTGACTGTTGATACATATACAAAAAGTGTGAAAAAGAAAACACAACAGTGATTGTATCATTGATACTCCATATGTACTCTTACATGATCCCTTCAATGGTAGTGTCACATAGGGGGCTGGAGGGACATATTCCCATTTAACAGAAAGGGATTGGTTGCACAGGGTCATGCCCCATGTACCACTCCAGATAATATAGTTCATTCATTGAGGGATACAATGGAGACAACCTAGTGGATCAGCAACCTTTCAACCCGGCCCAACAACTCCTAGTGACCCTAGATATCGTGTCACTTTACACGAGTATACCTCAGGAACAGGCCCTTGAAGTGATGAAGTCAGCCCTGGATCGAAGAACAGCACCGGTGGCTGTACCTAGAGTTTATCGTTAAACTACTTCGCATCGCAATGATGCATAATTTCTTCTTTTTTCAGGGCAACTATTACCTTCAAATTAAAGGTGTAGCGATGGGGGCGGCCTTTGCTCCAGACCTGGCGATCATTGCCCCACATTCAGTCCTGAGGAAGACCCCGTCGTAAGGACATAAGCAGCCTACTCCAATTTGGGGGTCGAAACGTCGACATTGTTTCCCTTGTGTGCCAGTTTGGTCAACAGTGATTTCCTACTGTGCTATTACAAACAATGGCTTTGTATTTATTATTTCCTAACTGTGAGGCTGAGAAAAGCCGGTTTTATTTTAAAAAATGGTGTGATGGATTTATTGTCACTACCTTCCCTTTTCACTCCCTCAACCCTCACTTGATGCACACTAACTTTTCCCTTTCTCCTCTTTTTACGTGGGGCACTTGTTTGGTACAAATTTGTGATGTCCATTGATATATGAACCTCTGTTCAATGTGATTAAATAACATTGAACTACAAATTATGGAATACTAGTATGTTAATGCCAATTGGGTTTTAAGTGTGTGCGATTTAGGATTGTTCTACTGGGACCAGTTTCCCTACTGTACTGTTCCATACCCAGGTCCCAGTGGCCTATTTGGGTTTACCCCTTTTTCTATACTTATAGAATTATCCTCAGCATAAATCTTTACCTCGTGGCACAAAGCATGGACATATAGACTAAAAATAGCAGATAACACACCACAGAGAGCTCGTCAAACTAAGAAAGTCTCACAGTACAGATGAATTGTTAATTTAACAAATCAGATCCAAATATCAGGGGAGTCTGGGAGTATTGCTGTTAGTTATCTCAGAAGGCTGAGTTATTAAATTAGGCTTTAGTCTTAATGGAAAAGAAAATTAAATGATAGTACAATGACCTAGAAAAGAATATGAAGGTACCCTTGTTCTGATTAAGTTGACTTTGCAGAAGCAGATATATCACAACACAGTGGAAGGCACATGTTGTTTAGCTTGCACTGATGCAAAGATGATGCAAGGTTATATGTGTGCCGTTGTGGGGACCCGTACTCTGTATGCCGACAGTGTTTCTTGTTGCCCAACGATTTAACATCAATCGTCATTAGGACAGGAGACTGCTAGTGGCTTTTAAACTGGCGGTCCACGCTAGGGGCTGGACTTAAAAAGTTGGCGGCGAAATCTGTTTACCACTGCTAAATGTTGCATTTTATGCAGTATTGTGAAAAGCACATAACTTGGGAGTGCCGGATTGCACTGGTAAATTGTGGTTCTTTCTTTTCCCACTGTTGCTTTTAATACACAATGTAAAATAAAGTTGGAATCTTGCATAAAATTAGTGATACCGAAATTTCACAAGACAAAATATTGCTCTTTTAATGAGGTAAAAAGCAAAAAGTTATGGTTCAGGACGATACATTTTTAAGTATTCTGCTTGGTATATCAATAACCAACTGAGTACTAAATGCTGTTATTAGGCCTCAAAAAGGCATTTTTGAAAATAGTTTATGGCGAAGCAAGAGAACAAATTGCAGCATTCAGTGCTTAAAAATACATTATCGCCAGCCAGCGAAATGTATGTAATCAAACATGCATGTATGAAAGACTTTGAAAAAAATGTAAAAAAAATACGCAGTTTTCAATAAATGTCGAAAATCAAGACATTTTTCAATAAAGCTGTGTAAACAGAAGTATTTGGGGATCTCATAAGATGTCGGCTCCACCTCTTGTTTTTGTAACTTGCAAGATGCCCTTTGCTTCGCTTAGATTTTGCTTAAGAAGATGAACTACTAAGAAAAATAACAGTTATATGAGCTTGCTCATTTCATAGCTCTCTTACTTCATCCGTTATTGTTATTATATTTCCCATTCTTTATTATTAACAAATCACTGTTCACTTCCTGAACGGAATGTCTCTTTATTAAAACAGGTCACCATTTATTTTGGCAACAACCCGCCACTTTGAACCCTTCACCTCAACATCCCCCACCACGTAATTATTAAGGGAATCATGGTGGAAAACAATGGAAGTGCTTGGACTAGTAGCAAACGTCTGAACTGGAAAGGGTTCAAAAGGCATTGTAAAGAGAAGACATTTTAAATATACAGTTTTAAAACGGGTGTGTGTGTCTGTGTGTGTGCCTGTGTGTGTTGCTCTATTATTTTTTATAGAGGTTATTTTTTCCTCCGTAAGTTCATCTTTTTAGTTGTATGTTCCCTCGGCTATTCTTTAGACAGCCATCAGTAGACATTAATGCCGGGAAACAGCCTTTACAACGCGGACAGAGCCACCCGTGCCATTTCCCTGTAAGCGCAACCATGCTTCTTGTGTTAACCATATGCATATGCATGGTTAAGGGAGTATGCGGTCTAGATGCGCGAATGGATGGGCACAGGAAGAGGAAGGATCGGGAGAGGACGCGGACTGGTAAGTGGAGCTGGGGCCGGCTTTTGGGGGTGGGGGCTAGTTGTGGGGGAGGGTAGTTTTTAGGGCTCAGGGGGTCGGGGTTCATTATAAGGCAGGGGGCTGGGGTTTAGGACTTAGGGCAGGGGGCCGGGGTAGTTTTAGGCTTTATGGATGGGGCAGTTTTTAGGGCCGGGGGGTCGGGTTGTTTATAGGGCAGGGGCCAGGGTTATAGGGCTCAGGGCGGGGGGTCGGGTAGTTTGAGGTTTTAGTGATGGGGTAGTTTTTAGGGCTCGGGGTCGGGTTGTTTATAGGGCAGGGAGCAGCGTTTTGGGGCTCAGGGCAGGAGGGTCGGGGTAGTTTGAGGTTTTAGTGATGGGGTATTTTTAAGCACTCGGGTTGGGTTATCTATAGGGCAGGGAGCAGGGTTTTAAGGCTCAGGGCGGAGGGGTCGGGGTAGTTTGAGGTTTATGGGGTGGGGGTAGTTTTTAGGGCTCGGGGGGTCAGGTTGTTTATAGGGCAGGGGCCAGGGTGTTAGGGCTCAGTGCGGAAGTGCTGGGGCGTGATCTTTACCACACATCCCTTTATTAATCATGCCTTTACCATGAAATTGTGTGGTAAAGGCATGCATGGTAAAGGCATGCGTGGTAAAGGAATACGTTGTTCAGGCGCATTCGTTGTTCGGGCTGCGTTGCAGAGGCACGTATGGATTAGCCATGCGTACCTCTGTCATACAACCCTTAATGGCTACCCTAGTTTAGTTCCTAATGTAAAGTCACGTGACTCGAAAAGACAGAGTAAAGTGAGTGACATGACATCATACAAGGATTTAGTCTTACTTAATTTAAAGTATTGGAGTTGCTAATGACTCTCTAGCCCAAAAAAACAACAAAATACAAAACACATAAAATACAAAAAAACAGCAAACATATAAATGCAACAAAAAATATAAACTTTGCTGATAGCCAAACTCGAATATAGAAAAAAAACATTAAAAAACCCATACAGCACAGTTTGCATATAATTTTCCAAGCAACAAGGAAAGGACACACTGCTTGCTTGTCAAGCATCCATATTTATTTGTGGCAAATATTCAAATTGTCAAGAGTAATAAAAATGATGTAGGCTTAACAGGGTGAAAAGAAAAAACATAGGTACTACTATCCTGCCTCATTTGTTGTTACTTTCATGTTACTCCAACAACCGAAAAAATATTAAAACAGTCACAAATATATATTTTTTTTAAATCTGCATAGGCTAGGTGATGAAGTGCATTTTGCACATAGTTTGTTTCACAAAGCTTTTTTTATTTTGTGGAAAATACATAGGAGGTGAAAAAGTTACATTTATGCTGTGCTTAAGCAAACAGGAAATACACAGCATTTGCACCACCTATGATTACCAAAAGTGTGTTAGGCACCAAAGCAGGCATAGTCCTTGCTCACAATATGTGGGGGCATTTTCACTATGACCCCATAAATTGTACCATTCAGAATCTAGGAACTGGCAGCCACAAAAGAAGGTATGATGTGCATAAGGTCGTACGTCAAAATATCAACCATAAAAATATTGTGGTACTTAATTAGGTAAAAATATCATCATCAAAAACATACACTTTACATACTTATAATGTAATGTAACAAAATATTGACTACAAAATATCATATCCAAAATATTGATAGCTCAGTAAGTATATACATTTATACAGCATTACTTAGGTACAAAATGAATTATTGTTTCTAAAAAGTGATATATTTTAAAAACTACATATAACATTAAAATGTATATATTTATTAATTTAAAGCTTTAAAATTAATTGAAAATATTCTAAAAATACATATACTTTTCTAATTTAATAAGCCTTAATACATAATGTACATATAATTTCTTGCATAAAAAAACATTTAAAAATAAAAACAAATACAACATGATTTAGTTTAAAAAATAAACAATATATAATTATTAATCACCTGTTAAAAAACAAACATACTTACCTTAGTAAACCCTTATTTTATAAAATCTACAACATTGGTATGCTTAAAACTATCACAGCCATTGATCATTTGAAAAAAACACAATTGGACACATAAATAATGAAATCAGTATTAACTGATATAAAACATCATTTAAACTTTACATACTCAAAATGTCTAAAAACAATTCTAGAGGAATATACATTAATTGATGCTAGTTCAATTCAAAATCTGCATTAAAAACAACCTTACAAGCTGTAGATGACAGCATTTCAAATACACTATTCGGACTCTAATCCAACTAACATTAAAAAATGCATACATTGGATAGGGGGTCAGATACACTATTCTTCCTCCAGTCCAACAAACGTTAAAGAAAGCGCATATATTTAGGGGTTCAGATTTACTATTCTTCCTCCAGTCCAACAAACACTGAGGAAAGTGCATACATTTAGGAGGGAGGAAGTCAGATTTTTATTCTAACTGAAGTCAACAAAACACTGGGGAAAGGGAAGATATTTGGGGAGTCTGATTTACTAATATTACTCCAGTCCAACAAACACTGGGGAAAGTGCATTGGAGATGGGGGTCAGATTTACTCTTTTTCTCTAGACCAACAAATACCAGAGAAATTACGTATATCTTGGAGGTTTACATTTACTATTCCTACCCTAGACCAACTGGGGAAAGTGCATATATTTTGGGGGGATCATATCTACTATTCTTACTCCAGTCCCACAAACACTGGAGAAAGAGCTTATGTTTAGGGTGGGGTCATATTTACTATTATAAGTCCAATCAAATAAACATTATGGGAAGCTGGAAACTTTTGAAGGATTTAAATGCAATATTCCTTCCAATCAATCAATACTTCATTGTATAAGTTAGATTAAAAAGCACGCATGAAATCAATAGAACAGTAATACATTCAAATCTGAAATCAATGGGCCTGATTCAGGAAAGGTAAACTTAGACTTGAAGTCTAAGTTTAGACCTGAAGTCTAGCTTCACAAAGGTGAACACAGAGATAGGATATTTCTATCTTTTTATTTACGGAGTTCTGCACTCCGACTGCGGAGTCTACGCACTCTTAAACTTAGTATTAAAATGCAGTTTTGTGAATTCCAGAACAAACATAAACTTGCACAAAAGTGTAAGTTTACCTTTGTTAATGAGGCCCTAAGTTTACACCTGAAGTCTAAGTTTAGACCTAAATTCTAAGTATACACCTAAAGTCTAAGTTTAGACCTGAAGTCTAAGTTTAGACCTGAAGTCTATACTTAGACTTCAGGTCTAAACTTAGATTTTAGGTCTACACGTAGAGAGCAACAACACGTTTAAAATCTCGAAATCTGCATTTTCTGTCTACCCATGCGGATTTCCACGTGGGAACTGAGGTGCCCATTACGATGTCGGTGGGACCGGCACCGATGTGCCGTCAGTGTCGGTCCCACCGACATCTCTATTCGCGGTCAGACCGCTGCATTAGGATGCGGTCGGTTGGACTGCATTGGCCCAGGGACCGACCAAATGCTTTCGACAGGCTCAAGGAGCCCGTCGTGCGGTTGGCCTGATCGCATTCCCCACAATGGAGGCGGTGCCTTTTGAGGCACCGCCATGGGGATTACGATCCACCTTTCTGCCAGCCATTTCACGTCGGTTCTTCCGATGTAAAAAGGCTGGCGGAAAGGCTTTTTTGGGGCCCTTAGCAAGGCCCCTGTTCCCTGTGGCCCTCCGCTATGGGCCCTGGGGGGCACCTGTGGTGCCCCCCTAAACATTCCTGCAGCGTGTGGGGTGCCTGCCACAGTGTGCAGGGAAAAAAAATTGCCTTTTGGCATTGGGGCTTGTGCTGCGGCCCTTTTCCGGGCCACAGCACAAGCCTCAATGCAAAGAAGCATGTTTCCGACCACCTCCACAGCGGTCGGATCGTAATTTGACTGGTGGCCCGCCATCGTAATCGGCCCCAAAGTCTTTTGTTGGAAATGTATCCATTCTAAGTAAAAAATATTTTTGCTTTAAATTAAGAGAAAAATAAACTTTTAGATATTATGTTAAACAGGTAAAATGTAAGAGTTTAAGCCAATGCAACCATGCACTTTTTTCGGCTAAAACGGCTTTATCACAAAGTTGCCAGGCTAGCTTTACACTCTTATTAACCATGTGTTTGAAAATGGCAAGCGAGACTGGTGCAGACCACAGATCGATCAGACTCAACTTAATTAATGAGGAATCTAAATATTTGAGCCAAGGATTATCCAGTCTGGGATGCACAACTTCCTGCCATATGTGGTAATTCAGTGTACTTTCTGATGCCTCCTTCATCCTATTACAAAATGTAATGTAAGCACCTCGCCGAGCTAGTTGTGACACTAGGCAAAACTCTGAACGTACTTGGGCTGATTAAGTATTCCTTGGTAATCTGAAAAGATGTTTGAACAGAGTCGTTTGTATAGAGTCCAGTAATTTTGCATCTTTCCCTCTACAAATTTCAGATCCATACGTCAGTGATGGAAGGAGCTTACCACTAATAGGTATGAGTGTAAGCTCTAAATAAAGGAAGCTTGAATTATTTTGGAGAATAACAAAAGCAAAAAGCAAAGTTTTAGACTTCAGCTTTATTCCTTGCAGATGAGACTTAAAAGAACCCGGCTGTCAAACATGACTCCCAAACAGGAATAGTTATCAACTGATTCTGTTTTTTATTTATTTTAATTTACTCAGCGAAGGAGGTTATCATCCTTTCAAGCCCCAATGAAGTCTTGCTTAAAAGAACAATATAATCTGCATATTGGAGACTTGATATCGGTTGCCAATTTAGGGCCTCATTATGATGTTGTTCGGAAAGCATTCCAACCCACTTCTTGTCGGAATGGTTTCCGATCGATTCGGGTTCGGGGAGTCCGACAGACCGATTATGATGGTTCCGAACACCGTTCGGTCGGACCCCCATTGACTTCAATGGGAACCTGTCTTCCGACCGACAACACAGGCTCCCATTGCAAAAAGGGGTGGTTGCAGAAAACCCTGCACCCTGTGGTGGGCACCCAAAGGTGCCTGCCACACTGTGCATGGTTTGAAAGAGGGGTCCCATGGGTACCCCCACGGGTCCCAACCGGAGGCATCAGGGTGAAGGGGGGCCTGCTACAGGCCCCCAAAGTCGGTTTCCGATAGCCTTTTCGTGCCAGACAGACCGAGTCAGAAAGGCTGTCGGAATCCGACATCATAATCGGTCAGTCGGAAACGCTGTCCATTGAGCTGTGCGAATCGGCACCAACTGACTAGGAGTCTCCGAAACCTGGTCGGAACCGTGTCTGAATGACCAAACGGTTTCATTCTATCATAATCGGTCAGTCGGAAATGTTTCAGAGTCGGTCGGAAACATGGGTTCCGACAGGGGTTAGGAAAATCCGAATGCCATTCGGAGCCTTTCCGACCGACATCATAATGAGGCCCTTAGTTGTGGTGGATTAAAAGAGGGTTTGGTGAGCCAATCATTTAAATCAGCTGTGTACAAATTAAATAATAAGGGCGCCAAGACACATCCCTGTTTAAGCTTAATATCAGTCTTCTATGTGACTGTAGAACCATCCCCCAATATCACAACAATCCATGTATTCATGTATAACATCTTAATTGCCCTTAGCAATGAAGTCGCAATGTTCGATTTTTTAAGCTTAGCCCACAACCTTTGTCTTTGGACCTTCTCAAAGGCTGTTTTTAGACCTATAAAACAGGTGTGAAGGGTAAATTTACCAGTGTGGAACTTTTCAATCAGTATGGAAAAAGCAGTTAAGTTTAAAATCGTATCACACCCTTTTTGAAAGTCCATCTGTTCCATTGGGAGGAGGTTAAGAGGCCCTACCCATGCCTGTGAGTCCTTCAATAAAAGAGATGCAAACATTTTTGCCTCTTTCTCTATCAGGGCAATTACCCTATAATTTGCACGGTTTCCTGAATGACCGGACTTTAAGATTGACTGCAATACTGTTACTCTCCAGGTGTGTGAGATATCATTAAAGAGTAGGCAATGACTGTATAAAGAGGTCAAAACCGCTGCCCAGAATTTCTCATTTTCCTTGAAGAGGGCTGCGGGCAAGTCATTAGGACCAAGGGCAACATCTTTTTTTGACTTCTTCTTGGCCATACAGGCTTGGTTGTCATTAAAGGTTATAAAAGAGTCTTCATTCATGCTGTCACTCTGCCCCTGCTCATGTCCTGCTAATCTGTTGTTACCATAGAGTTGTTTAATGTGATTGATCCAGACGTCCTCCGGTATATTTTCATTCTAATTACAGTCTATCAAGAATTTGAAAGGTTAATGCTTACAGTACATACACTGGAGATTATGGAGAATATGAATACTGCTGTCAAGGTGATAGATTAGTGGCCTAGTGCATTACTACATTGGCATGAGTTCAAGTCACTTTGAGTCTTATTTCTGGGTTAGCGCTGGTTCACCTGTACAAGAAGGCATGTACCTAATTCACTTAATGCCTTACAATTGTGAGCTTTGCTAAGGATGTCCACTCTCACTTTTATTTGCCACTCGGCCTTCCCGTACTACACATTTGTTCTGTTTCTCCTTACTCAGTCCCTCAGTTACCTTACAACTGTTTAGTCTGACAAGTAGTTATTGCTGTGTGCTGTTTCTTTTTCCTCACTCTGCAGGTACTGATGCTCATATGAGTGGCTTTCGCTTGGTTGTTGGGAATGTCTCCTGGTCCTCTGCAGCGATTACCACAGCCCCATGGCGAAAGTACAGGTAGAAGAATAAATAATTGGGAAAATCTTTGCCATTGTTATTCCATAGAATGTGGGCATTCATTTTGATTATCTTACGGTTTACTGTCCAGTATGCAATTAGGTCTTCAATGCCATCAGCCACGATGGTGGTTTCCAATATGGAATCCCCGTTTACCTTCTGAACGCTATTTACCCAGTGATAGATATCTCTATATATCATTACCCGAAAAGAGGCCAGAGCAGCTGTGCTTCTTTCTCTCCCCTTCTCTATTCTCCCCTTTATAATCCTCTGTGTTTAGCCATACAGCGACAGGACTTACAACAGAAATGGGAGAGTGGGGTACATGTCTTATTTAAATCTTCTTGATTTCTGACACAGGCCAACAAACATTGAGGAAAGTGTGTATATTTGGCGGGGAGATTAAATGTAATATTTTTACTCCAGTCCAAATACCACTGGGGAAAGTTCATAAATTTGGTTGGTGGTTGAGTGAAGAGGTCAGATTTAGTATTCCAACTCCAGTACATCAAAACTGGGGAAAGTGCATCTGTTTGCAGGGTCAGAATTGCTATTCTAACTAAAGTCCAGCAAACATACAAGTGCATAGTTTTGGGGAAGGGTCACATTAAATATTCATTATGCTAATCCACATTCATATATAAATATATATATATTTAAAACATTCTAATAAGTTAACAAATTAGATCTATAAATTAAGAACCTGTAATGTAAATTATACATGTGTAATGAAATATTTATAGTTTTGCTTAATAAATATTCATTTTTATTATTAATTTAAATTTAAATTTTACAAATATTTAAAGAACCAAACCTTGTATACATTTTAATATCCATTATTAGGAATATAGACTATCAACATGCCCAAAAATAAAGATAGTCATTAAAATATTTTTAAAAACTGACAGAAAAACTAAGAACTGTTTTTCAATTAAATGCATTACAATTCAAATACACTATTACATTAATTATATACATTTTACAAATACATTATAACTGTAAATATAATTTCAAAATACATAAATAATTGTTTTTTTAAAAACCAAAACCACTCCAAACCATTAAAATATACAAATCAAAATGAAATGAAAACTAATATAAATTATAATTTGGAGATTATTACAAAACCGATAAAATGATGCATTTATTTAATTCTTTAAAAATAATTGCAATAATTAATATTTCTTGTAAATACAAAAACTAATCACCCATTTACAATAATTAAACATTGCTGGAAATTTCCCTTTTGGTAGGATAACCCTGGATTTTTTGCCCTTTTCTGAACCATGTTTATGTTGGCCATAGATCTCTGCCTACCAGTAGAAATGTTCTTGTGCTCCCCTCTTTTTGAATGTTGAACTTGGTATACATCAGATTGGCATATTTAACCTACCTATAAGTCCCTAGTATATGGTACAGAGTGTAGCAAGGGCCTGCAAGTTAAATGTCACTAGTGGGCTGCAGCACCCATTGTGCCACCCACTGCAGTGACCCAGCAAACTTGAGTCCAGGCCTGCCATTGTAGCCTGACTGTACAATTTAAAAACTGCAAATCTGACCTGTCAAAATAACCACTTTTGAAAGGCCTAAAACTTCCCTTTAAATATTTACATGTTCCTCCTAAATAGAACGTATTGCCCATAAGGCAGAGTGCACTATATTTAAAAGTAGGGCATGTAAAAGTTTCATGTTAAATATATCCTGAATAGAACCTCAAACCTATTTTATGTGTAGCAAGGCTGGCTGGTCTATAGGAAAACACTAGGATGCAATATTAAATACTTATACTGCATATCGGGAATGAGGCTAGCTAGAAAATAATGTTAAATAACTATTTTTAATATCTATTAAAAATACAATTTAATGGTGAAGTCAGATTGTTTCTAAATGTTACGGAAAGTCACTTTTAGAAAGTTACCTTTGCTCTGCCTGAAGTCCTTGGATGCTAAATTTGCATTTTGTTCTCCTACTTCTGCCAGCCAATAATTAGTATTTGAATAGGTGTGAATGAGGTGCGAACTTGCTCCATGGAGCAAACAATAGGTTGACCTGAATGTGCAGAGATGATCCACACTGGCGTATCATAGCAAGGGGGGGGGGGGCGGAGGGGGGCGTTGGGCCCCGGGCGGCACGAGTTTCAGGGGCGGCGGCCGTCGCAAAATTCATTGCCAGCACACCCCCCCCTCAGCGCGGCGGCAAAAGACAGGGACCGCCACAGGTGGCAGAGTGCCTAGCTACGCCACTGATGATCCATCTTATCCTGACAGACTATAC
This sequence comes from Calotriton arnoldi, assembly GCA_963921515.1. NCBI lineage: Eukaryota > Metazoa > Chordata > Amphibia > Caudata > Salamandridae > Calotriton > Calotriton arnoldi. Next base: position 23,159 of record CAWUFW010015298.1, on the reverse strand, counting down.
AGAGTGGCTGGGAGATCCTTATTGACATAAGAGAATACAATTCTGCTTGAGTGCAACATCCTGCTTACAGGCCTGCTGTTTTTTACACTTTTGACACTTGCGCCTCTTTTTGACATTAAAGTGTCAAAGCCTGTTTGACAAAAAGAAGTCCGGATGCCAAAACAGTTTGTGTGTTTTCACTCTCTGGTTGCTGATGAAATAGCGCTGGGCCTTACAATGTAATTTCTAAGTCAAGTTTTTAAAGATTTTTCCCCATTGGTCATATGGACCTTTGCTAGCTGACATCAAGCATTGAAAGGGAGAAAACATCAACAATGCATTTCTAACTTGTGAAGCCCAAGTGACTCCACAATAAGGACCAGGAATCGCCGAATATGGTTAAAGGGTTTTATTTGGATTACCAATCAATCGAATATATTTGCAGATCAAAAATAAGTTCAATAAGTACATCCATACAATGGGTAAGCTGAAATGTCTCAGTGAGTTAAGGCGCATCAGAGTGAGATACAGAATTGTAATAGCCACTACAATACAGAAAGAAATTAAAGCAAACAGGTTTTCTATAAAGAAACTTCCCTTCTCTCTTCTAAACATAAGTCAGATATAGGATCATCTAATAAGGGTCTCTAATTCGGGAGCATAGAAGGTGTCAGCATGATCAGACTTCAGTGGAAGTCTAAAGAAAAAGGAAATGAGAGTTTAGCATAAACCTTCACACTTGTGAGAATATGGCAAGCAGAAAAGTCTGTACCTCTCTAAGTCTAACGGGAATCTGCATGCCTTCCAACTGTGAGAACACCAATTTAAAAGTAACAGGAGACTCAAAAAGTACTTATCTCCCTTCACACCACCATTAACCAATCAGACTATTACATGAATGCATCTGCAACATACCTCCAATTTCCCAAAGCATCGAATTGAGACTGCGGTTCTCAACCTTGAACATCTTGCCATCTTGTACATGATTAACAGAAAGCCTCTTTCCATCATTGTTTCTCCACGTTCACCGTCAAGGTTCCCTCTAGGCCTCTCTATCAGCAGTCTAACTAACAAAATAATAAACCTGCAAGAAAAGGAAAACATGCTGGCAAAGCAAGATGCATTTCAACTGAGACATGTAGTCAGGCTAACTTTATATAAGAATTTAATGTGCACTTCAAATACATGGTTATACATGCAAAAGTGTAACTTGAAAAATAAATGTAAAACATTAGCAAAACAATACGTGTTTGCATATGGAAACATAACTTGAAGTGTAAGTGTAAAACGTGAATAAAGAATACATGATTGCGTGTTTAAACAGAACATTAGTGCACATTTGTATAAATTTGTAGTCTCTACAGTGAATACATTTCATGAATAAGCTTTAATGCTTCACACACATTAATGAAGTTAAGGTACACAGTGAATATGTCAAATGCACGTATATAATCGCATTTCTGTGACATGTAAGGGTGGTGTCTAAATTCCACTGCTCCATTGAAAACTCAGCTTGTTCTACCAGACGTCTGCCTCTGAGGTTGCTGTGGGTACAGGTTCTGCGTAAAACTGGATTGTAGTGTTAGAAGTGGGAGGATACTCAGATTACCTTAGTACTCTCCCCACACACACTCCCTGCCCTCAGAGCCAAAGTTTAGTGTGTACGAAGACTTTGTCCATCTTGAAAATACCCAAAGTGGGTAGGGTCAGTATGAGAAGTTGGCCTGGTAGATGATGTCCACTAATTTAAGTGGGAACCTTGCACCAGTATAAAAAAACCCTTATGGTGATTTAAGAGGTCAAAGATAACCTTAGAAAGCTATCCAAGTGGTAGCTGTGGAGAGCAGCCTTCAGGCTTAGTCTTGAAGGAATGTTAAGCAGCTTGTTTTACCAGAATGCAATCTTATTGTATTGGTTAAATGAAAGGAGAACCACACAGTAGTTATAAAAATATGTATTTATTATTATAGCACACCTTAAATAACTCACAGTATCTGCTACACGCAGATAAACACAAAGCACACAATACTGTAGCACAGAAACAAACATAAGTAGCACTAATACACAGTGAGCTCCAGGGGGAGACCAAGCCATATACTAAAATAGTAGTATAAGAACCACGACTCGGGGCGGAGCTTGCTCGCGACCAAAATGGCCGCTTGAGCCTTGAGCTCCGTGTTGCTGACACACTATCCTGCACTAATCCGACAGCCCTAAGACGCCTAACTACCTTGCAGCCGATATCTAATTACCGGAGCACTCCCGCGAGGCAGGGATCGTACCCCGACTCCTCCCGGCCCTACCACCCCGAAGATATCGGTGTTTGATGGCGGCGTCCCTCAGGGCCTGTAGCCCCCGTCCTCGCGTGGTGCTGGAGGCGGAGCAACGTCATTGTGCGTGCCCCGATCGGACTGGGAGTCGGCTCGGCGCCTGAACTCCCGGCGAACCTGGCTCCAGTAACGTCTCCCAGCGGGTGCGAGTGGAGTATACTGTGCTGGGAGGCCTGCTGGGCTGACGCGCTGGTGACTCGGAGGGACTCCGGCTGTGCTGGGAGACGGCGCGAGGCCCCCTGCAGCACACCAGAGTGTGGTGGCAACACCGGTGAGTGCAGCTGAGACGAGGGAGAAGAACTGTGCCCATTGGCCCTGAGTGATCCAGGTGAGAGGGCCTGGGGGCTTAAAGAAAGCGGCCAGAGGGACGGATCAGGAATGGTGACCTGGTTCCCAGTGGAACCACTATTGTGTGGAAATAGGCGAGGCGCATGATACCTCCACCACATAGGAGGCACACAAGGGGACAGCTGCGCTAGAACCAGCAACAGAAAAGGGAAACGGACTGTTGTGGGGAGAGCGGAGGAGAACAAACCTACACCTCGGTGGGGGTGCCCCACTGGGCGACATCAAGGCACTGAGAGAGACGCCTGACAGTGGCATGAGGGCTGCTTTTTGCCGCCGATAACTAAGGGCCAGCGCATGGGAAAAGCTGAGGTGCTTGAAGGCGGAAGTCTCGGCAAGGAGAGACGTGGCGCAGGGCAGGAGCTGCGTCGCGGAGTACACGTGGTGTGAAACCCCAGGGGTGACTCCCGGAGAGGTGTTGGAGACTGGAGGTGCGGCTGAAGAATCGCTGCGCTGCAGAACAGAGGCCTGCTGCTGCATAGACGAGACCATAGCAAGGGAACCAGCTACGCAGAGGCTTGAGGCTGAGGGTGGACCTGGTGGCTGGACCGGTTGCGCAGTCCAGCTTCTTGGGGCATCGCACAGGCTTTCTGCAGCCGGAGTGCCTGGGAGTCTCCGGAGTGCATAACTTACGCCTGGGCCAAACTGAGAGCGTGCCTCGGGAGGGGTGACAACGTGAGCCCTGGACGGGCAGACCTACCGTGGAGTAAATATGGGCAGAACGGATAAATCGCAATCTAAGCTCTCCTTTGAGCAGAAACGCTCTAAGTCTCATGACGCCACGACTGAGGAGGCCTCTAGGCCTCATCCCCCTCCTGAAGGAGACCCGGATATCCGAAGTATGCTTCTATCAATGGAAAGAAGTCTGCAAAGTGGCATAACCGCTCTGGGCGCTAAAATGGATACACTCTCATACCGGATGGACAGGATGGTAGAACGCCTGGACAAACACGCGGAGAGGTTGGATATGTCTGAGCGGAGACTTACAGAAGTGGAGGAAGCGCGCACTACGCTGGACTCGGACCATAAACAGCTTGGGAAGGTCATGCGAGTCCTACAAGATAAGACAGAGGATTTGGAGGCCCGCTCGCGACGCTGCAACCTTAGAATCACTGGTCTTCCGGAGACGACCTCGACTGGGAATATGGAACTCTTCGTCGAGAAACTACTAGTTACCTTATTGGGAGAGGGAGTGTTCTCCAATATGTTTGTAGTAGTGAGGGCGCACCGCTCTCTGGGGCCTCGCCCGCCCCCGGGACAGAGATGTTGCCCTACGAATGGCCCGGGAAAAACAGGCACTGGTGTTCGAGGGATCGGCGTTATCCCTATTCCCGGATTTCACCGCTAGAGTGCAGGAGGCACATAGACAATTTGCACCTTTGAAAAAGCAGCTGCGCGAACTGGGACTGGATTATGCCATGTTGTACCCTGCTAAACTGCGGATTAACAAGCAGGGTCGCTCACACATCTTCACAGACCCGAAGGTCTTACAGAAGGCACTATAAGATTGGTCCAAAGAACAACGCCAGAGCCCGGAACGACAACCGCAGGATGAAGCGGCAGGAGGATTACTGGAAGAACAGGACTGAAACGCACATATGCTCTTCGGCCGTGGGACATTATGGGAGTGCGATGGGCAGGGTGATGATGAGCGGAGTTGCGGGCGGAAAGCCTAATGTCTGAAGACTTCGGATCAGGTACACTTTGGGTGTGATAAGCTGTAGGATCTCAAGGAGTAGTATTGAGATGGTAAACATGGTCCAGGCGAATTGGACCTTACAAGACTGTCACGCCCGGATGGCCCTGAGGCTGAGAGGAGGTAAGCTGAGGGTACAACAGACGGGTACAGGGCAGATTGTGCCATACCAGTTATCCAAAACGTACTGGGGAATGCACTTGGTGCTACGGTGCGCAAGCCCGTGAACTGGGTTGGATCAGGTTACGCAGCTCGGGACTGCACAGACATGTGGTGTTGGATCTTAGAGGCTGTGTCACTATTTGTCGGCGACGGGGGGGGAAGGTCAAGTGATTGTTTGCAATTGACAGATTGGAGTTCAAGAGCGACCTCTGCCCACGAGTGACACACACCAGAATAGAAAATCAAGTTTTGGGGGGGAGGTAGGGGGGGGATAAGTGGGAGTTCTTGGGGATGCAACGCGACCGAGTTGGGGGAGGTCAGCTGTGGGAGGGGGGAAGGGGAGGAAGGGTAAGGGCAATGTTAATTTTGATGTTAGCAATGATAGTTAGGTTTTTGTACGGTGCACACAACACACGCAAGCTACACAGGTCAGGACGCAATACCCGCGCAGCAAAGCAAGATGACGTCACCTAGCGGAGCATCGGCTCCGAGAACAATAGACTCCCTCCGCGCATTGTCATGGAACGTTAGAGGGCTTAACGACCACCGCAAATTACGAAAAGTGTTGAACTATCTGACTAGACAGAACATAGATGTAGCTTTACTACAGGAGACTCATCTCCCACTGAACAGTGCGATGCTCCGAAGTAGAGGTCTTCTGGGTAATATCAACGCCTCGGGCTTTACAACCCAAGCCAGAGGGGTGCTGACCTGGGTTAATCCCAGATTGGAGTATGTGATTGAGCAGTTGCTGGCGGACGCAGATGGCCGCTTTGTGATATCCAAGTGCAAAGGAAGGGGAGTAGAACTGATTATAGTGAACGTTTATGGTCCCAATTATGACTGCCCGGAGTTTTACACGACATTGGCTACTACAGTAAGCAGTTATGAAAGAGCACAATTCCTATGGGGCGGGGATTTTAATTTAGTCAGAAACACAGAGATGGATAGATCAGAGGGCCCGGTGAGGAGGCCGGCGGCGGCCGCTAGAGCATTAGAAAGTGTTTTGATTAGTAGGGACCTCTGCGATGTCTGGAGGGAAGGGCATCCAGAAAAGGGGGGTTTTACGCATTATTCCACCTATTACAATTTGCACACTCGTATAGATTACTGGCTGGCTTCCACGTCTCTCATGGACCAGGTTCGCGCTTGCCAGGTACTTCCGCGAACTCTCTCGGATCACTCGCCGCTACTGCTGATCCTGGCCACTCCCAAGAAAACTATTCCGCCGTTCACATGGCGATTTCCCCCTTATTCATTGCTAGACCCCCTTTTCAAGGCAGAGCTGGCAGAAGCTATAGATACGTTTTTTGATATTAATGTTGGCTCCGTAGACAGCTATCAAACGGTTTGGGAGGCATTTAAAGTGTACATACGGGGGATGGCCATGGCCAAGCACTCGGGGGTTCTCCGATCCATACGTCAGAGGTTAGCGGTACTGGAACAAAGTTGGGAGAGTTGGAGGCGTGCCATCTTATGGGGGAGGGTGGAGATACGGCTAGCAAAATGAGGGATCTACTCGCTGAATACCAAGAAGCCGCAGACAGCGAGGTCAAGCATCTGGGCAAATATGCCACAGCACGTGTCTATGGGGAAGCTGATAGGCCTGGATCGGTACTGGCACAAATTTTGAAAGCCAAACGCATTAAGGCGCTTATCACTGAACTGCGGTCAGCGGAGGGTGAAACGCTGACGGATGAAGCAGAAATTGCGGACAGATTCAAACAATATTACTCGGAACTGTATGCCTCCCGTGCTACAGATTCGGATGCCGAAATTCTAGACTATCTCGAGCATATCAGATTGCCATTCCTAACGGACACACAGAGAATTCCTCATGCTCCCCATTGAAAAAGATGAGATCGTGGAGGCACTGACGGGAATGAGAGCGAACAGCGCCCCGGTTACAGACGGCCTCACAGTAGGCTTCTATAAGGCCTTTTTAGACCAGCTACTCCCACATATCTCAGCGCTATTTGACGATATGTGTGTATCGGGCGAGATGCCACAATCTATGAGGGGAGCGATCATAGTTGCTATTCCCAAGCCAGGGAGGCCACCGGAGGAATGTGGTTCCTATCGACCGCTTTCCTTGCTTAACGTTGATACCAAGTTGTTTGCTAAAATCTTGGCCAACCGCTTGGCTCTGCTGGCCCCGGTACTGGTGGCTCCGGAACAAGCGGGGTTTATTCCTGACAGGAATCTTACGTATAATCTACGAACGGTATTCAGAACAATGCAGCACGTTAAACAAGACATCAGGGCAGTAGCGGTCTTCCTTGATATGGAGAAAGCCTTTGACTCGGTTGAGTGGTCCTTCATGAGGCTAGTGCTGACCAAGATGGGACTTGGCTCGGTCTTCCTGCAACTGATCGGAGTGCTGTATAACGCTCCATTGGCACGTGTACGGCTGGGGAATCTGGTTACAGACCGCATTGCTATTTCTAGAGGAACCAGACAGGGTTGGCCACTGTCCCCAACGCTATATGCCTTAGTTGCGGAGCCATTGGCGTGCGCGCTTAGAGAATACCATGGGCATAAAGGCATACAATTTCCTACCTATAATATAGTGGTATCAACATATGCAGACGACACATTACTTTATGTGAGAGACCCTGAAAACAATCTATCCTCGGTCCTCAGGGAGGTGGTGCACTTTGGAGCACTATCGGGCCTGAGGGTCAACTGGTCGAAATCTATTGTGTTCCCACTCACTCAGATCACGCCGCAATTCGAGATGGATTATCCCCTGCAATGGTCCTCGGATTCGATTCGGTATCTAGGTATCAGATTGCACAACGATCCAGAAATCGTGACCCGGGAGAACTACGGCATCGCAGTTTCAAAACTGGAAGAGGACATTGAAACGTGGATTAGGTTACCACTGTCTCTGATTGGCAGGGTCTCCATAATGAAAATGGTGATATTGCCCAGATTCTTGTTCCTATTTAAGAATATCCCTGTTGTGCTGCCGCGCTCCTTTTTTCTCAGACTCAACAAATCACTGATAAAACTTGCTTGGGCGGGCAATGGCGTGTGCTCACATTACCATACCACATGGGGGGATTGTGTGCGCCAGACCTCAAGTTATATTACAGAGCGGCACAAGGTGCACATGCGCACAGCTGGATCCATGGGACTACGGACATTCCGTTCATCTGTATGGAAAAATTATTTGCTGACCCTCTTCCCCTACCAGCCATAATTTTTGAACCTGTGGATCTTAGAACAGGAATCTTAGATTCACTTAACTCGACGCGGCATGCTTGGCACTGCCTGTTACAGATGCAAGCAGGGGCATTGCTATACTCCCCGGAGATGCCTATAGAATGGGTGGTTTTGTTGGGCCCCTGTAGAGATAGGGGGGTCACAAAAGCGCTGCGCACATTAAACATAGTGACGGCGGGGGATTTATTTCTGGATGGAGTAGCGAAGACGTGGGACGAGGCCGCGGACAGGGCGGGCACAGTTACCCTACTGCAACGCATCCAGTTCCACAGAGTGCGCAGGGCCCTGCGCGACCTGCTGGGGGATGACTTGAATGAGCCTCCTGAGGTACAGGAACTGTCATATATTATTAAGACTAAGTCACCCCGTAAGATCGTTTCCAATATATACAAGCGGGCGATGTCCCACAGAACACATCAGTACACTAAGGCCAGGCTGGCCTGGCAGCGGGACTTGCACATAACGATAGACGATGATATGTGGTACTACTGCTGCAATAACACGAAATGTATATCACTGCATGGCAAGCACAGACTAATACATTTCAAATACATTAATAGAGTGTATTACACCCCGGAGAGACTGCATAGATACGGGCTCAGGGATGATGCTTCCTGCGACAGGTGCCACTCCTCAGCAGCGGATTTCATGCACCTTGCATGGAGCTGCCCGGGAGTATTTAATTATTGGGAAAAGGTCTTTCGCAAACTAAGTACCATAGTGGACTCGGAGATTGCTCCTGACCCAGCGATCGCACTGTTGGGATACTCTAAAACACTGCCCAAGGCAATGCGTAGATTAGTGGACATGGGGTTATTATTGGCAAAGCGCAGGGTGGCAATGTGCTGGATGAGGGGCCCCCCTCCCACTATGACACAGTGGTCGCATGATGTGCTATACTGCTCCACGCAATCGGAAATTTTCAGCGAATTGCTACCTCCCCGGAGCAGGCCGAAGAACTTTTGGGGGCTACACACAACGTATTTACTTAAAAAGGGTGTGGAAGCGGCTAAAGAGAATGAGACAGAACCTGGTGAGGACATTGATGTTACCACTTAGAGGCCGGCACGCCACGATACATAAATAGCGACATCCATCACACGAGGGGTCCTGTGAAAAGCCCAAACACACGGTCGGAACAGAAGGCCCAGGTGTAAGAACTGATGTTCCTACAGACATATGGCAAGGGGGAGACTGTATATGTAATAGAAACTGATTCTAGGTCATGATGCGTGATGAGGTAATTCCTGACAGTAGCGATTTATGCAGAAAAGGTATACGTTTATTTTGTTTTCATATATGAACACTGTTGCTAGTACACTACAGAATAGGCTTGCAATGTACTATTGGTGAAAGCCCTGAGTGAGTGACGCTGCCTACCCCGTGGGATGTTGGCAATTAAGCTGTGTAAAGTGTCTCCTAACAACGAGCCGCCGGCCCCAGGGTTGTAGGCATATGGCTGTGTGCTTCAACGTCAAAACATTTCAATAAAACTGTTTAACAAAAAAAAAAAAAAAGAACCACGACTCGAGTTAAGACAGTGTCTAGAGGTTGTAGAATCGCTGGGACCCCAAGGAACCACCCAAGGTGAGTAAGGAGGGACACCACGGAGGACAGGTGCAGTGTGAGAACACGACTGCGTGCTACATACAATTCAATGGGAGAGTCTCGGTTGCAGTTTTAATGTTTAAGAACCCTTCCCAGTGGATTACGAGGAAACCCTTTGGAACATAGAAGGTTGGAGAGCCACCACACCCGTGGATACCGAAGTACCAGAGTTACCTATCCCAGGGAAGCCGGGTGCATAGGGCTGAAGTGGTGTCGGAAACCGTTGTCATTCTCAATGGGAGTCTTCACAGAAAGGCCACCGCTGGAAAGAAGAAAAGTGTCCAGTGGAACCCACAGGTGGATTCTTGAAGGAAGGAACCTGAAAGCAGAGGGGACAGAGTCTGGGTCACTCAGAAGTGACCAGGGGCTCGGTAGACGAATGCCCACCGATGTCGGGTACTTCAGGTGTGAAGAGGGAGACCTTGACTCTACAGCCATGGGGACCAGGAGACATCGAGGATGACCAGGAGCTGGATACAAGCTGTCCCACAAAGGATGTCGAGTGCTGAGGGGTTGGTGTCCGGCGGGAGCACCAACAAGCCTTGGCAGCGGCAACCCACGAAGAAGGTCAAGGAAGGTCACGGTCTGGCCCAGCAAGGACCAGGAGACTCACCACAGCAAGGGGAGTCAGGGCAGGCCTGGAGCAACCAGGGGAGCCCAAGAAAAGCAGTGTTGTCCCTCAAATGGACCCACAGGCCAAAGGCACAGGAGTCGCGAGGGAACCTCTAAGATAAGATACTCTAGCAGTTTCACAAAACAACAGCTTGCAGGGCACAAAGTGCAAGGAGGCCAAAGTCCTTTGTGTGAAATGTGCGCAGAGGTTGGGGCTATCGATAGCCCAATGCACTTAGTTGGGAAACAAGCATATGCACTTGCAAATGTACGCGGTGCACAGGGGTTCATGTTATGCGGTCCCCACGAGGGATACTCGCCTCAAACTCGGTGAGAGGGCAGCTTAACCTCAAGGAACATAGGAACCAACCTCCTGTGTTGCTGGAGCCTTCGGAGTCCACAGGAGCTCAGGATCAGCAGACCGGGCAGTTGCGTTACGGTGCCTGCGAATGCAGAGGAGTGACTCCTTCACCCCAAGGGAGATAATTCAGTTGTCCTTGATGCTCCACAGGTCCTGCATGGAGCCTGTATGGTGCACAGGCACAGACGATGCTTTGGACGGAGAGGGAGATGAAGTCGGGCCCAGTCGAAGTCCAGCGAAGTCCAGAGTGTCCAGACGGTCGAAGGTCAGTGGTTTCTTGATCAGAATCCTGTCCACGTCGAATCTAGGGTCATACAGCCAGGTAAGCCCTTTTGTACCCACGGGAGAGGGTTGGACAGATTCAGGGGACCCTCCCAGGGGAGGGTCAGGACAGTTGGGAGGATACTCCCATGTCTTTTGTCCAGTTTTGTGCCAAAGCAGAAGCCAACGGCTCCCAGGACTGGTTTGAACTGGACTATGCACAGGGACACCAAGTGTGCCCCAGATGCAGACTTTCAGGCACTTTGGAAGTGCACCCACCCAGCCCCAATACACTAAATCCGGTCTGGGAGGTGGTCACACCTCCTTGTGACAGAATGCCTATTGTCCTGCCTTCCCCTGCTCGAGCTTGGCTCAGCAGCAGGAGGGCAGAAATGTGTCTCTGGTCGGCAGCAACCATTTTGTGCTGCCCGGGTCGAGAAGGCTGGTACCGGGAAGACCAGTGACCCCAAGAAGCTTGTTTGAGAAGGATGGAATCATACCTCCCACACCGGTTACCGATGTGGAGGTATAATTCCAAGGTGTTTGATACCAAACACAACATGTTTTGTTGCAGCCGTTTTCGAGATAGCATGTTACGCGGGCATATAATGCACCTCTATCTATAGGTCTGGCTGCATCACCGACAACCCGGGAGAATGGTCTCCGAAGGCTGAAGAGGGGCTCTGCTCATGCAGGGGCACCCTCACGTAAAACCCAGCACCCTGCCTTCAGGATTGTCAAGGCCTGCTAGAGGGGTGACTGATAGGTTTTAAGTGTAGTGACCTATAGATATAGTAAACCTATATCTAAAGTAAGTGGTGCATGCACCATCTTACACAGGCTGCAATGGCAGGCCTGTAGTTCCATTTTGCATGGCCTCTCATGGGTGGCCTAATACATGCTTCAGCCCATGGGAGGCCTCTGGGGTACCTATGCCCTGGGTACATGTGTACCATATACTAGGGACTGACAAGGGTACCCCAGTATCCAATCTGGAGTGTACCTAAGTACATGCATAACATTTTAAGGAGAAAGCAGATATACTGGGGTCCTGATTAGCAGGATCCCAGTCAGATTAGTCAAAAACAGTGTAACATCAAGCAAAAAGTGGGGGTAACCATAAGAAGCAGATCCTACTTTCCTACAGTTAGCCCCAGGAACCTCTACCCCTGGCATCTCCAAGGGTCATTCCTATCCATTAATTAGATCGCTCCAGACATAAATGTGGCATCTCCAGGCACCCACCTCAGAACACTCCTGGACCTGTAGAAGATCAGAAGATGACTGAGCATGCTGTCTGAGACCTGAAAAGTGCCAAGAAGAGTGAACCTGTCCCCCACTTGTAGCCATGACAAGGAAGTGAAACTCCAAGAGTCATAATTCTGAACTCCTGTTAAAGCTACAGGGATTCAACAAGCTAAAAGAGACCTTTTCCTGCAACTGCACAGTTGACAAGTAGCAATTGGACCTGGACTGGACACTCCTGTTGGCTTCTGCCTGTCACCCTGTGAGTCTCTATGTGCCTTCCTGAGGCCCTGGGGGGGGGGGCCTTCAGATGTGTACTCCTTTGGTGGATTGGGACTTAAAGGACTAAAGTCAAAAGGTAAAATCTTTGACCAGGCCAAACCCAGTTAGTGTATCCAACCCATGCTTCATCACAATGAACATCAAATTGGGCCTATGTCTTGTTCCACAGCGACCACTGACTATCATTGGCACTTTGTGTTTCTTGGCGCTATTTCTACTTAAAACTTTAAAAATACATATCTTCGGTTCCGCTTAGTTGATTTTTGTTAATTTGGTGTCATTTTGTTTAAAAAATGTTACTATAATTTTCTAATTCACTTTGGGATTTGTATTGTTTTGCATTTTTCACTGTATTATTGTTTTACTAATGCATAAATACTTTACACTTTGCCTGTAAGTTAAGCCTGTCTGCTCTGTGCCATAGCGACCAGTGGGGTTGAGTGCAGGATTATTTAGTGGCTTTAGTGGTTCCCCCTGACAAGGACTGTGATTATTACTTGAGATGAGTACTTACCCCCTCAACGAAGAGCACAATTTATTACAAACACGTTAATAAATAATTCCCAATTTAAAAAATGACATAATTAATAATACTGCAATATAAACTGATTTATTTTTAATGAAAACAATACCAATTTGTTCATGAATTTTAATTTGCTAGAAAATAATAATTCATTTAGGCATGCTTCAGTTAGCAAAACCATATCGTACCAGGGCACATTGATAATCATTCATGAAATGCTGCAGAAAAGTGGTTGTTTATTTTAGGTGCACAAGTGTTCGATGTGCATGTGCCTTTATTTTAAAAAATCAACGAAAATACAGTCTCATCCATGGTCTGTTCTAATACAAATTTTTAACTATGTCTTCACTCAAGAGGGAAGGACGTGTTTCTGTTACAAGTTCAACCTTACTTAGCCATGCTCTGTTGTAGTTGAACAAGCTATTGTATTCCTGCATTTCATAAAGTATGAGTTCATCTCCTTAATTAAATATGTACCGTTTTAACCAATAAGATTCTTTAAGAAGTGTTACCAGGGATGCTGTATTAATAGATTATCCTTAATGAAACATTTTAATCCAACCCTTCTATATAATGTCATGCTATGAAATGTGAGTTCCTTCTATCCCCAAACAATATAAAAAACGTGCTTTGTATGGAATAGCCAACTCTTTGTTAATTTTATTTTTAGCTGCAGAGCAGTGAACAGTGATCTTTTGGGCTTTCTTTGAAGATGGACTCTATGCCAGTCTACTTTGCAGATTTATGTAGATACTTATATAATTATGCTAATTCTTTTGATTCATTAATTAACCTTTTTGCTTTCTGTAAAAATACTTTTTTGAATAAACCCATGATGATATTAACTTTATATCTTATCATGTGGAAGTTTTATTAAGAGCCTTGGACTAAGTATATGAAAGACCCAGATAGTCCCATTTCCTCCTAATTTTAATTTCTTAATTAAAGTGTTAACAGTTCCAATCCTCAAATACACTTAATAGCCCATAAAAGATTAAAGTAATTAAAAAATAGTTAAACAGGCAAACAAACAATTCAATAAAAATATACATAATTACTAATTTATAAATAACAGCATATAGTAATTAATTAATATGAATTAACAGATATATTTTGATCGAAATACAACACACCCAATACACAAATAAACCTCACAACCCAAAAATAAAATAAAGTAAGATATAAAAAATAAATACATTTATAAACAAATGAATAGTTTAAAAAATTACATTTATATATACTCTTATAAAACACTGCATATGCAATCCTCAAATAAACCGCGCAACACACGAACAACACTATTAAAATTGTATTTTAAAAAATGTACATAAATATCACAATAGAATAACTAAAGAAAACATAATACAGCCTACTGAAATATAAAAAATGGTATCATAGTAAACAATACTTTGATATTGTAACATACAAAAAAAGTATGTTTACCAGCAATATTTTGGGCTGTGATATTTTGTAGGCACAATATTTGGACCACAATGTTATGGTCACACAATATTTTGCAATCAATATTTTGGTGGAATACCCTAACTGGACATACATGTTGTCTGTTTTTATGACACATTTATTAGTTTTAGATGTTTTAGAACAATGTAAATTAGTCACTGTAGGAATAAACAATAAGATTATATTTGAGTCAATAGCACATCAATAAATTTGAGCACAGTCAGAAAGTATGCACAGGCAACAATGATTTGGCAGTCCACTATATAATATGAATGCATATCTGGGACCAGTACCAAGGCAACTCATCATCATAATGTATATGTATATCAAACAATTGCCAATAACCATCAGACAATCATTTCTGAAGTATGTGTTCTATAAACGCCACATCTTTTCAAATTAGTATGGACATCCCCACCAAGTGCTTACTCCTTTTTTGTGCCATGTATCAGTCTGATGAGAAGAGGTCATTTATAAAAGATGTAGCAAAACCCAAGCATAATGAGAAAAAGCTTTATAGCAGACAGGTCCAACCAGTCCTGGCATCTTCAAGACAGTAACTGACACCCCCAGAACTCGAAGCTGCCCATATTCTATATTCTTTGAATCACTAATGACATAGCTAATCATAAAGGATAACATAATGAAAGATACAACAGATCCCCCTTCCACATAGAAAGAAGGAAACAAAGAGGAAAAAACTCAGGAACATAGAAGGAACAGAAGAAACGGTGATGCCGAAAACATACCCAAGGGAAAATCGGATGGCACACAGGGGAACAGCACAGCATGCTAATATTGAACGAACATCACAGCCACTCAACTTTTTAGGCAATATCTGCATTTGTGATGTCTAAATGACATTACTATTGTTTCATCAAGACAAACCTCTTGACCAACGCCACCACAGCTCTTCCTGTATACTTTGAGCTTAAAATCATTGCATTTCATATCTTTACTCAAATTTTCCATCCTGCCATTCTCTAAAACCAAAGAATGATTCATCACACATAACAGGTTCTTAGAAGCAGACCAGATGGATATGCCCTTCCTGACACCTGTTTCCACCATGACAAAATTCCCCATTTACGTCCTTTGTACATTAAACATTTTCTTGGTACTATGCCTTTGAGCATAGCTTGTCCATTTGGTTTGCACTCTCTCTGTAATTTGAACAGGATCCACCCTGCACTCTCCTGCCATATATATCCAATCAGGAACTACTTAAGAACACTGCATTCTTTCCTAAAGTGAAAGTAAAGGTGATTCCTCTGTAGTTGAATGTGGTATAGTTCTATAGCTCCACAATGCTTTTTTCACCACCTTTTTCTAAGTCAAGACATTCTGCACTGTCAGTTGCACATACTCGCACAGCACTCTATTAAATTATTTGACAAACTCATTTTCACGAGGGTGATACAAAGCAATCCTATGATGTTTCACCCGTTGTTGATCCATGAAATTCTTGAAAACCTCTGAGCAAAGTGTTGCTGAAGATTTCATTGCAAAAAAACACAACATTTATAGATACCATTTCATCCACAAAGCACACCTCAGGCCACTTTGAATAATCGATTAATACCAGATCATATTTCCTTCAAACACCAGTGAGAGAAAACGGACCACATATATCTATGGCCACTTTCTGCCATGGACATTCAGCTAAGTTCACTGGAATCATTGGTGTCTCCCTCACCACATGGGAAGTATTGCTAAAAGCACACGCTACGCATCTCCTCACATATTTTTCAAAATCCTGGTCCATACTCGGTCATCAGAAGTCAGCTCGGGCCTTCATTTTCATGGCGGATATTCCTCCATGAACATGAGCTTGCTCTATAGCACAGATGGCACCACCAATCATTCTCCTTTTCTTAAAATATCTTCCTTGTCGAATAACTCCTCCCACACCAACTTGTGTTTGCCCATTCCTGGGACCTCACTCCAGTTCCATGTCCATCCGCTTCCCAAACATCCTCTCACCTTCAAGAAGACTTCATGTTTGGAGAGTTCTGCCAAACACTCCTCATTCATCACTGCACCCAAACACACTTTGTGACCATCTGCCACCATGCAGTCATCTTTTGCTACTTTATCCTCATCTACCACCGGCAAACGAGATAGACAGTCCATCTTCACATTCTTCTCCCTTGGAACGTACCTGATGTCAAACATATATTCGTGCAACCTGTATAGCTCCATTGCTATTCTTGGTGCCACCTTACCAGCCCCCCTTGTAAAAAACGAATCAATCAGCAACCTATTGTTTGTCCTCTGTTTAAAATGCCCAGCCCAGGCACAAATTCTAAAATGATGCATGTTCCACCAACAAGCCAGTGCCTCTTTCTCAATGGTGAAATAACTTCCCTTTGTCCCCTTCAGTGTGTGGGGCATAAAAGCCACAACCCTCTCCTAACCCTCCTTCGAATTCATCATCATGGCCAAGAATCCATGCATGCTCTCATCCATAACAATGATGGTGTGATCAAGCAGATCCAAAGGTTTGTGTTGTACGAAAACTAATAATACCCTTTTCGGTGTCACTAAGTAGTAGCTGACAATCCCCAGAGCATTCAAACCCTATCCATATCTTCATCAGAGCTTTCAATGGTAGTGTCCAATCAGAAAAGTGGTTGACAAATTTGGCAAGGTACTTGGCTAAGCCAAAGACCATTCTATAATCCCCTTCGGGCTCCACATCTAATGCAAAAAATTATTTCCTGCCTGCCCTTACGCATGTTTCCTTATCAACTAAGGTACAAGGCAAACAGGACCCCTCCCACCTGGGTATGCATAACCTACATATATTTATTGAACACTTGAGCCAGTGATACGGTTAGTCAACCACATCAACTTCACAATCAAAAGCATCACCTTCACACAAAAGTAGCATTTTAACCTCTTCATCCTCACTAGCCTCACCATGCTGCATCCTGTTGTCCTCATCCATACACACAAGATTCATACTAACTTTAGCTTGATTGTTTTCAGTCCTACTTTCTACATTTAAAGCACCTAGGTTTACATAGAAGGACAAGCATTGGAAATTGCTAAATGTTTGGCGCTTTCACACCTGTAACACCTTTCTTGTCAATTGCACTCATAACATTATCCTTACTAGCATCTTTCATTTTCCCTCTTGCAGACTCACACACCACATCCAACTCATTTAAACCCAGTTTAGGTTTATGTATAACTGTGTACAACCTAACTTTGGCACTAAGTTTCTTGACATAAGGTGCTGTGTTTTCAATGTGTTTGGCAACACTAAAAGATCTGTCTAAGACAGGTTCCTTCAAATCCAATAACTTCTCCTGCATTTCCATATTTGAAGCATGGCTAATTGGTATTTTAAAGTTTGCTTGTGCAAATCCTTAAACTTGCATGTCAACCCTAGGCTACACAGCAAAATTACATATTGATTATTAGGCCCCTTCCCCAGGCATGTGAGCCCTAAGAAAGAATGTGTGTCTCACCACAACTGTGCTAATTTTCTTCCCAAAATTCTCATCGGTGTTTTAATGGCTGAAACATACTCATCATCTGACTCCTTCCTCATCCATGCCTAATGTGTTCACATCATCTCTGACACTCCTACCAAACCCAGGAAGTGTCTTCAAAAACCTCCTACCTTCGATCCCAAAGCTGTTTTTAAGGATGGCGAGCTTCCTCATGGCAGCAAACACATCTATTGCCTCCATAGAGGCTTTCCACCTGTCTTCCCAATGCATGATTGTGTAGATGAAGGTACTACTGAGTGTATAGGTGAAATGCTGGAAAAAAACGTATCATTGGTGCGAAAACAGTTGTTGTGCTAAACAGGACCACACATATCACACTGTAAAATACAAGTATTAAACAACAAACCAAAATTATAAGAGTAGTGACTGTCATCTGCAAATAGTCATAATCAACATAAGAACCTTAAAAAATAAAAGTGGTCACCTTTGCACACAGTAAAATACACTTCAGTAAATATTCACTGCGTAATGTAGTTCTCAAGCAGATTACTAAACAACTGAACTTCAGTGTAGATGTCCTTGTCCCAGAGTAATGATGGAGCGCGATGGTGCTCTAAAATTGTAGGGGTGCATCATAATCATGGATAGTCCGCACCCGCATATATTTCTGTGTTGTATTAACATTTGGTCATTTGAAATGTGATGTAATAATGATTTGTATGTGAAACAATAGAGAATGTTTCGTGCCATGCAGAAGAAACTAAATGACATTTATGTTCGGAAAAGAGTAACCTTTAGCATATTGCAATTGCCTAACAAAAAGCCTATGTGTATTGTAATGCATTTTGATTTAAACGTGCATCATGTTAGAATCTGCACGTGGAGATGATTAATTGTGCTTAACGTGTAATAATTGTAGATGCTTGCAAGCAAAGTTTTATTAATCTGTGTGTATAATTTGATGTTTAAAGGCCTAAATGAAATGTTCACGTTGTATAATTGAAGGCCTATTCGTTTATTCTTATGTTGGCCGATTTGTGTAGGCCTGAAAATGTAATTTCCCTGGTAAGCTCTCGCATTTGGAGGTAGTCAGCGGATTTCATGTACATGCAAGATTGTTCTGTTCTCACGTTTTCCGTTGCAGGTGGAAGAAGCTGCCTTTGTTAAGTTAAACTAACGCCTTTGTTTTAGGAGTTAGGCATGGGGGAGAAGTGATACTTTGTAAACGGAATGTCGATAATTGGGAGCCGGTGTTCTTTCTCACTGAGGAGGCCTGGGAATCAAGGCCATCAAGCCGAACTTGGATGGAGTGAGGAAGACGGTGGAAATTTACCTATGAGAAGTGCTCCGTGAGATGAGGTGATCTGTGGGCGTGTTTTACATCTGTGCATTTTGTATTAGGGACAGTGTCCCGAGGGTTGAGTCAGGAGAAGAGGGATGAGACAGGAGAAGAAGGGAGTCAGGAGAAGGGGATCGAGAGTGAGGAGAAGAGGAGTAGAAGGGAGTTAGCAGGAAAGGGTAAAGAGATCGACCCATACGACGTGAGTGTACTTCTTAGGAAGTCTTCACGAGCTGACACCTTTAATCAATCTTGCCTGGAAAATGCTAAGTAGGGATGTCACTTTAGAGATAGAGTAGGGATAGTCTAATGCTCTTTACTTTTCAGCCACAGACTGAAGTCTGACTTAGACGTTGGAGCAGTCCTTGCCAGTGTTCTGTTTTTGGAACTTTTTATTCTCTTCATGATCTATAAGATTAGGCTCACTCGTAGGTATGGATTTGTATTAGTTCCCATGTACTTTTACAACCTCGTCCTGAGGTGCTTGTACGTTCAGTTGTTTTTGGCATTGTAATAAACCCACTAAACTGGAATTTGGAGTCTGAAATCTTTTGAGTCGTAGCCATCGGAAAAATTGGATTGCCTTAATTGAATGATTTCTCCCCTTATACTTCTCAGCAGGTAACAAAAGATCCATTGACCTAGGGTTCTTAGTTACATTCTGGTAGCGGAACCCAGCCTTATCAGTTGGTAGCAGAGGACGGTTACCTCTGCAGTAAGGGGAGAAGGTAGGGAAAAGATAGTTATACAATTCATAGAGCCCAAGAGATGGTAGTCCAGAGGATCAAGAGCGGAGGACGACGGCGCCTGGTGGAAGCTGACGAAGAGTGACGGTGCGGCGGGAACAGCAGTTCACGGTGGAGTGAGTATGAATAGGGATGTATGTCTGTTAGATTGCGGTGATGAATTGATTGTGTGATGTCTTGCGGAGTTGGGATGAAAGTCGAGTGATTGTGGTTTTGGACTGAGCGCGCGGTCCATGTGATTTGTGTTGTTTGATGTCAGGCTCAAGGTGCAGCCTAAGATCCCGGGATAGATAGATTGTGGTGTGAAAGACACCCAGAGTTGTAATTGTCTGATCATTGATTGTGGGAGTCGTGAGACGTCATCGACAGACCCACTCGTGATAGGGAACGAGAGTGTGAGTGTTTGAGTGACCAACGCGAGCCGTTGGTTACGGTGTGTGGAAGATCGAGTGATTGGATCCTACCGAATAGTTATACGACTGTCCGGCCGTTCATGGGCAGATAGTCCGAGGCAGTTGTCCGGTCGTTCACGGACAGACAGTTGCCAGATTGAGGTAGACAATTACTTGTGACTGTCCGGTCGTATGGTGGACAGACAGTCAGTTATGTGACTGTTCGGTTGTTTGGTGGACAAACGGTTACTTGATTCGATGAGTGAAAAGTGTGAGAGTGGCAGATACGGATTGTGAAGGAGGGGAACTGCAGAGTGAAGAGAAGGAGTGACGTCGAAGTGTGCCGCGCTGTGATAGGTCGGTTAGTGTAAAGCTGCACTGGGATTGGTTGATCACCATCAGGAAGTAGAGTGAAGAACATTTGGTGGATAAGACAGTTGATTTCATCATGAAATGTTTTAAGGTATTGCGGGATCTTTGCAGGGGAGATCGAGAAGTGGTAACTCGAGTGGGGGAAGAAGCACTACCCGAGGATACCCCAGCTCATTACATGGCTACGAATGTAGGGCTCCATACTATAATTTGGCTTCAAAATTGGCAAAAGATTACTGAGAAGGAGGGAGATTTGGCTTTCCCACGATATGGTTCGTTCAGATTCGATGTACTGTACCAATTGAGAGCAGTGATGACTGTGTTGCGACCTCCACCCAGACCAACACAGTTTGAGGCGCTAGACGCATGGATAAAAGCAGCACATGCGAGGAAAAGAGATCAAAGTCAGGAAAGGGTGAAAAAGTCAATCAGGGCGTTTCAAGATGCGCGATGGGACGCATTGGCGAAAAGATGGAGGGTCGAGACCATAGAGGGGGACAGACTGTTTCCTTTATAAGTAAAGGTGGGAGATGCTCAGAAGAGGAGAGAAGAGGAAGATGATAGTGATACAGATGACAGTTTACTGGGGAGGTTACTAGCAGAGCGTCCACCTCCATACAATCCAAGCTCAGAGGAGGGAAAGAGAGCACTCACAGAGGAAACTGGGGAGCCGCAGACAAACCCTAGTGCAGGGATAAAGGGAAGGATGGCAGCAGGAACAGAGAGAATAGGGATACAATCATCGAAGAATACAGTAGCAAGTGGAGTTAATATTGTCACGAGATTACCGGAAGCTCTTACAGTGCCGGCCACCATTGGTCCCATAGTGTCAGTGTACGATCCAGATCAGGCAGAGAACGCAAGCTTAGTACGATCAGCAATGGGAGAGAGCACTGGTTCTGGAGGAAACGGTACAGTGAGTGGAACAGGTCACATTTCGAGACCCATAGAATTGAGTACACCTTTGCCAGCCACTGCAGATGCTTCTAGAGGTCAGGTGGAATCAAGAGTAGCGAGATCAGGGTCTTTGGCGGATTCACGTTCTGATTTAAGGATGTGGGAACCTCCAGTGAGAGGTCCAAGTGGAAGGATGACGAGAGGAGACATGGCTCAGGGAGTTTCGGGGAGTCAATCTTTCCCACGAAACATAATGGAAGGGAATCAAAGTAGAGACCGGAGTAGTGAGAATGGAGAATTAAGTAGTGCATCAAGTCAAGGAACGATTAGAACCGCTATAAGGGCTAAAGTGGTGGACGTGATGAGGTTGAAGGCAGAAGTAGATGAGATAATCAGTGGAAGCTTGCCTTTAGAAAGGATAGAACTTTATGAGCCAGATGAATTGCTGTTTGTGGCGAAGGATGTAACTCGTAGGGCAAGAAAAACGCGCATGAAAAATTGATGGAATTGGCACAGAGGTATGATGTAGATTTATCTAAAACAAAAATGTTGCAGGGAAGCCACAGGCTAAATTACAGTGATCAGGAACTGGAAGAGAAAAGGGTCATAGGATTGAAGACACATATTCGAGAATTGATTGTAGGGATGCGCGCATGGAGCTGCTTTACAAATGGGAGGAAAGATGGTCAAAGAAGAAGAGCGTCAAGAAGGGTATAGGGGAAACACTGCCTCCAGGAGGGGGGACAGTAGGAGTAGAGGCTTACCCTTTACGAGAAGTACCGATTGGAGGGTATGTGCATGTACCGTGGAGTAGAGGTGATTTGGCGGCGTTTACCAATGATTTTCCTTGGCTGACGGAAAAACCTGTTGAGTGGTATAAACAAGTTGACAGATTTGTCAAAATTTCGAAGGTGCTGTGGATTGATTTGAATACATTGTTTGACATTGTAGTACCAAGTGATTTGTGGTCAGCATGTAAAATTGCAGTTGATTGGCCGTCTTCGGAACCAGAACAAGATCCTATTACACATGGTCCTTCACCTGTGGTCATGAAAACGTTCGAGCAGGTAATCACATGGTTGCAGTCGAAAATCTCACCACAAGACATTGATTGGGTTAAGATAGACCGAACTGTTCAGGAGCCAAAGGAAACTGTACATGCCTATCACGAGAGGCTTTTGCAAACCTTCAAGCAGTACAGCGGGTTAGACACCCTTGACCCAAAGGAAATGGGACAGTTTGTTTCCAAATTTGTCTTAGGGTTAAGACCAGAAGTTAGCTTTATGATCCAACAGCATCTGATCTGCTGGCAGAATAAGTCCGTGGATGAGATTCTAAGGTATGCCAGGTACTGTAGTGACGAAGTGGACTCAAAGCATAAAAAGCTCAAAGACAAGTTAGTGCTGGTCCAAATGCAAAATGCAGAAAAGGGGGATCAAAAACAGGTTAGTGGAGGAACGTTAGGAGGAAGACAGGGAAACAATAAAGGAGGGACCCAGTATACGTCGGGTCAGGGAAAGGGGAAACCCATAGACCCTAAGACAGGGGTGGATGTTGCCACACTTAAGAAAACTACTGCATGTCATTATTGTCACAAGATCGGGCATTGGAAGCGCAAGTGTAGATCAAATCCAGCTAATCAGGTCCAAGAAGAGGAAGTGGTGCAGGCACCTGAGGTCGTAAATACTGTGATGAGACCCAGGTCCATGCAGGGGGGGACTTTAAGCCCACAGGTGCAAATTCCCCAACCGCTGAGAATTCCACAGGGAAATCGAACATATCAGCATATGCCCTTTATTGAGATTTTCGATGAGTTCGATCCAGACCCGTTGCAATGACAGTGCCTGAGGGGGAGGAGG